>CAXAJV010000004.1:21391248-21940248 GCA_963969225.1 Xylocopa violacea
ATACCGCTATAGACGCATGTAATGTTACCACCGAGACGTAGTGACTGACACGCCAGGAATGTTATCAAATATTACATACGAGATGTTAGGTGGCCTTAGGTTAGGATATATAACGTTATAGACGCATGTAATGTTACCACCGAGACGTAGGGACCGACACGCCTGGAATGTGGTAAAATGTTACATCCGAGATGTTAGGTTGCCTAAAATTAGGATATATACCGTTATAGACGCATGTAATTTTACCACCGAGACGTAGGGACCGACACGCCTGGAATGTTTTCAAATGTTACATCCGAGATGTTAGGTTGCCTTAGGTTAGGATATATGACGTTACAGACGTATATACTGTTCCCTCCGAGAAGTAGGGTCCGACACGCCTGGAATGATGTAGAATATTACATCCGAGATGTCAGGTTGCCTTAGGTTAGGATATATACCGTTATAGACGTATATACTGTTCCCATCGAGAAGTAGGGTTCGACAGGCCAGGAATGTTGTCAAATATTGCATCCGAGATGTTAGGTTGCCTTAGATTAGGAAATATACCGTTATAGACGCATGTAATGTTACCACCGGGACGTAGGGACCGACACGCCCGGAATGTTGTCAAATGTTACATCCGAGATGTTAGGTTGACTTAGGTTAGGATATATGACGTTATAGACGTATATACTGTTCCCTCCGAGAAGTAGGGTTCGACAGGCCACGAATGTTGTCAAATATTGCATCCGAGATGTTAGGTTGCCTTAGATAAGGATATACAACGTTATAGACGCATATAATGTTCCCACCGAGAAGTATGGTCCGACACGCCTGGAATGTTGTCAAATGTTACATCCGAGATGTTAGGTTGCCTTAGGTTAGGATATATGACGTTATAGACGTATATGCTGTTCCCTCCGAGAAGTAGGGTTCGACAGGCCAGGAATGTTGTCAAATATTGCATCCGAGATGTTAGGTTGCCTTAGGTTAGCATATATAACGTTATAGACGCACGTAATGTTACCACCGAGCAGTAGGGTTCGACAGGCCAGGAATGTTGTCAAATATTGCATCCGCGATGTTAGGTTGCCTTAGATTAGGATATGCAACGTTATAGACGCATATAATGTTCCCACCGAGAAGTAGGGTCCGACACGCCTGGAAGGTTGTAGAATATTACATCCGAGATGTTAGGTTGCCTTAAGTTAGGATATATAACGTTATAGACGTACATACTGTTCCCTCCGACAAGTAGGGTTCGACAGGCCAGGAATGTTGTCAAATATTGCATCCGAGATGTTAGGTTGCCTTTGATTAGGAAATATACCGTTATAGGCGCATGTAATGTTACCACTGAGACGTAGGGACCGACACGCCTGGAATGTTGTCAAATGTTACATCCGAGATGTTAGGTTGCCTTAGGCTAGGATATATGACGTTATAGATGTATATGCTGTTCCCTCCGAGAACTAGGGTTCGACAGGCCAGGAATGTTGTCAAATATTGCATCCGAGATTTTAGGTTGCCTTAGGTTAGGATATATAACGTTATAGACGCATGTAATGTTACCACCGAGCAGTAGGGTTCGACAGGCCAGGAATGTTGTCAAATATTGCATCCGAGATGTTATGTTGCCTTAGATTAGGATATGCAACGTTATAGACGCATATAATGTTCCCACCGAGAAGTAGGGTCCGACACACCTGGAATGATGTAGAATATTACATCCGAGATGTCAGGTTGCCTTCGGTTAGGATATATAACGTTATAGACGTATGTACTGTTCCCTCCGAGAAGTAGGGTTCGACAGGCCAGGAATGTTGTCAAATATTGCATCCGAGATGTTAGGTTGCCTTAGATTAGGATATACAACGATATAGACGCATATAATGTTCCCACTGAGAAGTAGGGTCCGACAGGCCAGGAATGTTGTCAAATATTGCATCCGAGATGTTAGGTTGCCTTAGATTAGGAAATATACCGTTATAGACGCATGTAATGTTACCACGTGACGTAGGGACCGACACGCCTGGAATGTTGTCAAATGTTACATCCGAGATGTTAGGTTGCCTTAGGTTAGGATATATGACGTTACAGACGTATATACTGTTCCCTCCGAGAAGTAGGGTTCGACAGGCCAGGAATGTTGTCAAATATTGCATCCGAGATGTTAGGTTGCCTAAGATTAGGATATATACCGTTATAGACGTATATACTGTTCCCTCCGAGAAGTAGGGTCCGACACGCCAGGAATGTTGTCTAACATTACATCCGAGTTGTTACGTTGCCGTTATAAACGCATTAATGTTACCACCGAAACGTAGGGACCGAAACGCCTGGGATGTTGTCAAATGTTACATCCGAGATGTTAGGTTGCCTTAGGTTAGGATATATGACGTTATAGACGTATATACTGTTCCCTCCGAGAAGTAGGGTTCGACAGGCCAGGAATGTTGTCAAATATTGCATCCGAGATGTTAGGTTGACTTAGGTTAGGATATATGACGTTATAGACGTATATACTGTTCCCTCCGAGAAGTAGGGTTCGACAGGCCACGAATGTTGTCAAATATTGCATCCGAGAAGTTAGGTTGCCTTAGATAAGGATATACAACGTTATAGACGCATATAATGTTCCCACCGAGAAGTAGGGTCCGACACGCCTGGAATGTTGTCAAATGTTACATCCGAGATGTTAGGTTGCCTTAGGTTAGGATATATGACGTTATAGACGTATATGCTGTTCCCTCCGAGAAGTAGGGTTCGACAGGCCAGGAATGTTGTCAAATATTGCATCCGAGATGTTAGGTTGCCTTAGGTTAGCATATATAACGTTATAGACGCACGTAATGTTACCACCGAGACGTAGGGACCGACAGGCCTGGAATGTTGTAAAATGTTACATCCGAGATGTTAGGTTGCCTAAGATTAGGATATATACCGCTATAGACGCATGTAATGTTACCACCGAGACGTAGTGACTGACACGCCAGGAATGTTATCAAATATTACATACGAGATGTTAGGTGGCCTTAGGTTAGGATATATAACGTTATAGACGCATGTAATGTTACCACCGAGACGTAGGGACCGACACGCCTGGAATGTGGTAAAATGTTACATCCGAGATGTTAGGTTGCCTAAAATTAGGATATATACCGTTATAGACGCATGTAATTTTACCACCGAGACGTAGGGACCGACACGCCTGGAATGTTGTCAAATGTTACATCCGAGATGTTAGGTTGCCTTAGGTTAGGATATATGACGTTACAGACGTATATACTGTTCCCTCCGAGAAGTAGGGTCCGACACGCCTGGAATGATGTAGAATATTACATCCGAGATGTCAGGTTGCCTTAGGTTAGGATATATACCGTTATAGACGTATATACTGTTCCCTTCGAGAAGTAGGGTTCGACAGGCCAGGAATGTTGTCAAATATTGCATCCGAGATGTTAGGTTGCCTTAGATTAGGAAATATACCGTTATAGACGCATGTAATGTTACCACCGGGACGTAGGGACCGACACGCCTGGAATGTTGTCAAATGTTACATCCGAGATGTTAGGTTGACTTAGGTTAGGATATATGACGTTATAGACGTATATACTGTTCCCTCCGAGAAGTAGGGTTCGACAGGCCACGAATGTTGTCAAATATTGCATCCGAGATGTTAGGTTGCCTTAGATAAGGATATACAACGTTATAGACGCATATAATGTTCCCACCGAGAAGTAGGGTCCGACACGCCTGGAATGTTGGCAAATGTTACATCCGAGATGTTAGGTTGCCTTAGGTTAGGATATATGACGTTATAGACGTATATGCTGTTCCCTCCGAGAAGTAGGGTTCGACAGGCCAGGAATGTTGTCAAATATTGCATCCGAGATGTTAGGTTGCCTTAGGTTAGCATATATAACGTTATAGACGTACATACTGTTCCCTCCGACAAGTAGGGTTCGACAGGCCAGGAATGTTGTCAAATATTGCATCCGAGATGTTAGGTTGCCTTTGATTAGGAAATATACCGTTATAGGCGCATGTAATGTTACCACTGAGACGTATTGACCGACACGCCTGGAATGTTGTCAAATGTTACATCCGAGATGTTAGGTTGCCTTAGGCTAGGATATATGACGTTATAGATGTATATGCTGTTCCCTCCGAGAACTAGGGTTCGACAGGCCAGGAATGTTGTCAAATATTGCATCCGAGATTTTAGGTTGCCTTAGGTTAGGATATATAACGTTATAGACGCATGTAATGTTACCACCGAGCAGTAGGGTTCGACAGACCAGGAATGTTGTCAAATATTGCATCCGAAATGTTAGGTTGCCTTAGATTAGGATATGCAACGTTATAGACGCATATAATGTTCCCACCGAGAAGTAGGGTCCGACACGCCTGGAAGGTTGTAGAATATTACATCCGAGATGTTAGGTTGCCTTAAGTTAGGATATATAACGTTATAGACGTACATACTGTTCCCTCCGAGAAGTAGGGTTCGACAGGCCAGGAATGTTGTCAAATATTGCATCCGAGATGTTAGGTTGCCTTAGGTTAGGATATATGACGTTACAGACGTATATACTGTTCCCTCCGAGAAGTAGGGTTCGACAGGCCAGGAATATTGTCAAATATTGCATCCGAGATGTTAGGTTGCCTTAGATTAGGATATATACCGTTATAGACGTATATACTGTTCCCTTCGAGAAGTAGGGTTCGACAGGCCAGGAATGTTGTCAAATGTTGCATCCGAGATGTTAGGTTGCCTTAGATTAGGAAATATACCGTTATAGACGCATGTAATGTTACCACCGGGACGTGGGGACCGACACGCCTGGAATGTTGTCAAATGTTACATCCGAGATGTTAGGTTGCCTTAGGTTAGGATATATGACGTTACAGACGTATATACTGTTCCCTCCGAGAAGTAGGGTTCGACAGGCCAGGAATGTTGTCAAATATTGCATCCGAGATGTTAGGTTGCCTTAGGTTAGCATATATAACGTTATAGACGCACGTAATGTTACCACCGAGACGTAGGTTTCCAACACGCCTGGAATGTTGACAAATGTTATATCCGAGATGTTAGGTTGCCTTAGGTTAGGATATATGACGTTACAGACGTATATACTGTTCCCTCCGAGAAGTAGGGTTCGACAGGCCAGGAATGTTGTCAAATATTGCATCCGAGATGTTAGATTGCCTTAGATTACGATATCGACCGTTACGGACGCATATAATATTCCCACCGAAAAGTATGCACCGACACGCCAGTAATATAGTAAAATATTACGTCTGAGATAATAGGTTGCCTTAGATTAGGATATACAACGTTATAGACTCATATAATGTTCCCACCGAGAAGTAGGGTCCGACACGCCTGGAATGATGTAGAATATTACATCCGAGATGTCAGGTTGCCTTCGGTTAGGATATATAACGTTATAGACGTATATACTGTTCCCTCCGAGAAGTAGGGTTCGACAGGCCAGGAATGTTGTCAAATATTGCATCCGAGATGTTAGGTTGCCTTAGATTAGGATATATACCGCTATAGACGTTTATACTGTTCCCTCCGAGATGTAGGGTTCGACAGGTCAGGAATGTTGTCAAATATTGCATCCGAGATGTTAGGTTGCCTTCGATTAGGATATACAACGTTATAGACGCATATAATGTTCCTACTGAGAAGTAGGGTCCGACAGGCCAGGAAAGTTGTCAAATATTGCATCCGAGATGTTAGGTTGCCTTAGGTTAGGATATATAACGTTATAGACGCATGTAATGTTACCACGTGACGTAGGGACCGACACGCCTGGAATGTTGTCAAATGTTACATCCGGGATGTTAGGTTGGCTTAGGTTAGGATATATGACGTTATAGACGTATATACTGTTCCCTCCGAGAAGTAGGGTTCGACAGGCCAGGAATGTTGTCAAATATTGCATCCGAGATGTTAGGTTGCCTTAGGTTAGGATATATTACGTTACAGACGTATATACTGTTCCCACCGAGAAGTAGGGTCCGACACGCCAGGAATGTTGTCAAATATTGCATCCGAGATGTTAGGTTGCCTTAGGTTAGGATATGTAACGTTATAGACGTATATACTGTTCCCACGGAGAAGTAGGGTTCGACACGACAGGAATGTTGTCAAGTATTACATACGAGATGTTAGGTGGCCTTAGGTTAGGATATATAACGTTACAGACGTATATACTGTTCCCACCGAGACGTAGGGGCCGACACGCCAGGAATGTTATCAAGTATTACATACGAGATGTTAGGTGGCCTTAGGTTAGGATATATAACGTTATAGACGCATGTAATGTTACCACCGAGACGTAGGGACCGACACGCCTGGAATGTTGTCAAATGTTACATCCGAGATGTTAGGTTGCCTTAGGTTAGGATATATACCGTTATAGACGTATATACTGTTCCCTTCGAGAAGTAGGGTTCGACAGGCCAGGAATGTTGTCAAATGTTGCATCCGAGATGTTAGGTTGCCTTAGATTAGGAAATATACCGTTATAGACGCATGTAATGTTACCACCGGGACGTGGGGACCGACACGCCTGGAATGTTGTCAAATGTTACATCCGAGATGTTAGGTTGCCTTAGGTTAGGATATATACCGTTATAGACGTATATACTGTTCCCTTCGAGAAGTAGGGTTCGACAGGCCAGGAATGTTGTCAAATATTGCATCCGAGATGTTAGGTTGCCTTAGGTTAGGATATATAACGTTATAGACGCATGTAATGTTACCACCGAGACGTAGGGACCGACACGCCTGGAATGTTGTCAAATGTTACATCCGAGATGTTAGGTTGCCTTAGGTTAGGATATATGACGTTATAGACGTATATACTGTTCCCTCCGAGAAGTAGGGTTCGACAGGCCAGGAATGTTGTCAAATATTGCATCCGAGACGTTAGGTTTCCTTAGGTTAGGATATATAACGTTATAGACGCATGTAACGTTACCACCGAGACGTAGGGACCGACACGCCTGGAATGTTGTAAAATGTTACATCCGAGATGTTACGTTGCCTCAGATTAGGATATATACCGTTATAGACGCATGCAATGTTACCACCGAGACGTAGGGACCGACACGCCTGGAATGTTGTCAAATGTTGCATCCGAGATGTTAGGTTGCCTTAGGTTAGGATATATGACGTTATAGACGTATATACTGTTCCCTCCGGATGGTAGGGTTCGACAGACCAGGAATGTTGTCAAATATTGCATCCGAGATGTTAGGTTGCCTTAGGTTAGGATATATAACGTTATAGACGCATGTAATGCTACCACCGAGACGTAGGGACCGACACGCCTGGAATATTGTCAAATGTTACATCCGAGATGTTAGGTTGTCTTAGGTTAGGATATATGACGTTATAGACGTATATACTGTTCCCACCGAGAAGTAGGGTTCGACAGGCCAGGAATGTTGTCAAATATTGCATCCGAGATGTTAGGTTGTCTTAGGTTAGGATATATGACGTTACAGACGCATATAATGTTCCCTCCGAGAAGTAGGGTTCGACAGGCCAGGAATGTTGTCAAATATTGCATCCGAGATGTTAGGTTGCCTTAGATTAGGATATATACCGTTATAGACGTATATACTGTTCCCTCCGAGACGTAGGGTTCGACAGGCCAGGAATATTTTCAAATATTGCATCCGAGATGTTAGGTTGCCTTAGATTAGGATATGCAACGTTATATACGCATATAATGTTCCCACCGAGAAGTAGGGTTCGACAGGCCAGGAATGTTGTCAAATATTGCATCCGAGATGTTAGGTTGCCTTAGATTAGGATATGCAACGTTATATACGTATATACTGTTCCCTCCGAGAAGTATGGTCCGACACGCCTGGAAGGTTGTAGAATATTACATCCGAGATGTTAGGTTGCCTTAGGTTAGGATATATAACGTTATAGACGTATATACTGTTCCCTCCGAGAAGTAGGGTTCGACAGGCTAGGAATGTTGTCAAATATTGCATCCGAGATGTTAGGTGGCCTTAGGTTAGGATATATAACGTTATAGACGCATGTAATGTTACCACCGAGACGTAGGGACCGGCACGCCTGGAATGTTGTCAAATGTTACATCCGAGATGTTAGGTTGCCTTAGGTTAGGATATATGACGTTATAGACGTATATACTGTTCCCTCCGAGAAGTAGGGTTCGACAGGCCAGGAATGTTGTCAAATATTGCATCCGAGATGTTAGGTTGCCTTAGGTTAGGATATATAACGTTATAGACGCATGTAACGTTACCACCGAGACGTAGGGACCGACACGCCTGGAATGTTGTAAAATGTTACATCCGAGATGTTAGGTTGCCTAAGATTAGGATATATACCGTTATAGACGTATATACTGTTCCCTCCGGATGGTAGGGTTCGACAGAACAGGAATGTTGTCAAATATTGCATCCGAGATGTTAGGTTGCCTTAGGTTAGGATATATAACGTTATAGACGCATGTAATGTTACCACCGAGACGTAGGGACCGACACGCCTGGAATGTTGTCAAATGTTACATCCGAAATGTTAGGTTGTCTTAGCTTAGGATATATGACGTTATAGACGTACATACTGTTCCCACCGAGAAGTAGGGTTCGACACGCCAGGAATGTTGTCAAATATTACATACGAGATGTTATGTGGCCTTAGGTTAGGATATATAACGTTATAGACGCATGTAATGTTACGACCGAGACGTAGGGACCGACACGCCTGGAATGTTGTAAAATGTTACATCCGAGATGTTAGGTTGCCTAAGATTAGGATATATACCGTTATAGACGCATGTAATGTTACCACCGAGACGTAGGGACCGACACGCCTGGAATGTTGTCAAATGTTACATCCGAGATGTTAGGTTGCCTTAGGTTAGGATATATGACGTTATAGACGTATACACTGTTCCCTCCGGATGGTAGGGTTCGACAGGCCAGGAATGTTGTCAAATATTGCATCCGAGATGTTAGGTTGCCTTAGGTTAGGATATATGACGTTATAGACGTATATACTGTTCTCTCCGGATGGTAGGGTTCGACAGGCCGGGAATGTTGTCAAATATTGCATCCGAGATGTTAGGTTGCCTTAGGTCAGGATATATAACGTTATAGACGCATGTAATGTTACCACCGAGACGTAGGAACCGACACGCCTGGAGTGTTGTCAAATGTTACATCCGAGATGTTAGGTTGTCTTAGGTTAGGATATATGACGTTACAGACGTATAGAATGTTCCCTCCGAGAAGTAGGGTTCGACAGGCCAGGAATGTTGTCAAATATTGCATCCGAGATGTTAGGTTGCCTTAGGTTAGGATATATAACGTTATAGACGCATGTAATGTTACCACCGAGACGTAGGGACCGACACTCCTGGAATGTTGTCAAATGTTACATACGAGATGTTAGGTTGCCTTAGGTTAGGATATATGACGTTATAGACGTATATACTGTTCCCTCCGAGAAGTAGGGTTCGACAGGCCAGGAATGTTGTCAAATATTGCATCCGAGACGTTAGGTTTCCTTAGGTTAGGATATATAATGTTATAGACGCATGTAACGTTACCACCGAGACGTAGGGACCGACACGCCTGGAATGTTGTAAAATGTTACATCCGAGATGTTACGTTGCCTCAGATTAGGATATATACCGTTATAGACGCATGCAATGTTACCACCGAGACGTAGGGACCGACACGCATGGAATGTTGTCAAATGTTGCATCCGAGATGTTAGGTTGCCTTAGGTTAGGATATATGACGTTATAGACGTATATACTGTTCCCTCCGGATGGTAGGGTTCGACAGACCAGGAATGTTGTCAAATATTGCATCCGAGATGTTAGGTTGCCTTAGGTTAGGATATATAACGTTATAGACGCATGTAATGCTACCACCGAGACGTAGGGACCGACACGCCTGGAATATTGTCAAATGTTACATCCGAGATGTTAGGTTGTCTTAGGTTAGGATATATGACGTTATAGACGTATATACTGTTCCCACCGAGAAGTAGGGTTCGACAGGCCAGGAATGTTGTCAAATATTGCATCCGAGATGTTAGGTTGCCTTAGGTTAGGATATATGACGTTATAGACGTATATACTGTTCCCTCCGAGAAGTAGGGTTCGACAGGCCAGGAATGTTGTCAAATATTGCATCCGAGACGTTAGGTTGCCTTAGGTTAGGATATATAACGTTATAGACGCATGTAATGTTACCACCGAGACGTAGGTACCGACACGCCTGGAATGTTGTCAAATGTTACATCCGAGATGTTAGGTTGCCTTAGGTTAGGATATATGACGTTATAGACGTATATACTGTTCTCTCCGGATGGTAGGGTTCGACAGGCCGGGAATGTTGTCAAATATTGCATCCGAGATGTTAGGTTGCCTTAGGTCAGGATATATAACGTTATAGACGCATGTAATGTTACCACCGAGACGTAGGAACCGACACGCCTGGAGTGTTGTCAAATGTTACATCCGAGATGTTAGGTTGTCTTAGGTTAGGATATATGACGTTACAGACGTATAGAATGTTCCCTCCGAGAAGTAGGGTTCGACAGGCCAGGAATGTTGTCAAATATTGCATCCGAGATGTTAGGCTGCCTTAGATTAGGATATATACCGTTATAGACGTATATACTGTTCCCACCGAGAAGTAGGGTTCGACACGCCAGGAATGTTGTCAAATATTACATACGAGATGTTAGGTGGCCTTAGGTTAGGAAAAATAACGTTATAGACGCATGTAATGTTACGACCGAGACGTAGGGACCGACACGCCTGGAATGTTGTAAAATGTTACATCCGAGATGTTAGGTTGCCTAAGATCAGGATATATACCGTTATAGACGCATGTAATGTTACCACCGAGACGTAGGGACCGACACGCCTGGAATATTGTCAAATGTTACATCCGAGATGTTAGGTTGTCTTAGGTTAGGATATATGACGTTATAGACGTATATACTGTTCCCACCGAGAAGTAGGGTTCGACAGGCCAGGAATGTTGTCAAATATTGCATCCGAGATGTTAGGTTGTCTTAGGTTAGGATATATGACGTTACAGACGTATATAATGTTCCCTCCGAGAAGTAGGGTTCGACAGGCCAGGAATGTTGTCAAATATTGCATCCGAGATGTTAGGTTGCCTTAGATTAGGATATATACCGTTATAGACGTATATACTGTTCCCTCCGAGACGTAGGGTTCGACAGGCCAGGAATATTGTCAAATATTGCATCCGAGATGTTAGGTTGCCTTAGATTAGGATATGCAACGTTATATACGCATATAATGTTCCCACCGAGAAGTAGGGTTCGACAGGCCAGGAATGTTGTCAAATATTGCATCCGAGATGTTAGGTTGCCTTAGATTAGGATATGCAACGTTATATACGTATATACTGTTCCCTCCGAGAAGTAGGGTTCGACAGGCTAGGAATGTTGTCAAATATTGCATCCGAGATGTTAGGTTGTCTTAGGTTAGGATATATGACGTTATAGACGTATATACTGTTCCCTCCGAGAAGTAGGGTTCGACAGGCCAGGAATGTTGTCAAATATTGCATCCGAGATGTTAGGTTGCCTTAGGTTAGGATATATAACGTTATAGACGCATGTAACGTTACCACCGAGACGTAGGGACCGACACGCCTGGAATGTTGTAAAATGTTACATCCGAGATGTTAGGTTGCCTAAGATTAGGATATATACCGTTATAGACGCATGCAATGTTACCACCGAGACGTAGGGACCGACACGCCTGGAATGTTGTCAAATGTTACATCCGAGATGTTAGGTTGCCTTAGGTTAGGATATATAACGTTATAGACGCATGTAATGTTACCACCGAGACGTAGGGACCGACACGCCTGGAATGTTGTCAAATATTGCATCCGAGATGTTAGGTTGCCTTAGGTTAGGATATATAACGTTATAGACGCATGTAATGTTACCACCGAGACGTAGGGACCGACACGCCTGGAATGTTGTCAAATGTTACATCCGAGATGTTAGGTTGTCTTAGCTTAGGATATATGACGTTATAGACGTACATACTGTTCCCACCGAGAAGTAGGGTTCGACACGCCAGGAATGTTGTCAAATATTACATACGAGATGTTATGTGGCCTTAGGTTAGGATATATAACATTATAGACGCATGTAATGTTACGACCGAGACGTAGGGACCGACACGCCTGGAATGTTGTAAAATGTTACATCCGAGATGTTAGGTTGCCTAAGATTAGGATATATACCGTTATAGACGCATGTAATGTTACCACCGAGACGTAGGGACCGACACGCATGGAATGTTGTCAAATGTTACATCCGAGATGTTAGGTTGCCTTAGGTTAGGATATATGACGTTATAGACGTATATACTGTTCCCTCCGGATGGTAGGGTTCGACAGACCAGGAATGTTGTCAAATATTGCATCCGAGATGTTAGGTTGCCTTAGGTTAGGATATATAACGTTATAGACGCATGTAATGTTACCACCGAGACGTAGGGACCGACACGCCTGGAATGTTGTCAAATGTTACATCCGAGATGTTAGGTTGTCTTAGCTTAGGATATATGACGTTATAGACGTACATACTGTTCCCACCGAGAAGTAGGGTTCGACACGCCAGGAATGTTGTCAAATATTACATACGAGATGTTATGTGGCCTTAGGTTAGGATATATAACATTATAGACGCATGTAATGTTACGACCGAGACGTAGGGACCGACACGCCTGGAATGTTGTAAAATGTTACATCCGAGATGTTAGGTTGCCTAAGATTAGGATATATACCGTTATAGACGCATGTAATGTTACCACCGAGACGTAGGGACCGACACGCCTGGAATGTTGTCAAATGTTACATCCGAGATGTTAGGTTGCCTTAGGTTAGGATATATGACGTTATAGACGTATACACTGTTCCCTCCGGATGGTAGGGTTCGACAGGCCAGGAATGTTGTCAAATATTGCATCCGAGATGTTAGGTTGCCTTAGGTTAGGATATATAACGTTATAGACGCATGTAATGTTACCACCGAGACGTAGGGACCGACACGCCTGGAATGTTGTCAAATGTTACATCCGAGATGTTAGGTTGCCTTAGGTTAGGATATATGACGTTATAGACGTATATACTGTTCCCTCCGAGAAGTAGGGTTCGAAAGGCCAGGAATGTTGTCAAATATTGCATCCGAGACGTTAGGTTGCCTTAGGTTAGGATATATAACGTTATAGACGCATGTAATGTTACCACCGAGACGTAGGGACCGACACGCCTGGAATGTTGTCAAATGTTACATCCGAGATGTTAGGTTGCCTTAGGTTAGGATATATGACGTTATAGACGTATATACTGTTCTCTCCGGATGGTAGGGTTCGACAGGCCGGGAATGTTGTCAAATATTGCATCCGAGATGTTAGGTTGCCTTAGGTCAGGATATATAACGTTATAGACGCATGTAATGTTACCACCGAGACGTAGGAACCGACACGCCTGGAGTGTTGTCAAATGTTACATCCGAGATGTTAGGTTGTCTTAGGTTAGGATATATGACGTTACAGACGTATAGAATGTTCCCTCCGAGAAGTAGGGTTCGACAGGCCAGGAATGTTGTCAAATATTGCATCCGAGATGTTAGGCTGCCTTAGATTAGGATATATACCGTTATAGACGTATATACTGTTCCCACCGAGAAGTAGGGTTCGACACGCCAGGAATGTTGTCAAATATTACATACGAGATGTTAGGTGGCCTTAGGTTAGGAAAAATAACGTTATAGACGCATGTAATGTTACGACCGAGATGTAGGGACCGACACGCCTGGAATGTTGTAAAATGTTACATCCGAGATGTTAGGTTGCCTAAGATCAGGAAATATACCGTTATAGACGCATGTAATGTTACCACCGAGACGTAGGGACCGACACGCCTGGAATGTTGTCAAATGTTACATCCGAGATGTTAGGTTGTCTTAGGTTAGGATATATGACGTTACAGACGTATATAATGTTCCCTCCGAGAAGTAGGGTTCGACAGGCCAGGAATGTTGTCAAACATTGCATCCGAGATGTTAGGTTGCCTTAGATTAGGATATATACCGTTATAGACGTATATACTGTTCCCTCCGAGACGTAGGGTTCGACAGGCCAGGAATATTGTCAAATATTGCATCCGAGATATTAGGTTGCCTTAGATTAGGATATGCAACGTTATATACGCATATAATGTTCCCACCGAGAAGTAGGGTCCGACACGCCTGGAAGGTTGTAGAATATTACATCCGAGATGTTAGGTTGCCTTAGGTTAGGATATATAACGTTATAGACGTATATACTGTTCCCTCCGAGAAGTAGGGTTCGACAGGCTAGGAATGTTGTCAAATATTGCATCCGAGATGTTAGGTTGCCTTAGATTAGGATATATAGCGTTATAGACGCATATAATGTTCCCACCGAGAAGTAGGGTTCGACACTCCAGGAATGTTGTCAAATATTACATACGAGATGTTAGGTGGCCTTAGGTTAGGATATATAACGTTATAGACGCATGTAATGTTACCACCGAGACGTAGGGACTGACACGCCTGGAATGTTGTCAAATGTTACATCCGAGATGTTAGGTTGCCTTAGGTTAGGATATATGACGTTATAGACGTATATACTGTTCCCTCCGGATGGTAGGGTTCGACAGGCCAGGAATGTTGTCAAATATTGCATCCGAGATGTTAGGTTGCCTTAGGTTAGGATATATAACGTTATAGACGCATGTAATGTTACCACCGAGACGTAGGGACCGACACGCCTGGAGTGTTGTCAAATGCTACATCCGAGATGTTAGGTTGTCTTAGGTTAGGATATATGACGTTACAGACGTATAGAATGTTCCCTCCGAGAGGTAGGGTTCGACAGGCTAGGAATGTTGTCAAATATTGCATCCGAGACGTTAGGTTTCCTTAGGTTAGGATATATAACGTTATAGACGCATGTAACGTTACCACCGAGACGTAGGGACCGACACGCCTGGAATGTTGTAAAATGTTACATCCGAGATGTTACGTTGCCTCAGATTAGGATATATACCGTTATACACGCATGCAATGTTACCACCGAGACGTAGGGACCGACACGCCTGGAATGTTGTCAAATGTTACATCCGAGATGTTAGGTTGCCTTAGGTTAGGATATATGACGTTATAGACGTATATACTGTTCCCTCCGGATGGTAGGGTTCGACAGACCATGAATGTTGTCAAATATTGCATCCGAGATGTTAGGTTGCCTTAGGTTAGGATATATAACGTTATAGACGCATGTAATGCTACCACCGAGACGTAGGGACCGACACGCCTGGAATATTGTCAAATGTTACATCCGAGATGTTAGGTTGTCTTAGGTTAGGATATATGACGTTATAGACGTATATACTGTTCCCTCCGGATGGTAGGGTTCGACAGGCCGGGAATGTTGTCAAATATTGCATCCGAGATGTTAGGTTGCCTTAGGTCAGGATATATAACGTTATAGACGCATGTAATGTTACCACCGAGACGTAGGGACCGACACGCCTGGAGTGTGGTCAAATGTTAAATCCGAGATGTTAGGTTGTCTTAGGTTAGGATATATGACGTTACAGACGTATAGAATGTTCCCTCCGAGAAGTAGGGTTCGACAGGCCAGGAATGTTGTCAAATATTGCATCCGAGATGTTAGGCTGCCTTAGATTAGGATATATACCGTTATAGACGTATATACTGTTCCCACCGAGAAGTAGGTTTCGACACGCCAGGAATGTTGTCAAATATTACATACGAGATGTTAGGTGGCCTTAGGTTAGGAAAAATAACGTTATAGACGCATGTAATGTTACGACCGAGACGTAGGGACCGACACGGCTGGAATGTTGTAAAATGTTACATCCGAGATGTTAGGTTGCCTAAGATCAGGATATATACCGTTATAGACGCATGTAATGTTACCACCGAGACGTAGGGACCGACACGCCTGGAATGTTGTCAAATGTTACATCCGAGATGTTAGGTTGTCTTAGGTGAGGATATATGACGTTACAGACGTATATAATGTTCCCTCCGAGAAGTAGGGTTCGACAGGCCAGGAATGTTGTCAAATATTGCATCCGAGATGTTAGGTTGCCTTAGATTAGGATATATACCGTTATCGACGTATATACTGTTCCCTCCGAGACGTAGGGTTCGACAGGCCAGGAATGTTGTCAAATGTTACATCCGAGATGTTAGGTTGTCTTAGGTGAGGATATATGACGTTACAGACGTATATAATGTTCCCTCCGAGAAGTAGGGTTCGACACGCCTGGAAGGTTGTAGAATATTACATCCGAGATGTTAGGTTGCCTTAGGTTAGGATATATAACGTTATAGAAGTATATACTGTTCCCTCCGAGAAGTAGGGTTCGACAGGCTAGGAATGTTGTCAAATATTGCATCCGAGATGTTAGGTTGCCTTAGATTAGGATATATAGCGTTATAGACGCATATAATGTTCCCACCGAGAAGTAGGGTTCGACACTCCAGGAATGTTGTTAAATATTACATACGAGATGTTAGGTGGCCTTAGGTTAGGATATATAACGTTATAAACGCATGTAATGTTACCACCGAGACGTAGGGACCGACACGCCTGGAATGTTGTCAAATGTTACATCCGAGATGTTAGGTTGCCTTAGGTTAGGATATATGACGTTATAGACGTATATACTGTTCCCTCCGGATGGTAGGGTTCGACAGGCCAGGAATGTTGTCAAATATTGCATCCGAGATGTTAGGTTACCTTAGGTTAGGATATATAACGTTATAGACGCATGTAATGTTACCACCGAGACGTATGGACCGACACGCCTGGAATGTTGTCAAATGTTACATCCGAGATGTTAGGTTGTCTTAGGTTAGGATATATGACGTTACAGACGTATAGAATGTTCCCTCCGAGAAGTAGGGTTCGACAGGCCAGGAATGTTGTCAAATATTGCATCCGAGATGTTAGGCTGCCTTAGATTAGGATATATACCGTTATAGACGTATATACTGTACCCACCGAGAAGTAGGGTTCGACAGGCCAGGAATGTTGTCAAATATTACATACGAGATGTTAGGTGGCCTTAGGTTAGGAAATATAACGTTATAGACGCATGTAATGTTACGACCGAGACGTAGGGACCGACACGCCTGGAATGTTGTAGAATGTTACATCCGAGATGTTAGGTTGCCTAAGATTAGGATATATACCGTTATAGACGCATGTAATGTTACCACCGAGACGTAGGGACCGACACGCCTGGAATGTTGTCAAATGTTACATCCGAGATGTTAGGTTGCCTTAGGTTAGGATATATGACGTTATAGACGTATACACTGTTCCCTCCGGATGGTAGGGTTCGACAGGCCAGGAATGTTGTCAAATATTGCATCCGAGATGTTAGGTTGCCTTAGGTTAGGATATATAACGTTATAGACGCATGTAATGTTACCACCGAGACGTAGGGACCGACACGCCTGGAATGTTGTCAAATGTTACATCCGAGATGTTAGGTTGTCTTAGGTTAGGATATATGACGTTACAGACGTATAGAATGTTCCCTCCGAGAGGTAGGGTTCGACAGGCTAGGAATGTTGTCAAATATTGCATCCGAGATGTTAGGTTGCCTTAGATTAGGATATATAGCGTTATAGACGCATATAATGTTCCCACCGAGAAGTAGGGTTCGACACTCCTGGAATGTTGTCAAATATTACATACGAGATGTTAGGTGGCCTTAGGTTAGGATATATAACGTTATAGACGCATGTAATGTTACCACCGAGACGTAGGGACCGACACGCCTGGAATGTTGTCAAATGTCACATCCGAGATGTTAGGTTGCCTTAGGTTAGGATATATGACGTTATAGACGTATACACTGTTCCCTCCGGATGGTAGGGTTCGACAGGCCAGGAATGTTGTCAAATATTGCATCCGAGATGTTAGGTTGCCTTAGGTTAGGATATATAACGTTATAGACGCATGTCATGTTACCACCGAGACGTAGGGACCGACACGCCTGGAATGTTGTCAAATGTTACATCCGAGATGTTAGGTTGCCTTAGGTTAGGATATATGACGTTATAGACGTATATACTGTTCCCTCCGAGAAGTAGGGTTCGACAAGCCAGGAATGTTGTCAAATATTGCATCCGAGACGTTAGGTTTCCTTAGGTTAGGATACATAACGTTATAGACGCATGTAACGTTACCACCGAGACGTAGGGACCGACACGCCTGGAATGTTGTAAAATGTTACATCCGAGATGTTACGTTGCCTCAGATTAGGATATATACCGTTATAGACGCATGCAATGTTACCACCGAGACATAGGGACCGACACGCCTGGAATGTTGTCAAATGTTACATCCGAGATGTTAGGTTGCCTTAGGTTAGGATATATGACGTTATAGACGTATATACTGTTCCCTCCGGATGGTAGGGTTCGACAGACCAGGAATGTTGTCAAATATTGCATCCGAGATGTTAGGTTGCCTTAGGTTAGGATATATAACGTTATAGACGCATGTAATGCTACCACCGAGACGTAAGGACCGACACGCCTGGAATATTGTCAAATGTTACATCCGAGATGTTAGGTTGTCTTAGGTTAGGATATATGACGTTATAGACGTATATACTGTTCCCACCGAGAAGTAGGGTTCGACACGCCAGGAATGTTGTCAAATATTACATACGAGATGTTATGTGGCCTTAGGTTAGGATATATAACGTTATAAACGCATGTAATGTTACGACCGAGACGTAGGGACCGACACGCCTGGAATGTTGTAAAATATTACATCCGAGATGTTAGGTTGCCTAAGATTAGGATATATAACGTTATAGACGCATGTAATGTTACCACCGAGACGTAGGGACCGACACGCCTGGAATGTTGTCAAATGTTACATCCGAGATATTAGGTTGCCTTAGGTTAGGATATATGACGTTATAGACGTATATACTGTTCCCTCCGGATGGTAGGGTTCGACAGGCCGGGAATGTTGTCAAATATTGCATCCGAGATGTTAGGTTGCCTTAGGTCAGGATATATAACGTTATAGACGCATGTAATGTTACCACCGAGACGTAGGGACCGACACGCCTGGAGTGTTGTCAAATGTTAAATCCGAGATGTTAGGTTGTCTTAGGTTAGGATATATGACGTTACAGACGTATAGAATGTTCCCTCCGAGAAGTAGGGTTCGACAGGCCAGGAATGTTGTCAAATATTGCATCCGAGATGTTAGGCTGCCTTAGATTAGGATATATACCGTTATAGACGTATATACTGTTCCCACCGAGAAGTAGGGTTCGACACGCCAGGAATGTTGTCAAATGTTACATCCGAGATGTTAGGTTGTCTTAGGTTAGGATATATGACGTTACAGACGTATATAATGTTCCCTCCGAGAAGTAGGGTTCGACAGGCCAGGAATGTTGTCAAATATTGCGTCCGAGATGTTAGGTTGCCTTAGATTAGGATATATACCGTTATAGACGCATGTAATGTTACCACCGAGACGTAGGGACCGACACGCCTGGAATGTTGTCAAATGTTACATCCGAGATGTTAGGTTGCCTTAGGTTAGGATATATGACGTTATAGACGTATACACTGTTCCCTCCGGATGGTAGGGTTCGACAGGCCAGGAATGTTGTCAAATATTGCATCCGAGATGTTAGGTTGCCTTAGGTTAGGATATATAACGTTATAGACGCATGTAATGTTACCACCGAGACGTAGGGACCGACACGCCTGGAATGTTGTCAAATGTTACATCCGAGACCTTAGGTTGTCTTAGGTTAGGATATATGACGTTATAGACGTATATACTGTTCCCACCGAGAAGTAGGGTTCGACACGCCAGGAATGTTGTCAAATATTACATACGAGATGTTATGTGGCCTTAGGTTAGGATATATAACGTTATAGACGCATGTAATGTTACGACCGAGACGTAGGGACCGACACGCCAGGAATGTTGTCAAATATTGCGTCCGAGATGTTAGGTTGCCTTAGATTAGGATATATACCGTTATAGACGTATATACTGTTCCCTCCGAGACGTAGGGTTCGGCAGGCCAGGAATGTTGTCAAATGTTACATCCGAGATGTTAGGTTGTCTTAGGTTAGGATATATGACGTTACAGACGTATATAATGTTCCCTCCGAGAAGTAGGGTTCGACAGGCCAGGAATGTTGTAAAATATTGCATCCGAGATGTTAGATTGCCTTAGATTACGATATCGACCGTTATAGACGCATATAATATTCCCACCGAAAAGTATGCACCGACACGACAGGAATATTGCAAAATATTACTTCTGAGATAATAGGTTGCCTTAGATTAGGATATACAACGTTATAGACTCATATAATGTTCCCAGCGAGAAGTAGGGTCCGACACGCCTGGAATGATGTAGAATATTACATCCGAGATGTCAGGTTGCCTTCGGTTAGGATATATATCGTTATAGACGTATATACGGTTCCCTCCGAGAAGTAGGGTTCGACAGGCCAGGAATGTTGTCAAATATTGCATCCGAAATGTTAGGTTGCCTTAGATTAGGATATACAACGTTATAGACTCATATAATGTTCCCACCGAGAAGTAGGGTCCGACACGCCTGGAATGATGTAGAATATTACATCCGAGATGTTAGGTTGCCTTAGGTTAGGATATATGACGTTATAGACGTATATACTGTTCCCTCCGGATGGTAGGGTTCGACAGGCCGGGAATGTTGTCAAATATTGCATCCGAGATGTTAGGTTGCCTTAGGTCAGGATATATAACGTTATAGACGCATGTAATGTTACCACCGAGACGTAGGGACCGACACGCCTGGAGTGTTGTCAAATGTTACATCCGAGATGTTAGGTTGTCTTAGGTTAGGATATATGACGTTACAGACGTATAGAATGTTCCCTCCGAGAGGTAGGGTTCGACAGGCTAGGAATGTTGTCAAATATTGCATCCGAGATGTTAGGTTGCCTTAGATTAGGATATATAGCGTTATAGACGCATATAATGTTCCCACCGAGAAGTAGGGTTCGACAGACCAGGAATGTTGTCAAATATTGCATCCGAGATGTTAGGTTGCCTTAGGTTAGGATATATAACGTTATAGACGCATGTAATGTTACCACCGAGACGTAGGGACCGACACGCCTGGAATGTTGTCAAATGTTACATCCGAGATGTTAGGTTGCCTTAGGTTAGGATATATGACGTTATAGACGTATACACTGTTCCCTCCGGATGGTAGGGTTCGACAGGCCAGGAATGTTGTCAAATATTGCATCCGAGATGTTAGGTTGCCTTAGGTTAGGACATATAACGTTATAGACGCATGTAATGTTACCACCGAGACGTAGGGACCGACACGCCTGGAATGTTGTCAAATGTTACATCCGAGATGTTAGGTTGCCTTAGGTTAGGATATATGACGTTATAGACGTATATACTGTTCCCTCCGAGAAGTAGGGTTCGACAGACCAGGAATGTTGTCAAATATTGCATCCGAGACGTTAGGTTTCCTTAGGTTAGGATATATAACGTTATAGACGCATGTAACGTTACCACCGAGACGTAGGGACCGACACGCCTGGAATGTTGTAAAATGTTACATCCGAGATGTTAGGTTGCCTAAGATGACGATATATACCGTTCTAGACGCATGCAATGTTACCACCGAGACGTAGGGACCGACACGCCTGGAATGATGTCAAATGTTACATCCGAGATGTTAGGTTGCCTTAGGTTAGGATATATGACGTTATAGACGTATATACTGTTCCCTCTGGATGGTAGGGTTCGACAGACCAGGAATGTTGTCAAATATTGCATCCGAGATGTTAGGTTGCCTTAGGTTAGGATATATAACGTTATAGACGCATGTAATGTTACCACCGAGACATAGGGACCGACACGCCTGGAATGTTGTCAAATGTTACATCCGAGATGTTAGGTTGTCTTAGGTTAGGATATATGACGTTATAGACGTATATACTGTTCCCACCGAGAAGTAGGGTTCGACACGCCAGGAATGTTGTCAAATATTACATACGAGATGTTATGTGGCCTTAGGTTAGGATATATAACGTTATAGACGCATGTAATGTTACGACCGAGACGTAGGGACCGACACGCCTGGAATGTTGTAAAATATTACATTAGAGATGTTAGGTTGCCTAAGATTAGGATATATAACGTTATAGACGCATATAATGTTACCACCGAGACGTGGGGACCGACACGCCTGGAATGTTGTCAAATGTTACATCCGAGATGTTAGGTTGCCTTAGGTTAGGATATATGACGTTATAGACGTATATACTGTTCCCTCCGGATGGTAGGGTTCGACAGACCAGGAATGTTGTCAAATATTGCATCCGAGATGTTAGGTTGCCTTAGGTTAGGATATATAACGTTATAGACGCATGTAATGTTACCACCGAGACATAGGGACCGACACGCCTGGAATGTTGTCAAATGTTACATCCGAGATGTTAGGTTGTCTTAGGTTAGGATATATGACGTTATAGACGTATATACTGTTCCCACCGAGAAGTAGGGTTCGACACGCCAGGAATGTTGTCAAATATTACATACGAGATGTTATGTGGCCTTAGGTTAGGATATATAACGTTGTAGACGCATGTAATGTTACGACCGAGACGTAGGGACCGACACGCCTGGAATGTTGTAAAATATTACATTAGAGATGTTAGGTTGCCTAAGATTAGGATATATAACGTTATAGACGCATATAATGTTACCACCGAGACGTGGGGACCGACACGCCTGGAATGTTGTCAAATGTTACATCCGAGATGTTAGGTTGCCTTAGGTTAGGATATATGACGTTATAGACGTATATACTGTTCCCTCCGGATGGTAGGGTTCGACAGGCCGGGAATGTTGTCAAATATTGCATCGGAGATGTTAGGTTGCCTCAGGTCGGGATATATAACGTTATAGACGCATGTAATGTTACCACCGAGACGTAGGGACCGACACGCCTGGAGTGTTGTCAAATGTTACATCCGAGATGTTAGGTTGTCTTAGGTTAGGATATATGACGTTATAGACGCATGCAATGTTACCACCGAGACGTAGGGACCGACACGCCTGGAATGTTGTCAAATGTTACATCCGAGAAGTTAGGTTGCCTTAGGTTAGGATATATGACGTTATAGACGTATATACTGTTCCCTCCGGATGGTAGGGTTCGACAGACCAGGAATGTTGTCAAATCTTGCATCCGAGATGTTAGGTTGCCTTAGGTTAGGATATATAGCGTTATAGACGAATGTAATGTTACCACCGAGACGTAGGGACCGACACGCCTGGAATGTTGTCAAATGTTACATCCGAGATGTTAGGTTGTCTTAGCTTAGGATATATGACGTTTTAGACGTACATACTGTTCCCACCGAGAAGTAGGGTTCGACACGCCAGGAATGTTGTCAAATATTACATACGAGATGTTATGTGGCCTTAGGTTAGGATATATAACGTTATAGACGCATGTAATGTTACGACCGAGACGTAGGGACCGACACGCCTGGAATGTTGTAAAATGTTACATCCGAGATGTTAGGTTGCCTAAGATTAGGATATATAACGTTATAGACGCATGTAATGTTACCACCGAGACGTAGGGACCGACACGCCTGGAATGTTGTCAAATGTTACATCCGAGATGTTAGGTTGCCTTAGGTTAGGATATATGACGTTATAGACGTATATACTGTTCCCACCGAGAAGTAGGGTCCGACACGCCTGGAATGATGTAGAATATTACATCCGAGATGTCAGGTTGCCTTCGGTTAGGATATATATCGTTATAGACGTATATACTGTTCCCTCCGAGAAGTAGGGTTCGACAGGCTAAGAATGTTGTCAAATATTGCATCCGAGATGTTAGGTTGCCTTAGATTAGGATATATAACGTTATAGACGCATATAATGTTACCACCGAGACGTAGGGACCGACATGCCTGGAATGTTGTCAAATGTTACATCCGAGATGTTAGGTTGCCTTAGGTTAGGATATATGACGTTATAGACGTATATACTGTTCCCTCCGAGAAGTAGGGTTCGACAGGCCAGGAATGTTGTCAAATATTGCATCCGAAATGTTAGGTTGCCTTAGATTAGGATATACATCGTTATAGACTCATATAATGTTCCCACCGAGAAGTAGGGTCCGACACGCCTGGAATGATGTAGAATATTACATCCGAGATGTTAGGTTGCCTTAGGTTAGGATATGTGACGTTACAGACGTATACACTGTTCCCTCCGAGAAGTAGGGTTCGACAGGCCAGGAATGTTGTCAAATATTGCATCCGAGATGTTAGGTTGCCTTAGGTTAGGATATATGACGTTATAGACGTATATACTGTTCCCTCCGAGAAGTAGGGTTCGACAAGCCAGGAATGTTGTCAAATATTGGATCCGAGATGTTAGGTTGCCTTAGGTTAGGATATATACCGTTATAGACGTATATACTGTTCCCTCCGGGACGTAGGGTTCGACAGGCCGGGAATGTTGTCAAATATAGCATCCGAGATGTTAGGTTGCCTTAGATTAGGATATACAACGTTATAGACGCATATAATGTTCCCACCGAGAAGTAGGTTCCGACACGCCTGGTATGTTGTAGAATAATACATCCGAGATGTTAGGTTGCCTTAGGTTAGGATATATGACGTTATAGACGTATTGGCTGTTCCCTCCGAGAGGTAGGGTTCGACAGGCCAGGAATGTTGTCAAATATTGCATCCGAGATGTTAGGTTGCCTTAGGTTAGGATATATGACGTTATAGACGTATACACTGTTCCCTCCGGATGGTAGGGTTCGACAGGCCAGGAATGTTGTCAAATATTGCATCCGAGATGTTAGGTTGCCTTAGGTTAGGATATATAACGTTATAGACGCATGTAATGTTACCACCGAGACGTAGGGACCGACACGCCTGGAATGTTGTCAAATATTGCATCCGAGATGTTAGGTTGCCTTAGATTAGGATATATACCGTTATAGACGTATATACTGTTCCCTCCGAGAAGTAGGGTTCGACAGGCCAGGAATGTTGTCAAATATTGCATCCGAGATGTTAGGTTGCCTTAGGTTAGGATATATAACGTTATAGACGCATGTAACGTTACCACCGAGACGTAGGGACCGACACGCCTGGAATGTTGTAAAATGTTACATCCGAGATGTTAGGTTGCCTAAGATTAGGATATATACCGTTATAGACGCATGTAATGTTACCACCGAGACGTAGGGACCGACATGCCTGGAATGTTGTCAAATGTTACATCCGAGATGTTAGATTGCCTTAGGTTAGGATATATGACGTTATAGACGTATACACTGTTCCCTCCGAGAAGTAGGGTTCGACAGGCCAGGAATGTTGTAAAATATTGCATCCGAGATGTTAGATTGCCTTAGATTAGGATATATACCGTTATAGACGTATATACTGTTCCCACCGAAAAGTATGCACCGACACGCCAGGAATATTGCAAAATATTACTTCTGAGATAATAGGTTGCCTTAGATTAGGATATACAACGTTATAGACTCATATAATGTTCCCAGCGAGAAGTAGGGTCCGACACGCCTGGAATGATGTAGAATATTACATCCGAGATGTCAGGTTGCCTTCGGTTAGGATATATATCGTTACAGACGTATATACTGTTCCCTCCGAGATGTAGGGTTCGACAGGCTAAGAATGTTGTCAAATATTGCATCCGAGATGTTAGGTTGCCTTCGGTCAGGATATATAACGTTATAGACGCATGTAATGTTACCACCGAGACGTAGGGACCGACACGCCTGGAATGTTGTCAAATGTTACATCCGAGATGTTAGGTTGTCTTAGGTTAGGATATATGACGTTACAGACGTATATAATGTTCCCTCCGAGAAGTAGGGTTCGACAGGCCAGGAATGTTGTCAAATATTGCGTCCGAGATGTTAGGTTGCCTTAGATTAGGATATATACCGTTATAGACGTATATACTGTTCCCTCCGAGACGTAGGGTTCGGCAGGCCAGGAATGTTGTCAAATGTTACATCCGAGATGTTAGGTTGTCTTAGGTTAGGATATATGACGTTACAGACGTATATAATGTTCCCTCCGAGAAGTAGGGTTCGACAGGCCAGGAATGTTGTAAAATATTGCATCCGAGATGTTAGATTGCCTTAGATTACGATATCGACCGTTATAGACGCATATAATATTCCCACCGAAAAGTATGCACCGACACGACAGGAATATTGCAAAATATTACTTCTGAGATAATAGGTTGCCTTAGATTAGGATATACAACGTTATAGACTCATATAATGTTCCCAGCGAGAAGTACGGTCCGACACGCCTGGAATGATGTAGAATATTACATCCGAGATGTCAGGTTGCCTTCGGTTAGGATATATATCGTTATAGACGTATATACTGTTCCCTCCGAGAAGTAGGGTTCGACAGGCCAGGAATGTTGTCAAATATTGCATCCGAAATGTTAGGTTGCCTTAGATTAGGATATACAACGTTATAGACTCATATAATGTTCCCACCGAGAAGTAGGGTCCGACACGCCTGGAATGATGTAGAATATTACATCCGAGATGTTAGGTTGCCTTAGGTTAGGATATGTGACGTTACAGACGTATATACTGTTCCCTCCGAGAAGTAGGGTTCGACAGGCCAGGAATGTTGTCAAATATTGCATCCGAGATGTTAGGTTGCCTTAGGTTAGGATATATGACGTTATAGACGTATATACTGTTCCCTCCGAGAAGTAGGGTTCGACAGGCCAGGAATGTTGTCAAATATTGGATCCGAGATGTTAGGTTGCCTTAGGTTAGGATATATACCGTTATAGACGTATATACTGTTCCCTCCGGGACGTAGGGTTCGACAGGCCGGGAATGTTGTCAAATATAGCATCCGAGATGTTAGGTTGCCTTAGATTAGGATATGCAACGTTATAGACGCATATAATGTTCCCACCGAGAAGTAGGTTCCGACACGCCTGGAATGTTGTAGAATAATACATCCGAGATGTTAGGTTGCCTTAGGTTAGGATATATGACGTTATAGACGTATACACTGTTCCCTCCGGATGGTAGGGTTCGACAGGCCAGGAATGTTGTCAAATGTTGCATCCGAGATGTTAGGTTGCCTTAGGTTAGGATATATAACGTTATAGACGCATGTAATGTTACCACCGAGACGTAGGGACCGACATGCCTGGAATGTTGTCAAATGTTACATCCGAGATGTTAGATTGCCTTAGGTTAGGATATATGACGTTATAGACGTATACACTGTTCCCTCCGAGAAGTAGGGTTCGACAGGCCAGGAATGTTGTAAAATATTGCATCCGAGATGTTAGATTGCCTTAGATTAGGATATATACCGTTATAGACGTATATACTGTTCCCACCGAAAAGTATGCACCGACACGCCAGGAATATTGCAAAATATTACTTCTGAGATAATAGGTTGCCTTAGATTAGGATATACAACGTTATAGACTCATATAATGTTCCCAGCGAGAAGTAGGGTCCGACACGCCTGGAATGATGTAGAATATTACATCCGAGATGTCAGGTTGCCTTCGGTTAGGATATATATCGTTACAGACGTATATACTGTTCCCTCCGAGATGTAGGGTTCGACAGGCTAAGAATGTTGTCAAATATTGCATCCGAGATGTTAGGTTGCCTTCGGTCAGGATATATAACGTTATAGACGCATGTAATGTTACCACCGAGACGTAGGGACCGACACGCCTGGAATGTTGTCAAATGTTACATCCGAGATGTTAGGTTGTCTTAGGTTAGGATATATGACGTTACAGACGTATATAATGTTCCCTCCGAGAAGTAGGGTTCGACAGGCCAGGAATGTTGTCAAATATTGCGTCCGAGATGTTAGGTTGCCTTAGATTAGGATATATACCGTTATAGACGTATATACTGTTCCCTCCGAGACGTAGGGTTCGGCAGGCCAGGAATGTTGTCAAATGTTACATCCGAGATGTTAGGTTGTCTTAGGTTAGGATATATGACGTTACAGACGTATATAATGTTCCCTCCGAGAAGTAGGGTTCGACAGGCCAGGAATGTTGTAAAATATTGCATCCGAGATGTTAGATTGCCTTAGATTACGATATCGACCGTTATAGACGCATATAATATTCCCACCGAAAAGTATGCACCGACACGACAGGAATATTGCAAAATATTACTTCTGAGATAATAGGTTGCCTTAGATTAGGATATACAACGTTATAGACTCATATAATGTTCCCAGCGAGAAGTACGGTCCGACACGCCTGGAATGATGTAGAATATTACATCCGAGATGTCAGGTTGCCTTCGGTTAGGATATATATCGTTATAGACGTATATACTGTTCCCTCCGAGAAGTAGGGTTCGACAGGCCAGGAATGTTGTCAAATATTGCATCCGAAATGTTAGGTTGCCTTAGATTAGGATATACAACGTTATAGACTCATATAATGTTCCCACCGAGAAGTAGGGTCCGACACGCCTGGAATGATGTAGAATATTACATCCGAGATGTTAGGTTGCCTTAGGTTAGGATATGTGACGTTACAGACGTATATACTGTTCCCTCCGAGAAGTAGGGTTCGACAGGCCAGGAATGTTGTCAAATATTGCATCCGAGATGTTAGGTTGCCTTAGGTTAGGATATATGACGTTATAGACGTATATACTGTTCCCTCCGAGAAGTAGGGTTCGACAGGCCAGGAATGTTGTCAAATATTGGATCCGAGATGTTAGGTTGCCTTAGGTTAGGATATATACCGTTATAGACGTATATACTGTTCCCTCCGGGACGTAGGGTTCGACAGGCCGGGAATGTTGTCAAATATAGCATCCGAGATGTTAGGTTGCCTTAGATTAGGATATGCAACGTTATAGACGCATATAATGTTCCCACCGAGAAGTAGGTTCCGACACGCCTGGAATGTTGTAGAATAATACATCCGAGATGTTAGGTTGCCTTAGGTTAGGATATATGACGTTATAGACGTATACACTGTTCCCTCCGGATGGTAGGGTTCGACAGGCCAGGAATGTTGTCAAATGTTGCATCCGAGATGTTAGGTTGCCTTAGGTTAGGATATATAACGTTATAGACGCATGTAATGTTACCACCGAGACGTAGGGACCGACACGCCTGGAATGTTGTCAAATGTTACATCCGAGATGTTAGGTTGTCTTAGGTTAGGATATATGACGTTACAGACGTATATAATGTTCCCTCCGAAAAGTAGGGTTCGACAGGCCAGGAATGTTGTCAAATATTGCATCCGAGATATTAGGTTGCCTTAGATTAGGATATATACCGTTATAGACGTATATACTGTTCCCTCCGAGACGTAGGGTTCGACAGGCCAGGAATGTTGTCAAATATTGCATCCGAGATGTTGGGTTGCCTTAGATTAGGGTATGCAACGTTATATACGTATATACTGTTCCCTCCGAGAAGTAGGGTCCGACACGCCTGGAAGGTTGTAGAATATTACATCCGAGATGTTAGGTTGCCTTAGGTTAGGATATATAACGTTATAGATGTATATACTGTTCCCTCCGAGAAGTAGGGTTCGACAGGCTAGGAATGTTGTCAAATATTGCATCCGAGATGTTAGGTGGCCTTAGGTTAGGATATATAACGTTATAGACGCATGTAATGTTACCACCGAGACGTAGGTACCGACACGCCTGGAATGTTGTCAAATGTTACATCCGAGATGTTAGGTTCCCTTAGGTTAGGATATATGACGTTATAGACGTATATACTGTTCCCTCCGAGAAGTAGGGTTCGACAGGCCAGGAATGTTGTCAAATATTGCATCCGAGATGTTAGATTGCCTTAGGTTAGGATATATGACGTTATAGACGCATGTAATGTTACGACCGAGACGTAGGGACCGACACGCCTGGAATGTTGTAAAATGTTACATCCGAGATGTTAGGTTGCCTAAGATTAGGATATACACCGTTATAGACGCATGTAATGTTACCACCGAGACGTAGGGACCGACACACCTGGAATGTTGTCAAATGTTACATCCGAGATGTTAGTTTGCCTTAGGTTAGGATATATGACGTTATAGACGTATATACTGTTCCCTCCGCATGGTAGGGTTCGACAGGCCAGGAATGTTGTCAAATATTGCATCCGAGATGTTAGGTTGCCTTAGGTTAGGATATATAACGTTATAGACGCATGTAATGTTACCACCGAGACGTAGGGACCGACACGCCTGGAATGTTGTCAAATGTTACATCCGAGATGTTAGGTTGTCTTAAGTTACGATATATGACGTTACAGACGTATATAATGTTCCCTCCGAGAAGTAGGGTTCGACAGGCCAGGAATGTTGCCAAATATTGCATCCGAGATGTTAGGTTGCCTTAGATTAGGACATATACCGTTATACACGTATATACTGTTCCCTCCGAGAAGTAGGGTTCGAAAGGCTAGGAATGTTGTCAAATATTGCCTCCGAGATGTTAGGTTGCCTTAGATTAGGATATATAGCGTTACAGACGCATATAATGTTACCACCGAGACGTAGGGACCGACATGCCTGGAATGTTGTCAAATGATACATCCGAGATGTTAGTTTGCCTTAGGTTAGGATATATGAGGTTATAGACGTATATACTGTTCCCTCCGAGAAGTAGGGTTCGACAGGCCAGGAATGTTGTCAAATATTGCATCCGAGATGTTAGGTTGCCTTAGGTTAGGATATATACCGTTATAGACGTATATACTGTTCCCTCCGGGACGTAGGGTTCGACAGGCCGGGAATGTTGTCAAATATAGCATCCGAGATGTTAGGTTGTCTTAGGTTAGGATATATGACGTTATAGACGTATATACTGTTCCCACCGAGAAGTAGGGTTCGACAGGCCAGGAATGTTGTCAAATATTACATACGAGATGTTGTGGCCTTAGGTTTGGATATATAACGTTATAGACGCATGTAATGTTACGACCGAGACGTAGGGACCGACACGCCTGGAATGTTGTAAAATGTTACATCCGGGATGTTAGGTTGCCTAAGATTAGGATATATAACGTTATAGACGCATGTAATGTTACCACCGAGACGTAGGGACCGACACGCCTGGAATGTTGTCAAATGTTACATCCGACATGTTAGGTTGCCTTAGGTTAGGATATATGACGTTATAGACGTATATACTGTTCCCTCCGGATGGTAGGGTTCGACAGGCCAGGAATGTTGTCAAATATTTCATCCGAGATGTTAGATTGCCTTAGATTACGATATCGACCGTTATAGACGCATATAATATTCCCACCGAAAAGTATGCACCGACACGCCAGGAATATTGCAAAATATTACGTCTGAGATAATAGGTTGCCTTAGATTAGGATATACAACGTCATAGACTCATATAATGTTCCCAGCGAGAAGTAGGGTCCGACACGCCTGGAATGATGTAGAATATTACATCCGAGATGTCAGGTTGCCTTCGGTTAGGATATATATCGTTATAGACGTATATACTGTTCCCTCCGAGAAGTAGGGTTCGACAGGCTAAGAATGTTGTCAAATATTGCATCCGAGACGTTAGGTTGCCTTAGATTAGGATATATAACGTTATAGACGCATATAATGTTACCACCGAGACGTAGGGACCGACATGCCTGGAATGTTGTCAAATGTTACATCCGAGATGTTAGGTTGCCTTAGGTTAGGATATATGACGTTATAGACGTATATACTGTTCCCTCCGAGAAGTAGGGTTCGACAGGCCAGGAATGTTGTCAAATATTGCATCCGAGATGTTAGGTTGCCTTAGATTAGGATATACAACGTTATAGACGCATATAATGTTCCCACCGAGAAGTAGGTTCCGACACGCCTGGAATGTTGTAGAATAATACATCCGAGATGTCAGGTTGCCTTAGGTTAGGATATATAACGTTATAGACGTATATACTGTTCCCTCCGAGAAGTAGGGTTCGACAGGCCAGGAATGTTGTCAAATATTGCATCCGAGATGTTAGGTTGCCTTAGGTTAGGATATATGACGTTATAGACGCATGTAATGTTACGACCGAGACGTAGGGACCGACACGCCTGGAATGTTGTAAAATGTTACATCCGAGATGTTAGGTTGCCTAAGATTAGGATATATACCGTTATAGACGCATGTAATGTTACCACCGAGACGTAGGGACCGACACGCCTGGAATGTTGTCAAATGTTACATCCGAGATGTTAGGTTGCCTTAGGTTCGGATATATAACGTTATAGACGTATATACTGTTCCCTCCGAGAAGTAGGGTTCGACAGGCCAGGAATGTTGTCAAATATTGGATCCGAGATGTTAGGTTGCCTTAGGTTAGGATATATACCGTTATAGACGTATATACTGTTCCCTCCGGGACGTAGGGTTCGACAGGCCGGGAATGTTGTCAAATATAGCATCCGAGATGTTAGGTTGCCTTAGATTAGGATATACAACGTTATAGACGCATATAATGTTCCCACCGAGAAGTAGGTTCCGACACGCCTGGAATGTTGTAGAATAATACATCCGAGATGTTAGGTTGCCTTAGGTTAGGATATATGACGTTATAGACGTATACACTGTTCCCTCCGGATGGTAGGGTTCGACAGGCCAGGAATGTTGTCAAATATTGCATCCGAGATGTTAGGTTGCCTTAGGTTAGGATATATAACGTTATAGACGCATGTAATGTTACCACCGAGACGTAGGGACCGACACGCCTGGAATGTTGTCAAATGTTACATCCGAGATGTTAGGTTGTCTTAGGTTAGGATATATGACGTTACAGACGTATATAATGTTCCCTCCGAAAAGTAGGGTTCGACAGGCCAGGAATGTTGTCAAATATTGCATCCGAGATATTAGGTTGCCTTAGATTAGGATATATACCGTTATAGACGTATATACTGTTCCCTCCGAGACGTAGGGTTCGACAGGCCAGGAATGTTGTCAAATATTGCATCCGAGATGTTAGGTTGCCTTAGATTAGGGTATGCAACGTTATATACGTATATACTGTTCCCTCCGAGAAGTAGGGTCCGACACGCCTGGAAGGTTGTAGAATATTACATCCGAGATGTTAGGTTGCCTTAGGTTAGGATATATAACGTTATAGACGCATGTAACGTTACCACCGAGACGTAGGGACCGACACGCCTGGAATGTTGTAAAATGTTACATCCGAGATGTTAGGTTGCCTAAGATTAGGATATATACCGTTATAGACGCATGCAATGTTACCACCGAGACGTAGGGACCGACACGCCTGGAATGTTGTCAAATGTTACATCCGAGATGGTAGGTTGCCTTAGGTTAGGATATATGACGTTATAGACGTATATACTGTTCCCTCCGGATGGTAGGGTTCGACAGACCAGGAATGTTGTCAAATATTGCATCCGAGATGTTAGGTTGCCTTAGGTTAGGATATATAACGTTATAGACGCATGTAATGTTACCACCGAGACGTAGGGACCGACACGTCTGGAATGATGTCAAATGTTACATCCGAGATGTTAGGTTGTCTTAGGTTAGGATATATGACGTTATAGACGTACATACTGTTCCCACCGAGAAGTAGGGTTCGACACGCCAGGAATGTTGTCAAATATTACATACGAGATGTTATGTGGCCTTAGGTTAGGATATATAACGTTATAGACGCATGTAATGTTACGACCGAGAAGTAGGGACCGACACGCCTGGAATGTTGTAAAATGTTACATCCGAGATGTTAGGTTGCCTAAGATTAGGATATATAACGTTATAGACGCATGTAATGTTACCACCGAGACGTAGGGACCGACACGCCTGGAATGTTGTCAAATGTTACATCCGAGATGTTAGGTTGCCTTAGGTTAGGATATATGACGTTAAAGACGTATATACTGTTCCCACCGAGAAGTAGGGTCCGACACGCCAGGAATGTTGTCAAATATTACATCCGAGATGTTATGTGGCCTTAGGTTAGGATATATAACGTTATAGACGCATGTAATGTTACCACCGAGACGTAGGGACCGACACGCCTGGAATGTTGTCAAATGTTACATCCGAGATGTTAGGTTGTCTTAGGTTAGGATATATGACGTTACAGACGTATATAATGTTCCCTCCGAGAAGTAGGGTTCGACAGGCCAGGAATGTTGTCAAATATTGCATCCGAGATGTTAGGTTGCCTTAGATTAGAATATATACCGTTATAGACGTATATACTGTTCCCTCCGAGACGTAGGGTTCGACAGGACAGGAATGTTGTCAAATATTGCATCCGAGATGTTAGGTTGCCTTAGATTAGGATATGCAACGTTATATACGCATATAATGTTACGACCGAGACGTAGGGACCGACACGCCTGGAATGTTGTAAAATGTTACATCCGAGATGTTAGGTTGCCTAAGATCAGGATATATACCGTTATAGACGCATGTAATGTTACCACCGAGACGTAGGGACCGACACGCCTGGAATGTTGTCAAATGTTACATCCGAGATGTTAGGTTGCCTTAGGTTAGGATATATGACGTTATAGACGTATATACTGTTCCCTCCGGATGGTAGGGTTCGACAGGCCAGGAATGTTGTCAAATATTGCATCCGAGATGTTAGGTTGCCTTAGGTTAGGATATATAACGTTATAGACGCATGTAATGTTACCACCGAGACGTAGGGACCGACACGCCTGGAATGTTGTCAAATGTTACATCCGAGATGTTAGGTTGTCTTAGGTTAGGATATATGACGTTACAGACGTATATATTGTTCCCTCCGAGAAGTAGGGTTCGACAGGCCAGGAATGTTGTCAAATATTGCATCCGAGATGTTAGGTTGCCTTAGATTAGGATATATACCGTTATAGACGTATATACTGTTCCCTCCGAGACGTAGGGTTCGACAGGCCAGGAATGTTGTCAAATATTGCATCCGTGATGTTAGGTTGCCTTAGATTAGGATATGCAACGTTATATACGCATATAATGTTACGACCGAGACGTAGGGACCGACACGCCTGGAATGTTGTAAAATGTTACATCCGAGATGTTAGGTTGCCTAAGATCAGGATATATACCGTTATAGACGCATGTAATGTTACCACCGAGACGTAGGGACCGACACGCCTGGAATGTTGTCAAATGTTACATCCGAGATGTTAGGTTGCCTTAGGTTAGGATATATGACGTTATAGACGTATATACTGTTCCCTCCGGATGGTAGGTTTCGACAGGCCAGGAATGTTGTCAAATATTGCATCCGAGATGTTAGGTTGCCTTAGGTTAGGATATATGACGTTATAGACGTATATACTGTTCCCTCCGAGAAGTAGGGTTCGACAGGCCAGGAATGTTGTCAAATATTGCATCCGAGATGTTAGGTTGCCTTAGGTTAGGATATATACCGTTATAGACGTATATACTGTTCCCTCCGGGACGTAGGGTTCGACAGGCCGGGAATGTTGTCAAATATAGCATCCGAGATGTTAGGTTGCCTTAGATTAGGATAATCAACGTTATAGACGCATATAATGTTCCCACCGAGAAGTAGGTTCCGACACGCCTGGAATGTTGTAGAATAATACATCCGAGGTGTCAGGTTGCCTTAGGTTAGGATATATAACGTTATAGACGTATATACTGTTCCCTCCGAGAAGTAGGGTTCGACAGGCCAGGAATGTTGTCAAATATTGCATCCGAGATGTTAGGTTGCCTTAGATTAGGATATATACCGTTATAGACGCATGTAATGTTACCACCCAGACGTAGGGACCGACACGCCTGGAATGTTGTCAAATGTTACATCCGAGATGTTAGGTTGTCTTAGGTTAGGATACATGACGTTATAGACGTATATACTGTTCCCACCGAGAAGTAGGGTTCGACACGCCAGGAATGTTGTCAAATATTACATACGAGATGTTATGTGGCCTTAGGTTAGGATATATAACGTTATAGACGCATGTAATGTTACGACCGAGACGTAGGGACCGACACGCCTGGAATGTTGTAAAATGTTACATCCGAGATGTTAGGTTGCCTAAGATTAGGATATGTGACGTTACAGACGTATATACTGTTCCCTCCGAGACGTAGGGTTCGACAGGCCAGGAATGTTGTCAAATATTGCATCCGAAATGTTAGGTTGCCTTAGATTAGGATATACATCGTTATAGACTCATATAATGTTCCCTCCGAGAAGTAGGGTCCGACACGCCTGGAATGATGTAGAATATTACATCCGAGATGTTAGGTTGCCTTAGGTTAGGATATGTGACGTTACAGACGTATATACTGTTCCTTCCGAGAAGTAGGGTTCGACAGGCCAGGAATGTTGTCAAATATTGCATCCGAGATGTTAGGTTGCCTTAGGTTAGGATATATGACGTTATAGACGCATGTAATGTGACGACCGAGACGTAGGGACCGACACGCCTGGAATGTTGTAAAATGTTACATCCGAGATGTTAGGTTGCCTAAGATTAGGATATACACCGTTATAGACGCATGTAATGTTACCACCGAGACGTAGGGACCGACACGCCTGGAATGTTGTCAAATGTTACATCCGAGATGTTAGTTTGCCTTAGGTTAGGATATATGACGTTATAGACGTATATACTGTTCCCTCCGCATGGTAGGGTTCGACAGGCCAGGAATGTTGTCAAATATTGCATCCGAGATGTTAGGTTGCCTTAGGTTAGGATATATAACGTTATAGACGCATGTAATGTTACCACCGAGACGTAGGGACCGACACGCCTGGAATGTTGTCAAATGTTACATCCGAGATGTTAGGTTGTCTTAAGTTACGATATATGACGTTACAGACGTATATAATGTTCCCTCCGAGAAGTAGGGTTCGACAGGCCAGGAATGTTGCCAAATATTGCATCCGGGATGTTAGGTTGCCTTAGATTAGGACATATACCGTTATAGACGTATATACTGTTCCCTCCGAGAAGTAGGGTTCGACAGGCTAGGAATGTTGTCAAATATTGCCTCCGAGATGTTAGGTTGCCTTAGATTAGGATATATAGCGTTACAGACGCATATAATGTTACCACCGAGACGTAGGGACCGACACGCCTGGAATGTTGTCAAATGATACATCCGAGATGTTAGTTTGCCTTAGGTTAGGATATATGAGGTTATAGACGTATATACTGTTCCCTCCGAGAAGTAGGGTTCGACAGGCCAGGAATGTTGTCAAATATTGCATCCGAGATGTTAGGTTGCCTTAGGTTAGGATATATAACGTTATAGACGCATGTAATGTTACCACCGAGACGTAGGGACCGACACGCCTGGAATGTTGTCAAATGTTACATCCGAGATGTTAGGTTGTCTTAGGTTAGGATATATGACGTTACAGACGTATATATTGTTCCCTCCGAGAAGTAGGGTTCGACAGGCCAGGAATGTTGTCAAATATTGCATCCGAGATGTTAGGTTGCCTTAGATTAGGATATATACCGTTATAGACGTATATACTGTTCCCTCCGAGACGTAGGGTTCGACAGGCCAGGAATGTTGTCAAATATTGCATCCGTGATGTTAGGTTGCCTTAGATTAGGATATGCAACGTTATATACGCATATAATGTTACGACCGAGACGTAGGGACCGACACGCCTGGAATGTTGTAAAATGTTACATCCGAGATGTTAGGTTGCCTAAGATCAGGATATATACCGTTATAGACGCATGTAATGTTACCACCGAGACGTAGGGACCGACACGCCTGGAATGTTGTCAAATGTTACATCCGAGATGTTAGGTTGCCTTAGGTTAGGATATATGACGTTATAGACGTATATACTGTTCCCTCCGGATGGTAGGTTTCGACAGGCCAGGAATGTTGTCAAATATTGCATCCGAGATGTTAGGTTGCCTTAGGTTAGGATATATGACGTTATAGACGTATATACTGTTCCCTCCGAGAAGTAGGGTTCGACAGGCCAGGAATGTTGTCAAATATTGCATCCGAGATGTTAGGTTGCCTTAGGTTAGGATATATACCGTTATAGACGTATATACTGTTCCCTCCGGGACGTAGGGTTCGACAGGCCGGGAATGTTGTCAAATATAGCATCCGAGATGTTAGGTTGCCTTAGATTAGGATAATCAACGTTATAGACGCATATAATGTTCCCACCGAGAAGTAGGTTCCGACACGCCTGGAATGTTGTAGAATAATACATCCGAGGTGTCAGGTTGCCTTAGGTTAGGATATATAACGTTATAGACGTATATACTGTTCCCTCCGAGAAGTAGGGTTCGACAGGCCAGGAATGTTGTCAAATATTGCATCCGAGATGTTAGGTTGCCTTAGATTAGGATATATACCGTTATAGACGCATGTAATGTTACCACCCAGACGTAGGGACCGACACGCCTGGAATGTTGTCAAATGTTACATCCGAGATGTTAGGTTGTCTTAGGTTAGGATACATGACGTTATAGACGTATATACTGTTCCCACCGAGAAGTAGGGTTCGACACGCCAGGAATGTTGTCAAATATTACATACGAGATGTTATGTGGCCTTAGGTTAGGATATATAACGTTATAGACGCATGTAATGTTACGACCGAGACGTAGGGACCGACACGCCTGGAATGTTGTAAAATGTTACATCCGAGATGTTAGGTTGCCTAAGATTAGGATATGTGACGTTACAGACGTATATACTGTTCCCTCCGAGACGTAGGGTTCGACAGGCCAGGAATGTTGTCAAATATTGCATCCGAAATGTTAGGTTGCCTTAGATTAGGATATACATCGTTATAGACTCATATAATGTTCCCTCCGAGAAGTAGGGTCCGACACGCCTGGAATGATGTAGAATATTACATCCGAGATGTTAGGTTGCCTTAGGTTAGGATATGTGACGTTACAGACGTATATACTGTTCCTTCCGAGAAGTAGGGTTCGACAGGCCAGGAATGTTGTCAAATATTGCATCCGAGATGTTAGGTTGCCTTAGGTTAGGATATATGACGTTATAGACGCATGTAATGTTACGACCGAGACGTAGGGACCGACACGCCTGGAATGTTGTAAAATGTTACATCCGAGATGTTAGGTTGCCTAAGATTAGGATATACACCGTTATAGACGCATGTAATGTTACCACCGAGACGTAGGGACCGACACGCCTGGAATGTTGTCAAATGTTACATCCGAGATGTTAGTTTGCCTTAGGTTAGGATATATGACGTTATAGACGTATATACTGTTCCCTCCGCATGGTAGGGTTCGACAGGCCAGGAATGTTGTCAAATATTGCATCCGAGATGTTAGGTTGCCTTAGGTTAGGATATATAACCTTATAGACGCATGTAATGTTACCACCGAGACGTAGGGACCGACACGCCTGGAATGTTGTCAAATGTTACATCCGAGATGTTAGGTTGTCTTAAGTTACGATATATGACGTTACAGACGTATATAATGTTCCCTCCGAGAAGTAGGGTTCGACAGGCCAGGAATGTTGCCAAATATTGCATCCGGGATGTTAGGTTGCCTTAGATTAGGACATATACCGTTATAGACGTATATACTGTTCCCTCCGAGAAGTAGGGTTCGACAGGCTAGGAATGTTGTCAAATATTGCCTCCGAGATGTTAGGTTGCCTTAGATTAGGATATATAGCGTTACAGACGCATATAATGTTACCACCGAGACGTAGGGACCGACATGCCTGGAATGTTGTCAAATGATACATCCGAGATGTTAGTTTGCCTTAGGTTAGGATATATGAGGTTATAGACGTATATACTGTTCCCTCCGAGAAGTAGGGTTCGACAGGCCAGGAATGTTGTCAAATATTGCATCCGAGATGTTAGGTTGCCTTAGGTTAGGATATATACCGTTATAGACGTATATACTGTTCCCTCCGGGACGTAGGGTTCGACAGGCCGGGAATGTTGTCAAATATAGCATCCGAGATGTTAGGTTGTCTTAGGTTAGGATATATGACGTTATAGACGTATATACTGTTCCCACCGAGAAGTAGGGTTCGACACGCCAGGAATGTTGTCAAATATTACATACGAGATGTTGTGGCCTTAGGTTTGGATATATAACGTTATAGACGCATGTAATGTTACGACCGAGACGTAGGGACCGACACGCCTGGAATGTTGTAAAATGTTACATCCGAGATGTTAGGTTGCCTAAGATTAGGATATATAACGTTATAGACGCATGTAATGTTACCACCGAGACGTAGGGACCGACACGCCTGGAATGTTGTCAAATGTTACATCCGACATGTTAGGTTGCCTTAGGTTAGGATATATGACGTTATAGACGTATATACTGTTCCCTCCGGATGGTAGGGTTCGACAGGCCAGGAATGTTGTCAAATATTTCATCCGAGATGTTAGATTGCCTTAGATTACGATATCGACCGTTATAGACGCATATAATATTCCCACCGAAAAGTATGCACCGACACGCCAGGAATATTGCAAAATATTACGTCTGAGATAATAGGTTGCCTTAGATTAGGATATACAACGTCATAGACTCATATAATGTTCCCAGCGAGAAGTAGGGTCCGACACGCCTGGAATGATGTAGAATATTACATCCGAGATGTCAGGTTGCCTTCGGTTAGGATATATATCGTTATAGACGTATATACTGTTCCCTCCGAGAAGTAGGATTCGACAGGCTAAGAATGTTGTCAAATATTGCATCCGATACGTTAGGTTGCCTTAGATTAGGATATATAACGTTATAGACGCATATAATGTTACCACCGAGACGTAGGGACCGACATGCCTGGAATGTTGTCAAATGTTACATCCGAGATGTTAGGTTGCCTTAGGTTAGGATATATGACGTTATAGACGTATATACTGTTCCCTCCGAGAAGTAGGGTTCGACAGGCCAGGAATGTTGTCAAATATTGCATCCGAGATGTTAGGTTGCCTTAGATTAGGATATACAACGTTATAGACGCATATAATGTTCCCACCGAGAAGTAGGTTCCGACACGCCTGGAATGTTGTAGAATAATACATCCGAGATGTCAGGTTGCCTTAGGTTAGGATATATAACGTTATAGACGGATATACTGTTCCCTCCGAGAAGTAGGGTTCGACAGGCCAGGAATGTTGTCAAATATTGCATCCGAGATGTTAGGTTGCCTTAGGTTAGGATATATGACGTTATAGACGCATGTAATGTTACGACCGAGACGTAGGGACCGACACGCCTGGAATGTTGTAAAATGTTACATCCGAGATGTTAGGTTGCCTAAGATTAGGATATATACCGTTATAGACGCATGTAATGTTACCACCGAGACGTAGGGACCGACACGCCTGGAATGTTGTCAAATGTTACATCCGAGATGTTAGGTTGCCTTAGGTTCGGATATATAACGTTATAGACGTATATACTGTTCCCACCGAGAAGTAGGGTTCGACAGGCCAGGAATGTTGTCAAATATTGCATCCGAGATGTTAGGTTGCCTTAGGTTAGGATATATAACGTTATAGACGCATGTAATGTTACGACCGAGACGTAGGGACCGACACGCCTGGAATGTTGTAAAATGTTACATCCGAGATGTTAGGTTGCCTAAGATTAGGATATATACCGTTATAGACGCATGTAATGTTACCACCGAGACGTAGGGACCGACACGCCTGGAATGTTGTCAAATGTTACATCCGAGATGTTAGGTTGCCTTAGGTTAGGATATATGACGTTATAGACGTATATACTGTTCCCTCCGGATGGTAGGGTTCGACAAGCCAGGAATGTTGTCAAATATTGCATCCGAGATGTTAGGTTGCCTTAGATTAGGATATATACCGTTATAGACGTATATACTGTTCCCTCCGAGACGAAGGGCTCGACAGGCCAGGAATGTTGTCAAATATTGCATCCGAGATGTTAGGTTGCCTTAGATTAGGATATGCAACGTTATATACGCATATAATGTTCCCACTGAGAAGTAGGGTCCGACACGCCTGGAAGGTTGTACAATATTACGTCCGAGATATTAGGTTGCCTTAGGTTAGGATATATAACGTTACAGACGTATATACTGTTCCCTCCGAGAAGTAGGGTTCGACAGGCTAGGAATGTTGTCAAATATTGCATCCGAGATGTTAGGTTGCCTTAGATTAGGATATATAGCGTTATAGACGCATATAATGTTCCCACCGAGAAGTAGGTTTCGACACGCCAGAAATGTTGTAGAATATTATATCCGAGATGTCAGGTTGCCTTAGGTTAGGATATATAACGTTATAGACGTATATACTGTTCCCACCGAGAAGTAGGGTCCGACACGCCAGGAATGTTATCAAATATTACATCCGAGATGTTATGTTGCCTTAGGTTTGGATATATAACGTTATAGACGTATATACTGTTCCCACCGAGAAGTAGGGTCCGACACGCCAGGAATGTTATCAAATATTACATCCGAGATGTTATGTTGCCTTAGGTTTGGATATATAACGTTATAGACGTATATACTGTTCCCACCGAGAATTAGGTTTCGACACGCCAGGAATGTTGTCAAATATTACATACGAGATGTTATGTGGCCTTAGGTTAGGATATATAACGTTATAGACGCATGTAATGTTACCACCGAGACGTAGGGACCGACACGCCTGGAATGTTGTCAAATGTTACATCCGAGATGTTAGGTTGCCTTAGGTTAGGATATATGACGTTATAGACGTATATGCTGTTCCCTCCGAGAAGTAGGGTTCGACAGGCCAGGAATGTTGTCAAATATTACATCCGAGATGTTAGGTTGCCTTAGGTTAGGATATATAACGTTATAGACGCATGTAATGTTACCACCGAGACGTAGGGACCGACACGCCTGGAATGTTGTCAAATGTTACATCCGAGATGTTAGGTTGCCTAAGATTAGGATATATACCGTTATAGACGCATGTAATGTTACCACCGAGACGTAGGGACCGACACGCCTGGAATGTTGTCAAATGTTACATCCGAGATGTTAGGTTGCCTTAGGTTAGGATATATGACGTTATAGACGTATATACTGTTCCTTCCGAGAAGTAGGGTTCGACAGGCCAGGAATGTTGCCAAATATTGCACCCGAGATGTTAGGTTGCCTTAGGTTAGGATATATAACGTTATAGACGCATGTAATGTTACCACCGAGACGTAGGGACCGACATGCCTGGAATGTTGTCAAATGTTACATCCGAGATGTTAGGTTGCCTTAGGTTAGGATATATGACGTTATAGACGTATATACTGTTCCCTCCGAGAAGTAGGGTTCGACAGGCCAGGAATGTTGTCAAATATTGCATCCGAGATGTTCGGTTGCCTTAGATTAGGATATATACCGTTATAGACGTATATACTGTTCCCTCCGAGAAGTAGGGTTCGACAGGCCAGGAATGTTGTCAAATATTGCATCCGAGATGTAAGGTTGCCTTAGATTAGGATATGCAACGTTATAGACGCATATAATGTTCCCACCGAGAAGTAGGGTCCGACACCCCTGGAAGGTTGTAGAATATTACATCCGAGATGTTAGGTTGCCTTAGGTTAGGATATATAACGTTATAGACGTATATACTGTTCCCTCCGAGAAGTAGGGTTCGACAGGCCAGGAATGTTGTCAAATATTGCATCCGAGATGTTAGGTTGCCTTAGATTAGGATATATACCGTTATAGACGCATGTAATGTTACCACCGAGACGTAGGGACCGACACGCCTGGAATGTTGTCAAATGTTACATCCGAGATGTTAGGTTGTCTTAGGTTAGGATATATGACGTTATAGACGTATATACTGTTCCCACCGAGAAGTAGGGTTCGACACGCCAGGAATGTTGTCAAATATTACATACGAGATGTTATGTGGCCTTAGGTTAGGATGTATAACGTTATAGACGCATGTAATGTTACCACCGAGACGTAGGGACCGACACGCCTGGAATGTTGTCAAATGTTACATCCGAGATGTTAGGTTGCCTTAGGTTAGGATATATGACGTTATAGACGTATATACTGTTCCCTCCGAGAAGTAGGGTTCGACAGGCCAGGAATGTTGCCAAATATTGCACCCGAGATGTTAGGTTGCCTTAGGTTAGGATATATAATGTTATAGACGCATGTAATGTTACCACCGAGACGTAGGGACCGACATGCCTGGAATGTTGTCAAATGTTACATCCGAGATGTTAGGTTGCCTTAGGTTAGGATATATGACGTTATAGACGTATATACTGTTCCCTCCGAGAAGTAGGGTTCGACAGGCCAGGAATGTTGTCAAATATTGCATCCGAGATGTTCGGTTGCCTTAGATTAGGATATATACCGTTATAGACGTATATACTGTTCCCTCCGAGAAGTAGGGTTCGACAGGCCAGGAATGTTGTCAAATATTGCATCCGAGATGTAAGGTTGCCTTAGATTAGGATATGCAACGTTATAGACGCATATAATGTTCCCACCGAGAAGTAGGGTCCGACACCCCTGGAAGGTTGTAGAATATTACATCCGAGATGTTAGGTTGCCTTAGGTTAGGATATATAACGTTATAGACGTATATACTGTTCCCTCCGAGAAGTAGGGTTCGACAGGCCAGGAATGTTGTCAAATATTGCATCCGAGATGTTAGGTTGCCTTAGATTAGGATATATACCGTTATAGACGCATGTAATGTTACCACCGAGACGTAGGGACCGACACGCCTGGAATGTTGTCAAATGTTACATCCGAGATGTTAGGTTGTCTTAGGTTAGGATATATGACGTTATAGACGTATATACTGTTCCCACCGAGAAGTAGGGTTCGACACGCCAGGAATGTTGTCAAATATTACATACGAGATGTTATGTGGCCTTAGGTTAGGATATATAACGTTATAGACGCATGTAATGTTACGACCGAGACGTAGGGACCGACACGCCTGGAATGTTGTAAAATGTTACATCCGAGATGTTAGGTTGCCTAAGATTAGGATATATAACGTTATAGACGCATGTAATGTTACCACCGAGACGTAGGGACCGACACGCCTGGAATGTTGTCAAATGTTACATCCGACATGTTAGGTTGCCTTAGGTTAGGATATATGACGTTATAGACGTATATACTGTTCCCTCCGGATGGTAGGGTTCGACAGGCCAGGAATGTTGTCAAATATTACATACGAGATGTTATGTGGCCTTAGGTTAGGATATATAACGTTATAGACCCATGTAATGTTACCACCGAGACGTAGGGACCGACACGCCTGGAATGTTGTCAAATGTTACATCCGAGATGTTAGGTTGCCTTAGGTTAGGATATATGACGTTATAGACGTATATGCTGTTCCCTCCGAGAAGTTGGGTTCGACAGGCCAGGAATGTTGTCAAATATTGCATCCGAGGTGTTAGGTTACCTTAGGTTAGGATATATAACGTTATAGACGCATGTAATGTTACCACCGAGACGTAGGGACCGACACGCCTGGAATGTTGTCAAATGTTACATCCGAGATGTTAGGTTGCCTAAGATTAGGATATATACCGTTATAGACGCATGTAATGTTACCACCGAGAAGTAGGGTCCGACACGCCGGGAATGTTATCAAATATTACATCCGAGATGTTATGTTGCCTTAGGTTTGGATATATAACGTTATAGACGTATATACTGTTCCCACCGAGAATTAGGGTTCGACACGCCAGGAATGTTGTCAAATATTACATACGAGATGTTATGTGGCCTTAGGTTAGGATATATAACGTTATAGACGCATGTAATGTTACCACCGAGACGTAGGGACCGACACGCCTGGAATGTTGTCAAATGTTACATCCGAGATGTTAGGTTGCCTTAGGTTAGGATATATGACGTTATAGACGTATATGCTGTTCCCTCCGAGAAGTAGGGTTCGACAGGCCAGGAATGTTGTCAAATATTGCATCCGAGGTGTTAGGTTACCTTAGGTTAGGATATATAACGTTATAGACGCATGTAATGTTACCACCGAGACGTAGGGACCGACACGCCTGGAATGTTGTCAAATGTTACATCCGAGATGTTAGGTTGCCTAAGATTAGGATATATACCGTTATAGACGCATGTAATGTTACCACCGAGAAGTAGGGTCCGACACGCCGGGAATGTTATCAAATATTACATCCGAGATGTTATGTTGCCTTAGGTTTGGATATATAACGTTATAGACGTATATACTGTTCCCACCGAGAATTAGGGTTCGACACGCCAGGAATGTTGTCAAATGTTACATCCGAGATGTTAGGTTGCCTTAGGTTAGGATATATGACGTTATAGACGTATATACTGTTCCCTCCGAGAAGTAGGGTTCGACAGGCCAGGAATGTTGCCAAATATTGCACCCGAGATGTTAGGTTGCCTTAGGTTAGGATATATAACGTTATAGACGCATGTAATGTTACCACCGAGACGTAGGGACCGACATGCCTGGAATGTTGTCAAATGTTACATCCGAGATGTTAGGTTGCCTTAGGTTAGGATATATGACGTTATAGACGTATATACTGTTCCCTCCGAGAAGTAGGGTTCGACAGGCCAGGAATGTTGTCAAATATTGCATCCGAGATGTTCGGTTGCCTTAGATTAGGATATATACCGTTATAGACGTATATACTGTTCCCTCCGAGAAGTAGGGTTCGACAGGCCAGGAATGTTGTCAAATATTGCATCCGAGATGTAAGGTTGCCTTAGATTAGGATATGCAACGTTATAGACGCATATAATGTTCCCACCGAGAAGTAGGGTCCGACACCCCTGGAAGGTTGTAGAATATTACATCCGAGATGTTAGGTTGCCTTAGGTTAGGATATATAACGTTATAGACGTATATACTGTTCCCTCCGAGAAGTAGGGTTCGACAGGCCAGGAATGTTGTCAAATATTGCATCCGAGATGTTAGGTTGCCTTAGATTAGGATATATACCGTTATAGACGCATGTAATGTTACCACCGAGACGTAGGGACCGACACACCTGGAATGTTGTCAAATGTTACATCCGAGATGTTAGGTTGTCTTAGGTTAGGATATATGACGTTATAGACGTATATACTGTTCCCACCGAGAAGTAGGGTTCGACACGCCAGGAATGTTGTCAAATATTACATACGAGATGTTATGTGGCCTTAGGTTAGGATATATAACGTTATAGACGCATGTAATGTTACCACCGAGACGTAGGGACCGACACGCCTGGAATGTTGTCAAATGTTACATCCGAGATGTTAGGTTGCCTTAGGTTAGGATATATGACGTTATAGACGTATATACTGTTCCCTCCGAGAAGTAGGGTTCGACAGGCCAGGAATGTTGCCAAATATTGCACCCGAGATGTTAGGTTGCCTTAGGTTAGGATATATAACGTTATAGACGCATGTAATGTTACCACCGAGACGTAGGGACCGACATGCCTGGAATGTTGTCAAATGTTACATCCGAGATGTTAGGTTGCCTTAGGTTAGGATATATGACGTTATAGACGTATATACTGTTCCCTCCGAGAAGTAGGGTTCGACAGGCCAGGAATGTTGTCAAATATTGCATCCGAGATGTAAGGTTGCCTTAGATTAGGATATGCAACGTTATAGACGCATATAATGTTCCCACCGAGAAGTAGGGTCCGACACCCCTGGAAGGTTGTAGAATATTACATCCGAGATGTTAGGTTGCCTTAGGTTAGGATATATAACGTTATAGACGTATATACTGTTCCCTCCGAGAAGTAGGGTTCGACAGGCCAGGAATGTTGTCAAATATTGCATCCGAGATGTTAGGTTGCCTTAGATTAGGATATATACCGTTATAGACGCATGTAATGTTACCACCGAGACGTAGGGACCGACACGCCTGGAATGTTGTCAAATGTTACATCCGAGATGTTAGGTTGTCTTAGGTTAGGATATATGACGTTATAGACGTATATACTGTTCCCACCGAGAAGTAGGGTTCGACACGCCAGGAATGTTGTCAAATATTACATACGAGATGTTATGTGGCCTTAGGTTAGGATATATAACGTTATAGACGCATGTAATGTTACGACCGAGACGTAGGGACCGACACGCCTGGAATGTTGTAAAATGTTACATCCGAGATGTTAGGTTGCCTAAGATTAGGATATATAACGTTATAGACGCATGTAATGTTACCACCGAGACGTAGGGACCGACACGCCTGGAATGTTGTCAAATGTTACATCCGACATGTTAGGTTGCCTTAGGTTAGGATATATGACGTTATAGACGTATATACTGTTCCCTCCGGATGGTAGGGTTCTACAGGCCAGGAATGTTGTCAAATATTACATACGAGATGTTATGTGGCCTTAGGTTAGGATATATAACGTTATAGACGCATGTAATGTTACCACCGAGACGTAGGGACCGACACGCCTGGAATGTTGTCAAATGTTACATCCGAGATGTTAGGTTGCCTTAGGTTAGGATATATGACGTTATAGACGTATATGCTGTTCCCTCCGAGAAGTTGGGTTCGACAGGCCAGGAATGTTGTCAAATATTGCATCCGAGGTGTTAGGTTACCTTAGGTTAGGATATATAACGTTATAGACGCATGTAATGTTACCACCGAGACGTAGGGACCGACACGCCTGGAATGTTGTCAAATGTTACATCCGAGATGTTAGGTTGCCTAAGATTAGGATATATACCGTTATAGACGCATGTAATGTTACCACCGAGACGTAGGGACCGACACGCCTGGAATGTTGTCAAATGTTACATCCGAGATGTTAGGTTGCCTTAGGTTAGGATATATGACGTTATAGACGTATATACTGTTCCCTCCGAGAAGTAGGGTTCGACAGGCCAGGAATGTTGCCAAATATTGCACCCGAGATGTTAGGTTGCCTTAGGTTAGGATATATAACGTTATAGACGCATGTAATGTTACCACCGAGACGTAGGGACCGACATGCCTGGAATGTTGTCAAATGTTACATCCGAGATGTTCGGTTGCCTTAGGTTAGGATATATGACGTTATAGACGTATATACTGTTCCCTCCGAGAAGTAGGGTTCGACAGGCCAGGAATGTTGTCAAATATTGCATCCGAGATGTAAGGTTGCCTTAGATTAGGATATGCAACGTTATAGACGCATATAATGTTCCCACCGAGAAGTAGGGTCCGACACGCCTGGAAGGTTGTAGAATATTACATCCGAGATGTTAGGTTGCCTTAGGTTAGGATATATAACGTTATAGACGTATATACTGTTCCCTCCGAGAAGTAGGGTTCGACAGGCCAGGAATGTTGTCAAATATTGCATCCGAGATGTTAGGTTGCCTTAGATTAGGATATATACCGTTATAGACGCATGTAATGTTACCACCGAGACGTAGGGACCGACACGCCTGGAATGTTGTCAAATGTTACATCCGAGATGTTAGGTTGTCTTAGGTTAGGATATATGACGTTATAGACGTATATACTGTTCCCACCGAGAAGTAGGGTTCGACACGCCAGGAATGTTGTCATATATTACATACGAGATGTTATGTGGCCTTAGGTTAGGATATATAACGTTCTAGACGCATGTAATGTTACGACCGAGACGTAGGGACCGACACGCCTGGAATGTTGTAAAATGTTACATCCGAGATGTTAGGTTGCCTAAGATTAGGATATATAACGTTATAGACGCATGTAATGTTACCACCGAGACGTTGGGACCGACACGCCTGGAATGTTGTCAAATGTTACATCCGACATGTTAGGTTGCCTTAGGTTAGGATATATGACGTTATAGACGTATATACTGTTCCCTCCGGATGGTAGGGTTCGACAGGCCAGGAATGTTGTCAAATATTTCATCCGAGATGTTAGATTGCCTTAGATTACGATATCGACCGTTATAGACGCATATAATATTCCCACCGAAAAGTATGCACCGACACGCCAGGAATATTGCAAAATATTACGTCTGAGATAATAGGTTGCCTTAGATTAGGATATACAACGTCATAGACTCATATAATGTTCCCAGCGAGAAGTAGGGTCCGACACGCCTGGAATGATGTAGAATATTACATCCGAGATGTCAGGTTGCCTTCGGTTAGGATATATATCGTTATAGACGTATATACTGTTCCCTCCGAGAAGTAGGGTTCGACAGGCTAAGAATGTTGTCAAATATTGCATCCGAGACGTTAGGTTGCCTTAGATTAGGATATATAACGTTATAGACGCATATAATGTTACCACCGAGACGTAGGGACCGACATGCCTGGAATGTTGTCAAATGTTACATCCGAGATGTTAGGTTGCCTTAGGTTAGGATATATGACGTTATAGACGTATATACTGTTCCCTCCGAGAAGTAGGGTTCGACAGGCCAGGAATGTTGTCAAATATTGCATCCGAGATATTAGGTTGCCTTAGATTAGGATATACAACGTTATAGACGCATATAATGTTCCCACCGAGAAGTAGGTTCCGACACGCCTGGAATGTTGTCAAATGTTACATCCGAGATGTTAGGTTGTCTTAGGTTAGGATATATGACGTTATAGACGTATATACTGTTCCCTCCGAGAAGTAGGGTTTGACAGGCCAGGAATGTTGTCAAATATTGCATCCGAGATGTTAGGTTGCCTTAGGTTAGGATATATGACGTTATAGACGCATGTAATGTTACGACCGAGACGTAGGGACCGACACGCCTAGAATGTTGTAAAATGTTACATCCGAGATGTTAGGTTGCCTAAGATTAAGATATATACCGTTATAGACGCATGTAATGTTACCACCGAGACGTAGGGACCGACACGCCTGGAATGTTGTCAAATGTTACATCCGAGATGTTAGGTTGCCTTAGGTTAGGATATATAACGTTATAGACGTATATACTGTTCCCACCGAGAAGTAGGGTTCGACAGGCCAGGAATGTTGTCAAATATTGCATCCGAGATGTTAGGTTGCCTTAGGTTAGGATATATAACGTTATAGACGCATGTAATGTTACGACCGAGACGTAGGGACCGACACGCCTGGAATGTTGTAAAATGTTACATCCGAGATGTTAGGTTGCCTAAGATTAGGATATATACCGTTATAGACGCATGTAATGTTACCACCGAGACGTAGGGACCGACACGCCTGGAATGTTGTCAAATGTTACATCCGAGATGTTAGGTTGTCTTAGGTTAGGATATATGACGTTATAGACGTATATACTGTTCCCTCCGAGAAGTAGGGTTAGACAGGCCAGGAATGTTGCCAAATATTGCACCCGAGATGTTAGGTTGCCTTAGGTTAGGATATATGACGTTATAGACGCATGTAATGTTACGACCGAGACGTAGGGACCGACACGCCTGGGATGTTGTAAAATGTTACATCCGAGATGTTAGGTTGCCTAAGATTAGGATATACACCGTTATAGACGCATGTAATGTTACCACCGAGACGTAGGGACCGACACGCCTGGAATGTTGTCAAATGTTACATCCGAGATGTTAGTTTGCCTTAGGTTAGGATATATGACGTTATAGACGTATATACTGTTCCCTCCGCACGGTAGGGTTCGACAGGCCAGGAATGTTGTCAAATATTGCATCCGAGATGTTAGGTTGCCTTAGGTTAGGATATATAACGTTATAGACACATGTAATGTTACCACCGAGACGTAGGGACCGACACGCCTGGAATGTTGTCAAATGTTACATCCGAGATGTTAGGTTGTCTTAAGTTACGATATATGACGTTACAGACGTATATAATGTTCCCTCCGAGAAGTAGGGTTCGACAGGCCAGGAATGTTGCCAAATATTGCATCCGGGATGTTAGGTTGCCTTAGATTAGGACATATACCGTTATAGACGTATATACTGTTCCCTCCGAGAAGTAGGGTTCGACAGGCTAGGAATGTTGTCAAATATTGCCTACGAGATGTTAGGTTGCCTTAGATTAGGATATATAGCGTTACAGACGCATATAATGTTACCACCGAGACGTAGGGACCGACATGCCTGGAATGTTGTCAAATGATACATCCGAGATGTTAGTTTGCCTTAGGTTAGGATATATGAGGTTATAGACGTATATACTGTTCCCTCCGAGAAGTAGGGTTCGACAGGCCAGGAATGTTGTCAAATATTGCATCCGAGATGTTAGGTTGCCTTAGGTTAGGATATATACCGTTATAGACGTATATACTGTTCCCTCCGGGACGTAGGGTTCGACAGGCCGGGAATGTTGTCAAATATAGCATCCGAGATGTTAGGTTGTCTTAGGTTAGGATATATGACGTTATAGACGTATATACTGTTCCCACCGAGAAGTAGGGTTCGACACGCCAGGAATGTTGTCAAATATTACATACGAGATGTTGTGGCCTTAGGTTTGGATACATAACGTTATAGACGCATGTAATGTTACGACCGAGACGTAGGGACCGACACGCCTGGAATGTTGTAAAATGTTACATCCGAGATGTTAGGTTGCCTAAGATTAGGATATATAACGTTATAGACGCATGTAATGTTACCACCGAGACGTAGGGACCGACACGCCTGGAATGTTGTCAAATGTTACATCCGAGATGTTAGGTTGCCTTAGGTTAGGATATATGACGTTATAGACGTATATACTGTTCCCTCCGGATGGTAGGGTTCGACAGGCCAGGAATGTTGTCAAATATTGCATCCGAGATGTTAGGTTGCCTTAGATTAGGATATATACCGTTATAGACGTATATACTGTTCCCTCCGAGACGTAGGGCTCGACAGGCCAGGAATGTTGTCAAATATTGCATCCGAGATGTTAGGTTGCCTTAGATTAGGATATGCAACGTTATATACGCATATAATGTTCCCACTGAGAAGTAGGGTCCGACACGCCTGGAAGGTTGTACAATATTACGTCCGAGATATTAGGTTGCCTTAGGTTAGGATATATAACGTTACAGACGTATATACTGTTCCCTCCGAGAAGTAGGGTTCGACAGGCTAGGAATGTTGTCAAATATTGCATCCGAGATGTTAGGTTGCCTTAGATTAGGATATATAGCGTTATAGACGCATATAATGTTCCCACCGAGAAGTAGGTTTCGACACGCCAGGAATGTTGTAGAATATTATATCCGAGATGTCAGGTTGCCTTAGGTTAGGATATATAACGTTATAGACGCATATACTGTTCCCACCGAGAAGTAGGGTCCGACACGACAGGAATGTTATCAAATATTACATCCGAGATGTTATGTTGCCTTAGGTTTGGATATATAACGTTATAGACGTATATACTGTTCCCACCGAGAAGTAGGGTCCGACACGCCAGCAATGTTATCAAATATTACATCCGAGATGTTATGTTGCCTTAGGTTTGGATATATAACGTTATAGACGTATATACTGTTCCCACCGAGAATTAGGGTTCGACACGCCAGGAATGTTGTCAAATATTACATACGAGATGTTATGTGGCCTTAGGTTAGGATATATAACGTTATAGACGCATGTAATGTTACCACCGAGACGTAGGGACCGACACGCCTGGAATGTTGTCAAATGTTACATCCGAGATGTTAGGTTGCCTTAGGTTAGGATATATGACGTTATAGACGTATATGCTGTTCCCTCCGAGAAGTAGGGTTCGACAGGCCAGGAATGTTGTCAAATATTGCATCCGAGATGTTAGGTTGCCTTAGGTTAGGATATATAACGTTATAGACGCATGTAATGTTACCACCGAGACGTAGGGACCGACACGCCTGGAATGTTGTCAAATGTTACATCCGAGATGTTAGGTTGCCTAAGATTAGGATATATACCGTTATAGACGCATGTAATGTTACCACCGAGACGTAGGGACCGACACGCCTGGAATGTTGTCAAATGTTACATCCGAGATGTTAGGTTGCCTTAGGTTAGGATATATGACGTTATAGACGTATATACTGTTCCCTCCGAGAAGTAGGGTTCGACAGGCCAGGAATGTTGCCAAATATTGCACCCGAGATGTTAGGTTGCCTTAGGTTAGGATATATAACGTTATAGACGCATGTAATGTTACCACCGAGACGTAGGGACCGACATGCCTGGAATGTTGTCAAATGTTACATCCGAGATGTTAGGTTGCCTTAGGTTAGGATATATGACGTTATAGACGTATATACTGTTCCCTCCGAGAAGTAGGGTTCGACAGGCCAGGAATGTTGTCAAATATTGCATCCGAGATGTTCGGTTGCCTTAGATTAGGATATATACCGTTATAGACATATATACTGTTCCCTCCGAGAAGTAGGGTTCGACAGGCCAGGAATGTTGTCAAATATTGCATCCGAGATGTAAGGTTGCCTTAGATTAGGATATGCAACGTTATAGACGCATATAATGTTCCCACCGAGAATTAGGGTCCGACACCCCTGGAAGGTTGTAGAATATTACATCCGAGATGTTAGGTTGCCTTAGGTTAGGATATATAACGTTATAGACGTATATACTGTTCCCTCCGAGAAGTAGGGTTCGACAGGCCAGGAATGTTGTCAAATATTGCATCCGAGATGTTAGGTTGCCTTAGATTAGGATATATACCGTTATAGACGCATGTAATGTTACCACCGAGACGTAGGGACCGACACGCCTGGAATGTTGTCTAATGTTACATCCGAGATGTTAGGTTGTCTTAGGTTAGGATATATGACGTTATAGACGTATATACTGTTCCCACCGAGAAGTAGGGTTCGACACGCCAGGAATGTTGTCAAATATTACATACGAGATGTTATGTGGCCTTAGGTTAGGATATATAACGTTATAGACGCATGTAATGTTACGACCGAGACGTAGGGACCGACACGCCTGGAATGTTGTAAAATGTTACATCCGAGATGTTAGGTTGCCTAAGATTAGGATATATAACGTTATAGACGCATGTAATGTTACCACCGAGACGTAGGGTCCGACACGCCTGGAATGTTGTCAAATGTTACATCCGACATGTTAGGTTGCCTTAGGTTAGGATATATGACGTTATAGACGTATATACTGTTCCCTCCGGATGGTAGGGTTCGACAGGCCAGGAATGTTGTCAAATATTTCATCCGAGATGTTAGATTGCCTTAGATTACGATATCGACCGTTATAGACGCATATAATATTCCCACCGAAAAGTATGCAACGACACGCCAGGAATATTGCAAAATATTACGTCTGAGATAATAGGTTGCCTTAGATTAGGATATACAACGTCATAGACTCATATAATGTTCCCAGCGAGAAGTAGGGTCCGACACGCCTGGAATGATGTAGAATATTACATCCGAGATGTCAGGTTGCCTTCGGTTAGGATATATATCGTTATAGACGTATATACTGTTCCCTCCGAGAAGTAGGGTTCGACAGGCTAAGAATGTTGTCAAATATTGCATCCGAGACGTTAGGTTGCCTTAGATTAGGATATATAACGTTATAGACGCATATAATGTTACCACCGAGACGTAGGGACCGACATGCCTGGAATGTTGTCAAATGTTACATCCGAGATGTTAGGTTGCCTTAGGTTAGGATATATGACGTTATAGACGTATATACTGTTCCCTCCGAGAAGTAGGGTTCGACAGGCCAGGAATGTTGTCAAATATTGCATCCGAGATGTTAGGTTGCCTTAGATTAGGATATACAACGTTATAGACGCATATAATGTTCCCACCGAGAAGTAGGTTCCGACACGCCTGGAATGTTGTAGAATAATACATCCGAGATGTCAGGTTGCCTTAGGTTAGGATATATAACGTTATAGACGTATATACTGTTCCCTCCGAGAAGTAGGGTTCGACAGGCCAGGAATGTTGTCAAATATTGCATCCGAGATGTTAGGTTGCCTTAGGTTAGGATATATGACGTTATAGACGCATGTAATGTTACGACCGAGACGTAGGGACCGACACGCCTAGAATGTTGTAAAATGTTACATCCGAGATGTTAGGTTGCCTAAGATTAAGATATATACCGTTATAGACGCATGTAATGTTACCACCGAGACGTAGGGACCGACACGCCTGGAATGTTGTCAAATGTTACATCCGAGATGTTAGGTTGCCTTAGGTTAGGATATATAACGTTATAGACGTATATACTGTTCCCACCGAGAAGTAGGGTTCGACAGGCCAGGAATGTTGTCAAATATTGCATCCGAGATGTTAGGTTGCCTTAGGTTAGGATATATAACGTTATAGACGCATGTAATGTTACGACCGAGACGTAGGGACCGACACGCCTGGAATGTTGTAAAATGTTACATCCGAGATGTTAGGTTGCCTAAGATTAGGATATATACCGTTATAGACGCATGTAATGTTACCACCGAGACGTAGGGACCGACACGCCTGGAATGTTGTCAAATGTTACATCCGAGATGTTAGGTTGCCTTAGGTTAGGATATATGACGTTATAGACGTATATACTGTTCCCTCCGGATGGTAGGGTTCGACAGGCCAGGAATGTTGTCAAATATTGCATCCGAGATGTTAGGTTGCCTTAGATTAGGATATATACCGTTATAGACGTATATACTGTTCCCTCCGAGACGTAGGGCTCGACAGGCCAGGAATGTTGTCAAATATTGCATCCGAGATGTTAGGTTGCCTTAGATTAGGATATGCAACGTTATATACGCATATAATGTTCCCACTGAGAAGTAGGGTCCGACACGCCTGGAAGGTTGTACAATATTACGTCCGAGATATTAGGTTGCCTTAGGTTAGGATATATAACGTTACAGACGTATATACTGTTCCCTCCGAGAAGTAGGGTTCGACAGGCTAGGAATGTTGTCAAATATTGCATCCGAGATGTTAGGTTGCCTTAGATTAGGATATATAGCGTTATAGACGCATATAATGTTCCCACCGAGATGTAGGTTTCGACACGCCAGGAATGTTGTAGAATATTATATCCGAGATGTCAGGTTGCCTTAGGTTAGGATATATAACGTTATAGACGTATATACTGTTCCCACCGAGAAGTAGCGTCCGACACGCCAGGAATGTTATCAAATATTACATCCGAGATGTTATGTTGCCTTAGGTTTGGATATATAACGTTATAGACGTATATACTGTTCCCACCGAGAATTAGGGTTCGACACGCCAGGAATGTTGTCAAATATTACATACGAGATGTTATGTGGCCTTAGGTTAGGATATATAACGTTATAGACACATGTAATGTTACCACCGAGACGTAGGGACCGACACGCCTGGAATGTTGTCAAATGTTACATCCGAGATGTTAGTTTGCCTTAGGTTAGGATATATGACGTTATAGACGTATATACTGTTCCCTCCGCACGGTAGGGTTCGACAGGCCAGGAATGTTGTCAAATATTGCATCCGAGATGTTAGGTTGCCTTAGGTTAGGATATATAACGTTATAGACACATGTAATGTTACCACCGAGACGTAGGGACCGACACGCCTGGAATGTTGTCAAATGTTACATCCGAGATGTTAGGTTGTCTTAAGTTACGATATATGACGTTACAGACGTATATAATGTTCCCTCCGAGAAGTAGGGTTCGACAGGCCAGGAATGTTGCCAAATATTGCATCCGGGATGTTAGGTTGCCTTAGATTAGGACATATACCGTTATAGACGTATATACTGTTCCCTCCGAGAAGTAGGGTTCGACAGGCTAGGAATGTTGTCAAATATTGCCTACGAGATGTTAGGTTGCCTTAGATTAGGATATATAGCGTTACAGACGCATATAATGTTACCACCGAGACGTAGGGACCGACATGCCTGGAATGTTGTCAAATGATACATCCGAGATGTTAGTTTGCCTTAGGTTAGGATATATGAGGTTATAGACGTATATACTGTTCCCTCCGAGAAGTAGGGTTCGACAGGCCAGGAATGTTGTCAAATATTGCATCCGAGATGTTAGGTTGCCTTAGGTTAGGATATATACCGTTATAGACGTATATACTGTTCCCTCCGGGACGTAGGGTTCGACAGGCCGGGAATGTTGTCAAATATAGCATCCGAGATGTTAGGTTGTCTTAGGTTAGGATATATGACGTTATAGACGTATATACTGTTCCCACCGAGAAGTAGGGTTCGACACGCCAGGAATGTTGTCAAATATTACATACGAGATGTTGTGGCCTTAGGTTTGGATACATAACGTTATAGACGCATGTAATGTTACGACCGAGACGTAGGGACCGACACGCCTGGAATGTTGTAAAATGTTACATCCGAGATGTTAGGTTGCCTAAGATTAGGATATATAACGTTATAGACGCATGTAATGTTACCACCGAGACGTAGGGACCGACACGCCTGGAATGTTGTCAAATGTTACATCCGAGATGTTAGGTTGCCTTAGGTTCGGATATATAACGTTATAGACGTATATACTGTTCCCACCGAGAAGTAGGGTTCGACAGGCCAGGAATGTTGTCAAATATTGCATCCGAGATGTTAGGTTGCCTTAGGTTAGGATATATAACGTTATAGACGCATGTAATGTTACGACCGAGACGTAGGGACCGACACGCCTGGAATGTTGTAAAATGTTACATCCGAGATGTTAGGTTGCCTAAGATTAGGATATATACCGTTATAGACGCATGTAATGTTACCACCGAGACGTAGGGACCGACACGCCTGGAATGTTGTCAAATGTTACATCCGAGATGTTAGGTTGCCTTAGGTTAGGATATATGACGTTATAGACGTATATACTGTTCCCTCCGGATGGTAGGGTTCGACAGGCCAGGAATGTTGTCAAATATTGCATCCGAGATGTTAGGTTGCCTTAGATTAGGATATATACCGTTATAGACGTATATACTGTTCCCTCCGAGACGTAGGGCTCGACAGGCCAGGAATGTTGTCAAATATTGCATCCGAGATGTTAGGTTGCCTTAGATTAGGATATGCAACGTTATATACGCATATAATGTTCCCACTGAGAAGTAGGGTCCGACACGCCTGGAAGGTTGTACAATATTACGTCCGAGATATTAGGTTGCCTTAGGTTAGGATATATAACGTTACAGACGTATATACTGTTCCCTCCGAGAAGTAGGGTTCGACAGGCTAGGAATGTTGTCAAATATTGCATCCGAGATGTTAGGTTGCCTTAGATTAGGATATATAGCGTTATAGACGCATATAATGTTCCCACCGAGAAGTAGGTTTCGACACGCCAGGAATGTTGTAGAATATTATATCCGAGATGTCAGGTTGCCTTAGGTTAGGATATATAACGTTATAGACGCATATACTGTTCCCACCGAGAAGTAGGGTCCGACACGACAGGAATGTTATCAAATATTACATCCGAGATGTTATGTTGCCTTAGGTTTGGATATATAACGTTATAGACGTATATACTGTTCCCACCGAGAAGTAGGGTCCGACACGCCAGCAATGTTATCAAATATTACATCCGAGATGTTATGTTGCCTTAGGTTTGGATATATAACGTTATAGACGTATATACTGTTCCCACCGAGAATTAGGGTTCGACACGCCAGGAATGTTGTCAAATATTACATACGAGATGTTATGTGGCCTTAGGTTAGGATATATAACGTTATAGACGCATGTAATGTTACCACCGAGACGTAGGGACCGACACGCCTGGAATGTTGTCAAATGTTACATCCGAGATGTTAGGTTGCCTTAGGTTAGGATATATGACGTTATAGACGTATATGCTGTTCCCTCCGAGAAGTAGGGTTCGACAGGCCAGGAATGTTGTCAAATATTGCATCCGAGATGTTAGGTTGCCTTAGGTTAGGATATATAACGTTATAGACGCATGTAATGTTACCACCGAGACGTAGGGACCGACACGCCTGGAATGTTGTCAAATGTTACATCCGAGATGTTAGGTTGCCTAAGATTAGGATATATACCGTTATAGACGCATGTAATGTTACCACCGAGACGTAGGGACCGACACGCCTGGAATGTTGTCAAATGTTACATCCGAGATGTTAGGTTGCCTTAGGTTAGGATATATGACGTTATAGACGTATATACTGTTCCCTCCGAGAAGTAGGGTTCGACAGGCCAGGAATGTTGCCAAATATTGCACCCGAGATGTTAGGTTGCCTTTGGTTAGGATATATAACGTTATAGACGCATGTAATGTTACCACCGAGACGTAGGGACCGACATGCCTGGAATGTTGTCAAATGTTACATCCGAGATGTTAGGTTGCCTTAGGTTAGGATATATGACGTTATAGACGTATATACTGTTCCCTCCGAGAAGTAGGGTTCGACAGGCCAGGAATGTTGTCAAATGTTACATCCGAGATGTTAGGTTGCCTTAGGTTAGGATATATAACGTTATAGACGTATATACTGTTCCCACCGAGAAGTAGGGTTCGACAGGCCAGGAATGTTGTCAAATATTGCATCCGAGATGTTAGGTTGCCTTAGGTTAGGATATATAACGTTATAGACGCATGTAATGTTACGACCGAGACGTAGGGTCCGACACGCCTGGAAGGTTGTAGAATATTATATCCGAGATGTCAGGTTGCCTTAGGTTAGGATATATAACGTTATAGACGTATATACTGTTCCCACCGAGAAGTAGCGTCCGACACGCCAGGAATGTTATCAAATATTACATCCGAGATGTTATGTTGCCTTAGGTTTGGATATATAACGTTATAGACGTATATACTGTTCCCACCGAGAATTAGGGTTCGACACGCCAGGAATGTTGTCAAATATTACATACGAGATGTTATGTGGCCTTAGGTTAGGATATATAACGTTATAGACACATGTAATGTTACCACCGAGACGTAGGGACCGACACGCCTGGAATGTTGTCAAATGTTACATCCGAGATGTTAGGTTGCCTTAGGTTAGGATATATGACGTTATAGACGTATATGCTGTTCCCTCCGAGAAGTAGGGTTCGACAGGCCAGGAATGTTGTCAAATATTGCATCCGAGATGTTAGGTTGCCTTAGGTTAGGATATATAACGTTATAGACGCATGTAATGTTACCACCGAGACGTAGGGACCGACACGCCTGGAATGTTGTCAAATATTGCATCCGAGATGTAAGATTGCCTTAGATTAGGATATGCAACGTTATAGACGCATATAATGTTCCCACCGAGAAGTAGGGTCCGACACGCCTGGAAGGTTGTAGAATATTACATCCGAGATGTTAGGTTGCCTTAGGTTAGGATATATAACGTTATAGGCGTATATACTGTTCGCTCCGAGAAATAGGGTTCGACAGGCCAGGAATGTTGTCAAATATTGCATCCGAGATGTTAGATTGCCTTAGATTACGATATCGACCGTTATAGACGCATATAATATTCCCACCGAAAAGTATGCACCGACACGCCAGGAATATTGTAAAATATTACGTCTGAGATAATAGGTTGCCTTAGATTAGGATATACATCGTTATAGACTCATATAATGTTCCCACCGAGAAGTAGGGTCCGACACGCCTGGAATGATGTAGAATATTACATCCGAGATGTTAGGTTGCCTTAGGTTAGGATATGTGACGTTACAGACGTATATACTGTTCCCTCCGAGAAGTAGGGTTCGCAGGCCAGGAATGTTGTCAAATATTGCATCCCAGATGTTAGGTTCCCTTAGGTTAGGATATATACCGTTATAAACGTATATACATTTCCCACCGAAAAGAATGCTCCGACACGGCAGGAATGTTGTAGAATATTACATCCGAGATGTCAGGTTGCCTTAGGTTAGGATATATGACGTTATAGACGCATGTAATGTTACGACCGAGACGTAGGGACCGACACGCCTGGAATGTTGTAAAATGTTACATCCGAGATGTTAGGTTGCCTAAGATTAGGATATATACCGTTATAGACGCATGTAATGTTACCACCGAGACGTAGGGACCGACACGCCTGGAATGTTGTAAAATGTTACATCCGAGATGTTAGGTTGCCTAAGATTAGGATATATACCGTTATAGACGCATGTAATGTTACCACCGAGACGTAGGGACCGACACGCCTGGAATGTTGTCAAATGTTACATCCGAGATGTTAGGTTGCCTTAGGTTAGGATATATGACGTTATAGACGTATATGCTGTTCCCTCCGAGAAGTAGGGTTCGACAGGCCAGGAGTGTTGTCAAATATTGCATCCGAGATGTTAGGTTGCCTTAGGTTAGGATATATGACGTTATAGACGCATGTAATGTTACCACCGAGACGTAGGGACCGACATGCCTGGAATGATGTCAAATGTTACATCCGAGATGTTAGGTTGCCTTAGATTAGGATATATACCGTTATAGACGCATGTAATGTTACCACCGAGACGTAGGGACCGACACGCCTGGAATGTTGTCAAATGTTACATCCGAGATGTTAGGTTGCCTTAGGTTAGGATATATGACGTTATAGACGTATATGCTGTTCCCTCCGAGATGTAGGGTTCGACAGGCCAGGAATGTTGTCAAATATTGCATCCGAGATGTTAGGTTGCCTTAGGTTAGGATATATGACGTTATAGACGCATGTAATGTTACCACCGAGACGTAGGGACCGACATGCCTGGAATGATGTCAAATGTTACATCCGAGATGTTAGGTTGCCTTAGGTTAGGATATATGACGTTATAGACGTATATACTGTTCCCACCGAGAGGTAGGGTTCGACACGCCAGGAATGTTGTCAAATATTACATACGAGATGTTATGTGGCCTTAGGTTAGGATATATAACGTTATAGACGCACGTAATGTTACGACCGAGACGTAGGGACCGACACGCCTGGAATGTTGTAAAATGTTACATCCGAGATGTTAGGTTGCCTAAGATTAGGATATACACCGTTATAGACGCATGTAATGTTACCACCGTGACGTAGGGACCGACACGCCTGGAATGTTGTCAAATGTTACATCCGAGATGTTAGTTTGCCTTAGGTTAGGATATATGACGTTATAGACGTATATACTGTTCCCTCCGCATGGTAGGGTTCGACAGGCCAGGAATGTTGTCAAATATTGCATCCGAGATGTTAGGTTGCCTTAGGTTAGGATATATACCGTTATAGACGTATATACTGTTCCCTCCGGGACGTAGGGTTCGGCAGGCCGGGAATGTTGTCAAATATAGCATCCGAGATGTTAGGTTGCCTTAGATTAGGATATACAACGTTATAGACGCATATAATGTTCCCACCGAGAAGTAGGTTCCGACACGCCTGGAATGTTGTAGAATAATGCATCCGAGATGTCAGGTTGCCTTAGGTTAGGATATATAACGTTATAGACGTATATACTGTTCCCTCCGAGAAGTAGGGTTCGACAGGCCAGGAATGTTGTCAAATATTGCATCCGAGATGTTAGGTTGCCTTAGATTAGGATATATACCGTTATAGACGCATGTAACGTTACCACCGAGACGTAGGGACCGACACGCCTGGAATGTTGTCAAATGTTACATCCGACATGTTAGGTTGCCTTAGGTTAGGATATATGACGTTATAGACGTATATACTGTTCCCTCCGGATGGTAGGGTTCGACAGGCCAGGAATGTTGTCAAATATTTCATCCGAGATGTTAGATTGCCTTAGATTACGATATCGACCGTTATAGACGCATATAATATTCCCACCGAAAAGTATGCACCGACACGCCAGGAATATTGCAAAATATTACGTCTGAGATAATAGGTTGCCTTAGATTAGGATATACAACGTCATAGACTCATATAATGTTCCCACCGAGAAGTAGGTTTCGACACGCCAGGAATGTTGTAGAATATTATATCCGAGATGTCAGGTTGCCTTAGGTTAGGATATATAACGTTATAGACGTATATACTGTTCCCTCCGAGAAGTAGGGTTCGACAGGCCAGGAATGTTGTCAAATATTGCATCCGAGATGTTAGGTTGCCTTAGGTTAGGGTATATGACGTTATAGACGCATGTAATGTTACGACCGAGACGTAGGGACCGACACGCCAGGAATGTTGTCAAATATTACATACGAGATGTTATGTGGCCTTAGGTTAGGATATATAACGTTATAGACGCATGTAATGTTACCACCGAGACGTAGGGACCGACACGCCTGGAATGTTGTCAAATGTTACATCCGAGATGTTAGGTTACCGTAGGTTAGGATATATGACGTTATAGACGTATATGCTGTTCCCTCCGAGAAGTAGGGTTCGACAGGCCAGGAATGTTGTCAAATATTGCATCCGAGATGTTAGGTTGCCTTAGGTTAGGATATATGACGTTATAGACGCATGTAATGTTACCACCGAGACGTAGGGACCGACATGCCTGGAATGATGTCAAATGTTACATCCGAGATGTTAGGTTGCCTTAGATTAGGATATATACCGTTATAGACGCATGTAATGTTACCACCGAGACGTAGGGACCGACACGCCTGGAATGTTGTCAAATGTTACATCCGAGATGTTAGGTTGCCTTAGGTTAGGATATATGACGTTATAGACGTATATGCTGTTCCCTCCGAGAAGTAGGGTTCGACAGGCCAGGAATGTTGTCAAATATTGCATCCGAGATGTTAGGTTGCCTTAGGTTAGGATATATGACGTTATAGACGCATGTAATGTTACCACCGAGACGTAGGGACCGACATGCCTGGAATGATGTCAAATGTTACATCCGAGATGTTAGGTTGCCTTAGGTTAGGATATATGACGTTATAGACGTATATACTGTTCCCTCCGGATGGTAGGGTTCGACAGGCCAGGAATGTTGTCAAATATTTCATCCGAGATGTTAGATTGCCTTAGATTACGATATCGACCGTTATAGACGCATATAATATTCCCACCGAAAAGTATGCACCGACACGCCAGGAATATTGCAAAATATTACGTCTGAGATAATAGGTTGCCTTAGATTAGGATATACAACGTCATAGACTCATATAATGTTCCCACCGAGAAGTAGGTTTCGACACGCCAGGAATGTTGTAGAATATTATATCCGAGATGTCAGGTTGCCTTAGGTTAGGATATATAACGTTATAGACGTATATACTGTTCCCTCCGAGAAGTAGGGTTCGACAGGCCAGGAATGTTGTCAAATATTGCATCCGAGATGTTAGGTTGCCTTAGGTTAGGGTATATGACGTTATAGACGCATGTAATGTTACGACCGAGACGTAGGGACCGACACGCCAGGAATGTTGTCAAATATTACATACGAGATGTTATGTGGCCTTAGGTTAGGATATATAACGTTATAGACGCATGTAATGTTACCACCGAGACGTAGGGACCGACACGCCTGGAATGTTGTCAAATGTTACATCCGAGATGTTAGGTTACCTTAGGTTAGGATATATGACGTTATAGACGTATATGCTGTTCCCTCCGAGAAGTAGGGTTCGACAGGCCAGGAATGTTGTCAAATATTGCATCCGAGATGTTAGGTTGCCTTAGGTTAGGATATATGACGTTATAGACGCATGTAATGTTACCACCGAGACGTAGGGACCGACATGCCTGGAATGATGTCAAATGTTACATCCGAGATGTTAGGTTGCCTTAGATTAGGATATATACCGTTATAGACGCATGTAATGTTACCACCGAGACGTAGGGACCGACACGCCTGGAATGTTGTCAAATGTTACATCCGAGATGTTAGGTTGCCTTAGGTTAGGATATATGACGTTATAGACGTATATGCTGTTCCCTCCGAGAAGTAGGGTTCGACAGGCCAGGAATGTTGTCAAATATTGCATCCGAGATGTTAGGTTGCCTTAGGTTAGGATATATGACGTTATAGACGCATGTAATGTTACCACCGAGACGTAGGGACCGACATGCCTGGAATGATGTCAAATGTTACATCCGAGATGTTAGGTTGCCTTAGGTTAGGATATATGACGTTATAGACGTATATACTGTTCCCACCGAGAGGTAGGGTTCGACACGCCAGGAATGTTGTCAAATATTACATACGAGATGTTATGTGGCCTTAGGTTAGGATATATAACGTTATAGACGCACGTAATGTTACGACCGAGACGTAGGGACCGACACGCCTGGAATGTTGTAAAATGTTACATCCGAGATGTTAGGTTGCCTAAGGATAGGATATATGACGTTATAGACGTATATACTGTTCCCTCCGGATGGTAGGGTTCGACAGGCCAGGAATGTTGTCAAATATTGCATCCGAGATGTTAGGTTGCCTTAGGTTAGGATATATAACGTTATAGACGCATGTAATGTTACCACCGAGACGTAGGGACCGACACGCCTGGAATGTTGTCAAATGTTACATCCTTGATGTTAGGTTGTCTTAGGTTAGGATATATGACGTTACAGACGTATATAATGTTCCCTCCGAGAAGTAGGGTTCGACAGTCCAGGAATGTTGTCAAATATTGCATCCGAGATGTTAGGTTGCCTTAGATTAGGATATATACCGTTATAGACGTATATACAGTTCCCTCCGGGACGTAGGGTTCGACAGGCCGGGAATGTTGTCAAATATAGCATCCGAGATGTTAGGTTGCCTTAGATTAGGATATACAACGTTATAGACGCATATAATGTTCCCACCGAGAAGTAGGGTCCGACACGCCTGGAATGTTGTAGAATGATACATCCGAGATGTCAGGTTGCCTTAGGTTAGGATATATAACGTTATAGACGTATATACTGTTCCTTCCGAGAAGTATGTTTCGACAGGCCAGGAATGTTGTCAAATATTGCATCCGAATTGTTACGTTGCCGTTATAGACGCCTTAATGTTACCACCGAGACGTAGGGACTGACACGCCTGGAATGTTGTCATATGTGACATCCGAGATGTTAGGTTGCCTTAGGTTAGGATATATATCGTTATAGACGTATATACTGTTCCCACCGAGAGGTAGGGTTCGACAGGCCAGGAATGTTGTCAAATATTGCATCCGAGATGTTAGGTTGCCTTAGGTTAGGATATATAACGTTATAGACGCATGTAATGTTACCACCGAGACGTAGGGACCGACACGCCTGGAATGTTGTCAAATGTTACATCCGAGATGATAGGTTGCCTTAGGTTAGGATATATAACGTTATAGACGCATGTAATGTTACCACCGACACGTAGGGACCGTCACGCCTGGAATGTTGTCAAATGTTACATCCGAGATGTTAGGTTGCCTTAGGTTAGGATATATGACGTTACAGACGTATATACTGTTCCCTCCGGGAAGTAGGGTTCGACAGGCCAGGAATGTTGTCAAATATTGCATCCGAGATGTTAGGTTGCCTTAGGTTAGGATATATAACGTTATAGACGCATGTAATGTTACCACCGAGACGTAGGGACCGACACGCCTGGAATGTTGTCAAATGTTACATCCGAGATGATAGGTTGCCTTAGGTTAGGATATATAACGTTATAGACGCATGTAATGTTACCACCGACACGTAGGGACCGTCACGCCTGGAATGTTGTCAAATGTTACATCCGAGATGTTAGGTTGCCTTAGGTTAGGATATATGACGTTACAGACGTATATACTGTTCCCTCCGGGAAGTAGGGTTCGACAGGCCAGGAATGTTGTCAAATATTGCATCCGAGATGTTAGGTTGCCTTAGATTATGATATATACCGTTATAGACGTATATACTGTTCCCTCCGAGAAGTAGGGTTCGACAGGCCAGGAATGTTGTCAAATATTGCATCCGAGAGGTTAGGTTGCCTTAGATTAGGATATACAGCGTTATAGACGCATATAATGTTCCCACCGAGAAGTAGGGTCCGACACGCCTGGAATGTTGTAGAATATTACATCCGAGATGTTAGGTTGCCTTAGGTTAGGATATATGACGTTATAGACGCATGTAATTTTACCACCGAGACGTAGGGCCCTACACGCCTGGAATGTTGTGAAATGTTACATCCGAGATGTTAGGTTGCCTTAGGTTAGGATATATGACGTTATAGACGTATATACTGTTCCCACCGAGAGGTAGGGTTCGACACGCCAGGAATGTTGTCAAATATTACATACGAGATGTTATGTGGCCTTAGGTTAGGATATATAACGTTATAGACGCATGTAATGTTACCACCGAGACGTAGGGACCGACAAGCCTGGAATGTTGACAAATGTTACATCCGAGATGTTAGGTTGTCTTAGGTTAGGATATATGACGTTACAGACGTATATAATGTTCCCTCCGAGAAGTAGGGTTCGACAGGACAGGAATGTTGTCAAATATTGCATCCGAGATGTTAGGCTGCCTTAGGTTAGGATATATAACGTTATAGACGTATATACTGTTCCCACCGAGAAGTAGGGTTCGACACGCCAGGAATGTTGTAAAATATTACATACGAGATGTTAGGTGGCCTTAGGTTAGGATACATAATGTTATAGACGCATGTAATGTTACGACCGAGACGTAGGGACCGACACGCCTGGAATGTGGTAAAATGTTACATCCGAGATGTTAGGTTGCCTAAGATTAGGATATATACCGTTATAGACGCATGTAATGTTACCACCGAGACGTATGGACCGACACGCCTGGAATGTTGTCAAATATTACATCCGAGATGTTAGGTTGCCTCAGGTTAGGATATATGACGTTATAGACGTATATACTGTTCCCTCCGGATGGTAGGATTCGACAGGCCAGGAATGTTGTCAAATATTGCATCCGAGATGTTAGGTTGCCTTAGGTTAGGATATATAACGTTATAGACGCATGTAATGTTACCACCGAGACGTAGGGACCGACACGCCTGGAATGTTGTCAAATGTTACATCCGAGATGTTAGGTTGCCTTAGGTTAGGATATTAGACGTTACAGACGTATATACTGTTCCCTCCGAGAAGTAGTGTTCGACAGGCCAGGAATGTTGACAAATATTGCATCCGAGATGTTAGGTTGCCTTAGATTATGATATATACCGTTATAGACGCATATAATGTTCCCACCGAGAAGTAGGGTCCGACACGCCTGGAATGTTGTAGAATATTACATCCGAGATGTAAGGTTGCCTTAGGTTAGGATATATACCGTTTTAGACGTATATACTATTCCCTCCGAGAAGTAGGGTTCGACAGGCCAGGAATGTTGTCAAATATTGCATCCGAGATGTTAGGTTGCCTTAGATTAGGATATATGCCGTTATAGGCGCATGTAATGTTACCACCGAGACGTAGGGACCGACACGCCTGGAATGTTGTCAAATATTGCATCCGAGATGTTAGGTTGCCTTAGGTTAGGATATATAACGTTATAGACGCATGTTATGTTACCACCGAGACGTAGGGACCGACACGCCTGGAATGTTGTCAAATGTTACATCCGAGATGATAGGTTGCCTTAGGTTAGGATATATGACGTTACAGACGTATATACTGTTCCCTCCGAGAAGTAGTGTTCGACAGACCAGGAATGTTGTCAAATATTGCATCCGAGATGTTAGGTTGCCTTAGATTATGATATATACCGTTATAGACGCATATAATGTTCCCACCGAGAAGTAGGGTCCGACACGCCTGGAATGTTGTAGAATATTACATCCGAGATGTAAGGTTGCCTTAGGTTAGGATATACACCGTTTTAGACGTATATACTGTTCCCTCCGAGAAGTAGGGTTCGACAGGCCAGGAATGTTGTCAAATATTGCATCCGAGATGTTAGGTTGCCTTAGATTAGGATATATGCCGTTATAGGCGCATGTAATGTTACCACCGAGACGTAGGGACCGACACGCCTGGAATGTTGTAGAATAATACATCCGAGATGTCAGGTTGCCTTAGGTTAGGATATATAACGTTATAGACGTATATACTGTTCCCTCCGAGAAGTAGGGTTCGACAGGCCAGGAATGTTGTCAAATATTGCATCCGAGATGTTAGGTTGCCTTAGATTAGGATATATACCGTTATAGACGCATGTAATGTTACCACCGAGACGTAGGGACCGACACGCCTGGAATGTTGTCAAATGTTACATCCGAGATGTTAGGTTGCCTAAGGATAGGATATATGACGTTATAGACGTATATACTGTTCCCTCCGGATGGTAGGGTTCGACAGGCCAGGAATGTTGTCAAATATTTCATCCGAGATGTTAGGTTTGCCTTAGGTTAGGATATATACCGTTATAGACATATATACTGTTCCCTCCGAGAAGTAGGGTTCGACAGGCCAGGAATGTTGTCAAATATTGCATCCGAGATGTTAGGTTGCCTTAGATTAGGATATATGCCGTTATAGGCGCATGTAATGTTACCACCGAGACGTAGGGACCGACACGCCTGGAATGTTGTCAAATGTTACATCCGAGATGTTAGGTTGCCTTAGGTTAGGATATATGACGTTACAGACGTATATTCTGTTCCCACCGAGAAGTAGGGTTCGACACGCCAGGAATGTTGTAAAATATTACATACGAGATGTTAGGTGGCCTTAGGTTAGGATACATAATGTTATAGACGCATGTAATGTTACGACCGAGACGTAGGGACCGACACGCCTGGAATGTGGTAAAATGTTACATCCGAGATGTTAGGTTGCCTAAGATTAGGATATATACCGTTATAGACGCATGTAATGTTACCACCGAGACGTATGGACCGACACGCCTGGAATGTTGTCAAATATTACATCCGAGATGTTAGGTTGCCTCAGGTTAGGATATATGACGTTATAGACGTATATACTGTTCCCTCCGGATGGTAGGGTTCGACAGGCCAGGAATGTTGTCAAATATTGCATCCGAGATGTTAGGTTGCCTTAGGTTAGGATATATAACGTTATAGACGCATGTAATGTTACCACCGAGACGTAGGGACCGACACGCCTGGAATGTTGTCAAATGTTACATCCGAGATGTTAGGTTGCCTTAGGTTAGGATATTAGACGTTACAGACGTATATACTGTTCCCTCCGAGAAGTAGTGTTCGACAGGCCAGGAATGTTGACAAATATTGCATCCGAGATGTTAGGTTGCCTTAGATTATGATATATACCGTTATAGACGCATATAATGTTCCCACCGAGAAGTAGGGTCCGACACGCCTGGAATGTTGTAGAATATTACATCCGAGATGTAAGGTTGCCTTAGGTTAGGATATATACCGTTTTAGACGTATATACTGTTCCCTCCGAGAAGTAGGGTTCGACAGGCCAGGAATGTTGTCAAATATTGCATCCGAGATGTTAGGTTGCCTTAGATTAGGATATATGCCGTTATAGGCGCATGTAATGTTACCACCGAGACGTAGGGACCGACACGCCTGGAATGTTGTCAAATATTGCATCCGAGATGTTAGGTTGCCTTAGGTTAGGATATATAACGTTATAGACGCATGTTATGTTACCACCGAGACGTAGGGACCGACACGCCTGGAATGTTGTCAAATGTTACATCCGAGATGTTAGGTTGCCTTAGGTTAGGATATATGACGTTACAGACGTATATACTGTTCCCTCCGTGAAGTAGTGTTCGACAGACCAGGAATGTTGTCAAATATTGCATCCGAGATGTTAGGTTGCCTTAGATTATGATATATACCGTTATAGACGCATATAATGTTCCCACCGAGAAGTAGGGTCCGACACGCCTGGAATGTTGTAGAATATTACATCCGAGATGTAAGGTTGCCTTAGGTTAGGATATACACCGTTTTAGACGTATATACTGTTCCCTCCGAGAAGTAGGGTTCGACAGGCCAGGAATGTTGTCAAATATTGCATCCGAGATGTTAGGTTGCCTTAGATTAGGATATATGCCGTTATAGGCGCATGTAATGTTACCACCGAGACGTAGGGACCGACACGCCTGGAATGTTGTAGAATAATACATCCGAGATGTCAGGTTGCCTTAGGTTAGGATATATAACGTTATAGACGTATATACTGTTCCCTCCGAGAAGTAGGGTTCGACAGGCCAGGAATGTTGTCAAATATTGCATCCGAGATGTTAGGTTGCCTCAGATTAGGATATATACCGTTATAGACGCATGTAATGTTACCACCGAGACGTAGGGACCGACACGCCTGGAATGTTGTCAAATGTTACATCCGAGATGTTAGGTTGCCTAAGGATAGGATATATGACGTTATAGACGTATATACTGTTCCCTCCGGATGGTAGGGTTCGACAGGCCAGGAATGTTGTCAAATATTTCATCCGAGATGTTAGGTTTGCCTTAGGTTAGGATATATACCGTTATAGACATATATACTGTTCCCTCCGAGAAGTAGGGTTCGACAGGCCAGGAATGTTGTCAAATATTGCATCCGAGATGTTAGGTTGCCTTAGATTAGGATATATGCCGTTATAGGCGCATGTAATGTTACCACCGAGACGTAGGGACCGACACGCCTGGAATGTTGTCAAATGTTACATCCGAGATGTTAGGTTGCCTTAGGTTAGGATATATGACGTTACAGACGTATATTCTGTTCCCACCGAGAAGTAGGGTTCGACACGCCAGGAATGTTGTCAAATATTACATACGAGATGTTAGGTGGCCTTAGGTTAGGATATATAGCGTTATAGACGCATGTAATGTTACGACCGAGACGTAGGGACCGACACGCCTGGAATGTGGTAAAATGTTACATCCGAGATGTTAGGTTGCCTAAGATTAGGATATACACCGTTATAGACGCATGTAATGTTACCACCGAGACGTATGGACCGACACGCCTGGAATGTTGTCAAATGTTACATCCGAGATGTTAGGTTGCCTTAGGTTAGGATATATGACATTATAGACGTATATACTGTTCCCACCGAGAGGTAGGGTTCGACACGCCAGGAATGTTGTCAAATATTACATACGAGATGTTATGTGGCCTTAGGTTAGGATATATAACGTTATAGACGCATGTAATGTTACCACCGAGACGTAGGGACCGACACGCCTGGAATGTTGTCAAATGTTACATCCTTGATGTTAGGTTGTCTTAGGTTAGGATATATGACGTTACAGACGTATATAATGTTCCCTCCGAGAAGTAGGGTTCGACAGTCCAGGAATGTTGTCAAATATTGCATCCGAGATGTTAGGTTGCCTTAGATTAGGATATATACCGTTATAGACGTATATACTGTTCCCTCCGGGACGTAGGGTTCGACAGGCCGGGAATGTTGTCTAATATAGCATCCGAGATGTTAGGTTGCCTTAGATTAGGATATACAACGTTATCGACGCATATAATGTTCCCACCGAGAAGTAGGTTCCGACACGCCTGGAATGTTGTAGAATAATACATCCGAGATGTCAGGTTGCCTTAGGTTAGGATATATAACGTTATAGACGTATATACTGTTCCCTCCGAGAAGTAGGGTTCGACAGGCCAGGAATGTTGTCAAATATTGCATCCGAGATGTTAGGTTGCCTTAGGTTAGGATATATAACGTTATAGACGCATGTAATGTTACCACCGAGACGTAGGGACCGACACGCCTGGAATGTTGTCAAATGTTACATCCGAGATGTTAGGTTGCCTTAGGTTAGGATATTAGACGTTACAGACGTATATACTGTTCCCACCGAGAAGTAGTGTTCGACAGGCCAGGAATGTTGACAAATATTGCATCCGAGATGTTAGGTTGCCTTAGATTATGATATATACCGTTATAGACGCATATAATGTTCCCACCGAGAAGTAGGGTCCGACACGCCTGGAATGTTGTAGAATATTACATCCGAGATGTAAGGTTGCCTTAGGTTAGGATATATACCGTTTTAGACGTATATACTGTTCCCTCCGAGAAGTAGGGTTCGACAGGCCAGAAATGTTGTCAAATATTGCATCCGAGATGTTAGGTTGCCTTAGATTAGGATATATGCCGTTATAGGCGCATGTAATGTTACCACCGAGACGTAGGGACCGACACGCCTGGAATGTTGTCAAATATGCATCCGAGATGTTAGGTTGCCTTAGGTTAGGATATATGACATTATAGACGTATATACTGTTCCCACCGAGAGGTAGGGTTCGACACGCCAGGAATGTTGTCAAATATTACATACGAGATGTTATGTGGCCTTAGGTTAGGATATATAACGTTATAGACGCATGTAATGTTACCACCGAGACGTAGGGACCGACACGCCTGGAATGTTGTCAAATGTTACATCCTTGATGTTAGGTTGTCTTAGGTTAGGATATATGACGTTACAGACATATATAATGTTCCCTCCGAGAAGTAGGGTTCGACAGTCCAGGAATGTTGTCAAATATTGCATCCGAGATGTTAGGTTGCCTTAGATTAGGATATATACCGTTATAGACGTATATACTGTTCCCTCCGGGACGTAGGGTTCGACAGGCCGGGAATGTTGTCTAATATAGCATCCGAGATGTTAGGTTGCCTTAGATTAGGATATACAACGTTATCGACGCATATAATGTTCCCACCGAGAAGTAGGTTCCGACACGCCTGGAATGTTGTAGAATAATACATCCGAGATGTCAGGTTGCCTTAGGTTAGGATATATAACGTTATAGACGTATATACTGTTCCCTCCGAGAAGTAGGGTTCGACAGGCCAGGAATGTTGTCAAATATTGCATCCGAGATGTTAGGTTGCCTTAGGTTAGGATATATAACGTTATAGACGCATGTAATGTTACCACCGAGACGTAGGGACCGACACGCCTGGAATGTTGTCAAATGTTACATCCGAGATGTTAGGTTGCCTTAGGTTAGGATATTAGACGTTACAGACGTATATACTGTTCCCACCGAGAAGTAGTGTTCGACAGGCCAGGAATGTTGACAAATATTGCATCCGAGATGTTAGGTTGCCTTAGATTATGATATATACCGTTATAGACGCATATAATGTTCCCACCGAGAAGTAGGGTCCGACACGCCTGGAATGTTGTAGAATATTACATCCGAGATGTAAGGTTGCCTTAGGTTAGGATATATACCGTTTTAGACGTATATACTGTTCCCTCCGAGAAGTAGGGTTCGACAGGCCAGAAATGTTGTCAAATATTGCATCCGAGATGTTAGGTTGCCTTAGATTAGGATATATGCCGTTATAGGCGCATGTAATGTTACCACCGAGACGTAGGGACCGACACGCCTGGAATGTTGTCAAATATGCATCCGATATGTTAGGTTGCCTTAGGTTAGGATATATAACGTTATAGACGCATGTTATGTTACCACCGAGACGTAGGGACCGACACGCCTGGAATGTTGTCAAATGTTACATCCGAGATATTAGGTTGCCTTAGGTTAGGATATATGACGTTACAGACGTATATACTGTTCCCTCCGAGAAGTAGTGTTCGACAGACCAGGAATGTTGTCAAATATTGCATCCGAGATGTTAGGTTGCCTTAGATTATGATATATACCGTTATAGACGCATATAATGTTCCCACCGAGAAGTAGGGTCCGACACGCCTGGAATGTTGTAGAATATTACATCCGAGATGTAAGGTTGCCTTAGGTTAGGATATATACCGTTTTAGACGTATATACTGTTCCCTCCGAGAAGTAGGGTTCGACAGGCCAGGAATGTTGTCAAATATTGCATCCGAGATGTTAGGTTGCCTTAGATTAGGATATATGCCGTTATAGGCGCATGTAATGTTACCACCGAGACGTAGGGACCGACACGCCTGGAATGTTGTCAAATGTTACATCCGAGATGTTAGGTTGCCTTAGGTTAGGATATATGACGTTACAGACGTATATTCTGTTCCCTCGGGGAAGTAGGGTTCGACAGGCCAGGAATGTTGTCAGATATTGCATCCGAGATGTTAGGTTGCCTTAGGTTAGGATATATAACGGTATGGACGTATATACTGTTCCCACCGAGAAGTAGGGTTCGATAGGCCAGGAATGTTGTCAAATATTGCATCCGAGATGTTAGGTTGCCTTAGATGATGATATATACCGTTATAGACGCATATAATGTTCCCACCGAGAAGTAGGGTCCGACACGCCTGGAAGGTTGTAGAATATTACATCCGAGATGTCAGGTTGCCTTAGGTTAGGATATATACCGTTATAGACATATATAATGTTCCCTCTGAGATGTAGGGTTCGACAGGCCAGGAATGTTGTCAAATATTGCATCCGAGATGTTAGGTTGCCTTAGATTAGGATATATGCCGTTATAGGCGCATGTAATGTTACCACCGAGACGTAGGGACCGACACGCCTGGAATGTTGTCAGATGTTACATCCGAGATGTTAGGTTGCCTTAGGTTAGGATATATGACGTTACAGACGTATATAATGTTCCCTCCGAGAAGTAGGGTTCGACAGTCCAGGAATGTTGTCAAATATTGCATCCGAGATGTTAGGTTGCCTTAGATTAGGATATATACCGTTATAGACGTATATACTGTTCCCTCCGGGACGTAGGGTTCGACAGGCCGGGAATGTTGTCTAATATAGCATCCGAGATGTTAGGTTGCCTTAGATTAGGATATACAACGTTATAGACGCATATAATGTTCCCACCGAGAAGTAGGTTCCGACACGCCTGGAATGTTGTAGAATAATACATCCGATATGTCAGGTTGCCTTAGGTTAGGATATATAACGTCATAGACGTATATACTGTTCCCTCCGAGAAGTAGGGTTCGACAGGCCAGGAATGTTGTCAAATATTGCATCCGAGATGTTAGGTTGCCTTAGATTAGGATATATACCGTTATAGACGCATGTAATGTTACCACCGAGACGTAGGGACCGACACGCCTGGAATGTTGTCAAATGTTACATCCGAGATGTTAGGTTGCCTCAGGATAGGATATATGACGTTATAGACGTATATACTGTTCCCTCCGAGAAGTAGGGTTCGACGGGCCAGGAATGTTGTCAAATATTGCATCCGAGATGTTACGTCGCCTTAGGTTAGGATATTCAACGTTATAGACGCATGTAATGTTACCACCGAGACGTAGGGACCGACACGCCTGGAATGTTGTCAAATGTTACATCCGAGATGTTAGGTTGCCTTAGGTTAGGATATATGACGTTACAGACGTATATACTGTTCCCTCCGAGAAGTAGTGTTCGACAGGCCAGGAATGTTGTCAAATATTGCATCCGAGATGTTAGGTTGCCTTAGATTATGATATATACCGTTATAGACGCATATAATGTTCCCACCGAGAAATAGGGTCCGACACGCCTGGAATGTTGTAGAATATTACATCCGAGATGTAAGGTTGCCTTAGGTTAGGATATACACCGTTTTAGACGTATATACTGTTCCCTCCGAGAAGTAGGGTTCGACAGGCCAGGAATGTTGTCAAATATTGCATCCGAGATGTTAGGTTGCCTTAGATTAGGATATATGCCGTTATAGGCGCATGTAATGTTACCACCGAGACGTAGGGACCGACACGCCTGGAATGTTGTCAAATGTTACATCCGAGATGTTAGGTTGCCTTAGGTTAGGATATATGACGTTACAGACGTCTATACTGTTCCCTCGGGGAAGTAGGGTTCGACAGGCCAGGAATGTTGTCAGATATTGCATCCGAGATGTTAGGTTGCCTTAGGTTAGGATATATAACGTTATGGACGTATATACTGTTCCCACCGAGAAGTAGGGTTCAATAGGCCAGGAATGTTGTCAAATATTGCATCCGAGATGTTAGGTTGCCTTAGATTATGATATATACCGTTATAGACGCATGTAATGTTCCCACCGAGAAGTAGGTTCCGACACGCCTGGAAGGTTGTAGAATATTACATCCGAGATGTCAGGTTGCCTTAGGTTAGGATATATACCGTTATAGACATATATACTGTTCCCTCCGAGGAGTAGGGTTCGACAGGCCAGGAATGTTGTCAAATATTGCATCCGAGATGATAGGTTGCCTTAGGTTAGGATATATAACGTTATAGACGCATGTAATGTTACCACCGAGACGTAGGGACCGTCACGCCTGGAATGTTGTCAAATGTTACATCCGAGATGTTAGGTTGCCTTAGGTTAGGATATATGACGTTACAGACGTATATACTGTTCCCTCCGGGAAGTAGGGTTCGACAGGCCAGGAATGTTGTCAAATATTGCATCCGAGATGTTAGGTTGCCTTAGATTATGATATATACCGTTATAGACGTATATACTGTTCCCTCCGAGAAGTAGGGTTCGACAGGCCAGGAATGTTGTCAAATATTGCATCCGAGATGTTAGGTTGCCTTAGATTAGGATATATACCGTTATAGACGTATATACTGTTCCCTCCGGGACGTAGGGTTCGACAGGCCGGGAATGTTGTCAAATATAGCATCCGAGATGTTAGGTTGCCTTAGATTAGGATATACAACGTTATAGACGCATATAATGTTCCCACCGAGAAGTAGGTTCCGACACGCCTGGAATGTTGTAGAATAATACATCCGAGATGTCAGGTTGCCTTAGGTTAGGATATATAACGTTATAGACGTATATACTGTTCCCTCCGAGAAGTAGGGTTCGACAGGCCAGGAATGTTGTCAAATATTGCATCCGAGATGTTAGGTTGCCTTAGATTAGGATATATACCGTTATAGACGCATGTAATGTTACCACCGAGACGTAGGGACCGACACGCCTGGAATGTTGTCAAATGTTACATCCGAGATGTTAGGTTGCCTCAGGATAGGATATATGACGTTATAGACGTATATACTGTTCCCTCCGAGAAGTAGGTTTCGACGGGCCAGGAATGTTGTCAAATATTGCATCCGAGATGTTACGTCGCCTTAGGTTAGGATATTCAACGTTATAGACGCATGTAATGTTACCACCGAGACGTAGGGACCGACACGCCTGGAATGTTGTCAAATGTTACATCCGAGATGTTAGGTTGCCTTAGGTTAGGATATATGACGTTACAGACGTATATACTGTTCCCTCCGAGAAGTAGGGTTCGATAGGCCAGGAATGTTGTCAAATATTGCATCCGAGATGTTAGGTTGCCTTAGATTATGATATATACCGTTATAGACGCATATAATGTTCCCACCGAGAAGTAGGGTCCGACACGCCTGGAAGGTTGTAGAATATTACATCCGAGATGTCAGGTTGCCTTAGGTTAGGATATATACCGTTATAGACATATATACTGTTCCCTCCGAGAAGTAGGGTTCGACAGGCCAGGAATGTTGTCAAATATTGCATCCGAGATGTTAGGTTGCCTTAGATTAGGATATATGCCGTTATAGGCGCATGTAATGTTACCACCGAGACGTAGGGACCGACACGCCTGGAATGTTGTCAAATGTTACATCCGAGATGTTAGGTTGCCTTAGGTTAGGATATATGACGTTACAGACGTATATTCTGTTCCCTCGGGGAAGTAGGGTTCGACACGCCAGGAATGTTGTCAAATATTACATACGAGATGTTATGTGGCCTTAGGTTAGGATATATAACGTTATAGACGCATGTAATGTTACCACCGAGACGTAGGGACCGACACGCCTGGAATGTTGACAAATGTTACATCCTTGATGTTAGGTTGTCTTAGGTTAGGATATATGACGTTACAGACGTATATAATGTTCCCTCCGAGAAGTAGGGTTCGACAGTCCAGGAATGTTGTCAAATATTGCATCCGAGATGTTAGGTTGCCTTAGATTAGGATATATACCGTTATAGACGTATATACTGTTCCCTCCGGGACGTAGGGTTCGACAGGCCGGGAATGTTGTCAAATATAGCATCCGAGATGTTAGGTTGCCTCAGGATAGGATATATGACGTTATAGACGTATATACTGTTCCCTCCGAGAAGTAGGGTTCGACAGGCCAGGAATGTTGTCAAATATTGCATCCGAGATGTTAGGTGGCCTTAGATTAGGATATATACCGTTATAGACGAATGTAATGTTACCACCGAGACATAGGGACCGACACGTCTGGAATGTTGTCAAATGTTACATCCGAGATGTTAGGTTGCCTTAGGTTAGGATATATGACGTTATAGACGTATATACTGTTCCCTCCGAGAAGTAGGGTTCGACGGGCCAGGAATGTTGTCAAATATTGCATCCGAGATGTTAGGTTGCCTTAGGTTAGGATATATAACGTTATAGACGCATGTAATGTTACCACCGAGACGTAGGGACCGACACGCCTGGAATGTTGTCAAATGTTACATCCGAGATGTTAGGTTGCCTCAGGTTAGGATATATGACGTTATAGACGTATATACTGTTCCCTCCGAGAAGTACGGTTCGACAGGCCAGGAATGTTGTCAAATATTGCATCCGAGATGTTAGGTTGCCTTAGGTTAGGATATATAACGTTATAGACGCATGTAATGTTACCACCGAGACGTAGGGCCCTACACGCCTGGAATGTTGACAAATATTGCATCCGAGATGTTAGGTTGCCTTAGATTATGATATATGCCGTTATAGACGCATGTAATGTTCCCACCGAGAAGTAGGTTCCGACACGCCTGGAAGGTTGTAGAATATTACATCCGAGATGTCAGGTTGCCTTAGGTTAGGATATACACCGTTTTAGACGTATATACTGTTCCCTCCGAGAAGTAGGGTTCGACAGGCCAGGAATGTTGTCAAATATTGCATCCGAGATGTTAGGTTGCCTTAGATTAGGATATATGCCGTTATAGGCGCATGTAATGTTACCACCGAGACGTAGGGACCGACACGCCTGGAATGTTGTCAAATGTTACATCCGAGATGTTAGGTTGCCTTAGGTTAGGATATATGACGTTACAGACGTCTATACTGTTCCCTCGGGGAAGTAGGGTTCGACAGGCCAGGAATGTTGTCAGATATTGCATCCGAGATGTTAGGTTGCCTTAGGTTAGGATATATAACGTTATGGACGTATATACTGTTCCCACCGAGAAGTAGGGTTCAATAGGCCAGGAATGTTGTCAAATATTGCATCCGAGATGTTAGGTTGCCTTAGATTATGATATATACCGTTATAGACGCATGTAATGTTCCCACCGAGAAGTAGGTTCCGACACGCCTGGAAGGTTGTAGAATATTACATCCGAGATGTCAGGTTGCCTTAGGTTAGGATATATACCGTTATAGACATATATACTGTTCCCTCCGAGGAGTAGGGTTCGACAGGCCAGGAATGTTGTCAAATATTGCATCCGAGATGATAGGTTGCCTTAGGTTAGGATATATAACGTTATAGACGCATGTAATGTTACCACCGAGACGTAGGGACCGTCACGCCTGGAATGTTGTCAAATGTTACATCCGAGATGTTAGGTTGCCTTAGGTTAGGATATATGACGTTACAGACGTATATACTGTTCCCTCCGGGAAGTAGGGTTCGACAGGCCAGGAATGTTGTCAAATATTGCATCCGAGATGTTAGGTTGCCTTAGATTATGATATATACCGTTATAGACGTATATACTGTTCCCTCCGAGAAGTAGGGTTCGACAGGCCAGGAATGTTGTCAAATATTGCATCCGAGATGTTAGGTTGCCTTAGATTAGGATATATACCGTTATAGACGTATATACTGTTCCCTCCGGGACGTAGGGTTCGACAGGCCGGGAATGTTGTCAAATATAGCATCCGAGATGTTAGGTTGCCTTAGATTAGGATATACAACGTTATAGACGCATATAATGTTCCCACCGAGAAGTAGGTTCCGACACGCCTGGAATGTTGTAGAATAATACATCCGAGATGTCAGGTTGCCTTAGGTTAGGATATATAACGTTATAGACGTATATACTGTTCCCTCCGAGAAGTAGGGTTCGACAGGCCAGGAATGTTGTCAAATATTGCATCCGAGATGTTAGGTTGCCTTAGATTAGGATATATACCGTTATAGACGCATGTAATGTTACCACCGAGACGTAGGGACCGACACGCCTGGAATGTTGTCAAATGTTACATCCGAGATGTTAGGTTGCCTCAGGATAGGATATATGACGTTATAGACGTATATACTGTTCCCTCCGAGAAGTAGGTTTCGACGGGCCAGGAATGTTGTCAAATATTGCATCCGAGATGTTACGTCGCCTTAGGTTAGGATATTCAACGTTATAGACGCATGTAATGTTACCACCGAGACGTAGGGACCGACACGCCTGGAATGTTGTCAAATGTTACATCCGAGATGTTAGGTTGCCTTAGGTTAGGATATATGACGTTACAGACGTATATACTGTTCCCTCCGAGAAGTAGGGTTCGATAGGCCAGGAATGTTGTCAAATATTGCATCCGAGATGTTAGGTTGCCTTAGATTATGATATATACCGTTATAGACGCATATAATGTTCCCACCGAGAAGTAGGGTCCGACACGCCTGGAAGGTTGTAGAATATTACATCCGAGATGTCAGGTTGCCTTAGGTTAGGATATATACCGTTATAGACATATATACTGTTCCCTCCGAGAAGTAGGGTTCGACAGGCCAGGAATGTTGTCAAATATTGCATCCGAGATGTTAGGTTGCCTTAGATTAGGATATATGCCGTTATAGGCGCATGTAATGTTACCACCGAGACGTAGGGACCGACACGCCTGGAATGTTGTCAAATGTTACATCCGAGATGTTAGGTTGCCTTAGGTTAGGATATATGACGTTACAGACGTATATTCTGTTCCCTCGGGGAAGTAGGGTTCGACACGCCAGGAATGTTGTCAAATATTACATACGAGATGTTATGTGGCCTTAGGTTAGGATATATAACGTTATAGACGCATGTAATGTTACCACCGAGACGTAGGGACCGACACGCCTGGAATGTTGACAAATGTTACATCCTTGATGTTAGGTTGTCTTAGGTTAGGATATATGACGTTACAGACGTATATAATGTTCCCTCCGAGAAGTAGGGTTCGACAGTCCAGGAATGTTGTCAAATATTGCATCCGAGATGTTAGGTTGCCTTAGATTAGGATATATACCGTTATAGACGTATATACTGTTCCCTCCGGGACGTAGGGTTCGACAGGCCGGGAATGTTGTCAAATATAGCATCCGAGATGTTAGGTTGCCTCAGGATAGGATATATGACGTTATAGACGTATATACTGTTCCCTCCGAGAAGTAGGGTTCGACAGGCCAGGAATGTTGTCAAATATTGCATCCGAGATGTTAGGTGGCCTTAGATTAGGATATATACCGTTATAGACGAATGTAATGTTACCACCGAGACATAGGGACCGACACGTCTGGAATGTTGTCAAATGTTACATCCGAGATGTTAGGTTGCCTTAGGTTAGGATATATGACGTTATAGACGTATATACTGTTCCCTCCGAGAAGTAGGGTTCGACGGGCCAGGAATGTTGTCAAATATTGCATCCGAGATGTTAGGTTGCCTTAGGTTAGGATATATAACGTTATAGACGCATGTAATGTTACCACCGAGACGTAGGGACCGACACGCCTGGAATGTTGTCAAATGTTACATCCGAGATGTTAGGTTGCCTCAGGTTAGGATATATGACGTTATAGACGTATATACTGTTCCCTCCGAGAAGTACGGTTCGACAGGCCAGGAATGTTGTCAAATATTGCATCCGAGATGTTAGGTTGCCTTAGGTTAGGATATATAACGTTATAGACGCATGTAATGTTACCACCGAGACGTAGGGCCCTACACGCCTGGAATGTTGACAAATATTGCATCCGAGATGTTAGGTTGCCTTAGATTATGATATATGCCGTTATAGACGCATGTAATGTTCCCACCGAGAAGTAGGTTCCGACACGCCTGGAAGGTTGTAGAATATTACATCCGAGATGTCAGGTTGCCTTAGGTTAGGATATATACCGTTATAGACATATATACTGTTCCCTCCGAGAAGTAGGGTTCGACAGGCCAGGAATGTTGTCAAATATTGCATCCGAGATGATAGGTTGCCTTAGGTTAGGATATATAACGTTATAGACGCATGTAATGTTACCACCGAGACGTAGGGACCGTCACGCCTGGAATGTTGTCAAATGTTACATCCGAGATGTTAGGTTGCCTTAGGTTAGGATATATGACGTTACAGACGTATATACTGTTCCCTCCGGGAAGTAGGGTTCGACAGGCCAGGAATGTTGTCAAATGTTACATCCGAGATGTTAGGTTGCCTTAGGTTAGGATATATGACATTATAGACGTATATACTGTTCCCACCGAGAGGTAGGGTTCAACACGCCAGGAATGTTGTCAAATATTACATACGAGATGTTATGTGGCCTTAGGTTAGGATATATAACGTTATAGACGCATGTAATGTTACCACCGAGACGTAGGGACCGACACGCCTGGAATGTTGTCAAATGTTACATCCTTGATGTTAGGTTGTCTTAGGTTAGGATATATGACGTTACAGACGTATATAATGTTCCCTCCGAGAAGTAGGGTTCGACAGTCCAGGAATGTTGTCAAATATTGCATCCGAGATGTTAGGTTGCCTTAGATTAGGATATATACCGTTATAGACGTATATACTGTTCCCTCCGGGACGTAGGGTTCGACAGGCCGGGAATGTTGTCTAATATAGCATCCGAGATGTTAGGTTGCCTTAGATTAGGATATACAACGTTATAGACGCATATAATGTTCCCACCGAGAAGTAGGTTCCGACACGCCTGGAATGTTGTAGAATAATACATCCGAGATGTCAGGTTGCCTTAGGTTAGGATATATAACGTTATAGACGTATATACTGTTCCCTCCGAGAAGTAGGGTTCGACAGGCCAGGAATGTTGTCAAATATTGCATCCGAGATGTTAGGTTGCCTTAGATTAGGATATATACCGTTATAGACGCATGTAATGTTACCACCGAGACGTAGGGACCGACACGCCTGGAATGTTGTCAAATGTTACATCCGAGATGTTAGGTTGCCTCAGGATAGGATATATGACGTTATAGACGTATATACTGTTCCCTCCGAGAAGTAGGGTTCGACGGGCCAGGAATGTTGTCAAATATTGCATCCGAGATGTTACGTCGCCTTAGGTTAGGATATATACCGTTATAGACGTATATACTGTTCCCTCCGGGACGTAGGGTTCGACAGGCCGGGAATGTTGTCAAATATAGCATCCGAGATGTTAGGTTGCCTTAGATTAGGATATACAACGTTATAGACGCATATAATGTTCCCACCGAGAAGTAGGTTCCGACACGCCTGGAATGTTGTAGAATAATACATCCGAGATGTCAGGTTGCCTTAGGTTAGGATATATAACGTTATAGACGTATATACTGTTCCCTCCGAGAAGTAGGGTTCGACAGGCCAGGAATGTTGTCAAATATTGCATCCGAGATGTTAGGTTGCCTTAGATTAGGATATATACCGTTATAGACGCATGTAATGTTACCACCGAGACGTAGGGACCGACACGCCTGGAATGTTGTCAAATGTTACATCCGAGATGTTAGGTTGCCTCAGGATAGGATATATGACGTTATAGACGTATATACTGTTCCCTCCGAGAAGTAGGTTTCGACGGGCCAGGAATGTTGTCAAATATTGCATCCGAGATGTTACGTCGCCTTAGGTTAGGATATTCAACGTTATAGACGCATGTAATGTTACCACCGAGACGTAGGGACCGACACGCCTGGAATGTTGTCAAATGTTACATCCGAGATGTTAGGTTGCCTTAGGTTAGGATATATGACGTTACAGACGTATATACTGTTCCCTCCGAGAAGTAGTGTTCGACAGGCCAGGAATGTTGACAAATATTGCATCCGAGATGTTAGGTTGCCTTAGATTATGATATATACCGTTATAGACGCATATAATGTTCCCACCGAGAAGTAGGGTCCGACACGCCTGGAATGTTGTAGAATATTACATCCGAGATGTAAGGTTGCCTTAGGTTAGGATATATACCGTTTTAGACGTATATACTGTTCCCTCCGAGAAGTAGGGTTCGACAGGCCAGGAATGTTGTCAAATATTGCATCCGAGATGTTAGGTTGCCTTAGATTAGGATATATGCCGTTATAGGCGCATGTAATGTTACCACCGAGACGTAGGGACCTACACGCCTGGAATGTTGTCAAATGTTACATCCGAGATGTTAGGTTGCCTTAGGTTAGGATATATGACGTTACAGACGTATATTCTGTTCCCTCGGGGAAGTAGGGTTCGACAGGCCAGGAATGTTGTCAGATATTGCATCCGAGATGTTAGGTTGCCTTAGGTTAGGATATATAACGGTATGGACGTATATACTGTTCCCACCGAGAAGTAGGGTTCGATAGGCCAGGAATGTTGTCAAATATTGCATCCGAGATGTTAGGTTGCCTTAGATTATGATATATACCGTTATAGACGCATATAATGTTCCCACCGAGAAGTAGGGTCCGACACGCCTGGAAGGTTGTAGAATATTACATCCGAGATGTCAGGTTGCCTTAGGTTAGGATATATACCGTTATAGACATATATACTGTTCCCTCCGAGAAGTAGGGTTCGACAGGCCAGGAATGTTGTCAAATATTGCATCCGAGATGTTAGGTTGCCTTAGATTAGGATATATGCCGTTATAGGCGCATGTAATGTTACCACCGAGACGTAGGGACCGACACGCCTGGAATGTTGTCAAATATTGCATCCGAGATGTTAGGTTGCCTTAGGTTAGGATATATAACGTTATAGACGCATGTAATGTTACCACCGAGACGTAGGGCCCTACACGCCTGGAATGTTGACAAATATTGCATCCGAGATGTTAGGTTGCCTTAGATTATGATATATGCCGTTATAGACGCATGTAATGTTCCCACCGAGAAGTAGGTTCCGACACGCCTGGAAGGTTGTAGAATATTACATCCGAGATGTCAGGTTGCCTTAGGTTAGGATATATACCGTTATAGACATATATACTGTTCCCTCCGAGAAGTAGGGTTCGACAGGCCAGGAATGTTGTCAAATATTGCATCCGAGATGATAGGTTGCCTTAGGTTAGGATATATAACGTTATAGACGCATGTAATGTTACCACCGAGACGTAGGGACCGTCACGCCTGGAATGTTGTCAAATGTTACATCCGAGATGTTAGGTTGCCTTAGGTTAGGATATATGACGTTACAGACGTATATACTGTTCCCTCCGGGAAGTAGGGTTCGACAGGCCAGGAATGTTGTCAAATGTTACATCCGAGATGTTAGGTTGCCTTAGGTTAGGATATATGACATTATAGACGTATATACTGTTCCCACCGAGAGGTAGGGTTCAACACGCCAGGAATGTTGTCAAATATTACATACGAGATGTTATGTGGCCTTAGGTTAGGATATATAACGTTATAGACGCATGTAATGTTACCACCGAGACGTAGGGACCGACACGCCTGGAATGTTGTCAAATGTTACATCCTTGATGTTAGGTTGTCTTAGGTTAGGATATATGACGTTACAGACGTATATAATGTTCCCTCCGAGAAGTAGGGTTCGACAGTCCAGGAATGTTGTCAAATATTGCATCCGAGATGTTAGGTTGCCTTAGATTAGGATATATACCGTTATAGACGTATATACTGTTCCCTCCGGGACGTAGGGTTCGACAGGCCGGGAATGTTGTCTAATATAGCATCCGAGATGTTAGGTTGCCTTAGATTAGGATATACAACGTTATAGACGCATATAATGTTCCCACCGAGAAGTAGGTTCCGACACGCCTGGAATGTTGTAGAATAATACATCCGAGATGTCAGGTTGCCTTAGGTTAGGATATATAACGTTATAGACGTATATACTGTTCCCTCCGAGAAGTAGGGTTCGACAGGCCAGGAATGTTGTCAAATATTGCATCCGAGATGTTAGGTTGCCTTAGATTAGGATATATACCGTTATAGACGCATGTAATGTTACCACCGAGACGTAGGGACCGACACGCCTGGAATGTTGTCAAATGTTACATCCGAGATGTTAGCTTGCCTCAGGATAGGATATATGACGTTATAGACGTATATACTGTTCCCTCCGAGAAGTAGGGTTCGACGGGCCAGGAATGTTGTCAAATATTGCATCCGAGATGTTACGTCGCCTTAGGTTAGGACGTTCAACGTTATAGACGCATGTAATGTTACCACCGAGACGTAGGGACCGACACGCCTGGAATGTTGTCAAATGTTACATCCGAGATGTTAGGTTGCCTTAGGTTAGGATATATGACGTTACAGACGTATATACTGTTCCCTCCGAGAAGTAGTGTTCGACAGGCCAGGAATGTTGTCAAATATTGCATCCGAGATGTTAGGTTGCCTTAGATTATGATATATACCGTTATAGACGCATATAATGTTCCCACCGAGAAATAGGGTCCGACACGCCTGGAATGTTGTAGAATATTACATCCGAGATGTAAGGTTGCCTTAGGTTAGGATATATACCGTTTTAGACGTATATACTGTTCCCTCCGAGAAGTAGGGTTCGACAGGCCAGGAATGTTGTCAAATATTGCATCCGAGATGTTAGGTTGCCTTAGATTAGGATATATGCCGTTATAGGCGCATGTAATGTGCCACCGAGACGTAGGGACCGACACGCCTGGAATGTTGTCAAATGTTACATCCGAGATGTTAGGTTGCCTTAGGTTAGGATATATGACGTTACAGACGTCTATACTGTTCCCTCGGGGAAGTAGGGTTCGACAGGCCAGGAATGTTGTCAGATATTGCATCCGAGATGTTAGGTTGCCTTAGGTTAGGATATATAACGTTATGGACGTATATACTGTTCCCACCGAGATGTAGGGTTCAATAGGCCAGGAATGTTGTCAAATATTGCATCCGAGATGTTAGGTTGCCTTAGATTATGATATATACCGTTATAGACGCATGTAATGTTCCCACCGAGAAGTAGGTTCCGACACGCCTGGAAGGTTGTAGAATATTAGATCCGAGATGTCAGGTTGCCTTAGGTTAGGATATATACCGTTATAGACATATATACTGTTCCCTCCGAGGAGTAGGGATCGACAGGCCAGGAATGTTGTCAAATATTGCATCCGAGATGATAGGTTGCCTTAGGTTAGGATATATAACGTTATAGACGCATGTAATGTTACCACCGAGACGTAGGGACCGTCACGCCAGGAATGTTGTCAAATATTGCATCCGAGATGTTAGGTTGCCTTAGATTATGATATATACCGTTATAGACGTATATACTGTTCCCTCCGAGAAGTAGGGTTCGACAGGCCAGGAATGTTGTCAAATATTGCATCCGAGATGTTAGGTTGCCTTAGATTAGGATATATACCGTTATAGACGTATATACTGTTCCCTCCGAGAAGTAGGGTTCGACAGGCCGGGAATGTTGTCAAATATAGCATCCGAGATGTTAGGTTGCCTTAGATTAGGATATACAACGTTATAGACGCATATAATGTTCCCACCGAGAAGTAGGTTCCGACACGCCTGGAATGTTGTAGAATAATACATCCGAGATGTCAGGTTGCCTTAGGTTAGGATATATAACGTTATAGATGTATATACTGTTCCCTCCGAGAAGTAGGGTTCGACAGGCCAGGAATGTTGTCAAATATTGCATCCGAGATGTTAGGTTGCCTTAGATTAGGATATATACCGTTATAGACGCATGTAATGTTACCACCGAGACGTAGGGACCGACACGCCTGGAATGTTGTCAAATGTTACATCCGAGATGTTAGGTTGCCTCAGGATAGGATATATGACGTTATAGACGTATATACTGTTCCCTCCGAGAAGTAGGGTTCGACGGGCCAGGAATGTTGTCAAATATTGCATCCGAGATGTTACGTCGCCTTAGGTTAGGATATTCAACGTTATAGACGCATGTAATGTTACCACCGAGACGTAGGGACCGACACGCCTGGAATGTTGTCAAATGTTACATCCGAGATGTTAGGTTGCCTTAGGTTAGGATATATGACGTTACAGACGTATATACTGTTCCCTCCGAGAAGTAGTGTTCGACAGGCCAGGAATGTTGACAAATATTGCATCCGAGATGTTAGGTTGCCTTAGATTATGATATATACCGTTATAGACGCATATAATGTTCCCACCGAGAAGTAGGGTCCGACACGCCTGGAATGTTGTAGAATATTACATCCGAGATGTAAGGTTGCCTTAGGTTAGGATATATACCGTTTTAGACGTATATACTGTTCCCTCCGAGAAGTAGGGTTCGACAGGCCAGGAATGTTGTCAAATATTGCATCCGAGATGTTAGGTTGCCTTAGATTAGGATATATGCCGTTATAGGCGCATGTAATGTTACCACCGAGACGTAGGGACCGACACGCCTGGAATGTTGTCAAATGTTACATCCGAGATGTTAGGTTGCCTTAGGTTAGGATATATGACGTTACAGACGTCTATACTGTGGGCCCGGGGGAAGTAGGGTTCGACAGGCCAGGAATGTTGTCAGATATTGCATCCGGGATGTTAGGTTGCCTTAGATTATGATATATACCGTTATAGACGCATGTAATGTTCCCACCGAGAAGTAGGTTCCGACACGCCTGGAAGGTTGTAGAATATTACATCCGAGATGTCAGGTTGCCTTAGGTTAGGATATATACCGTTATAGACATATATACTGTTCCCTCCGAGAAGTAGGGTTCGACAGGCCAGGAATGTTGTCAAATATTGCATCCGAGATGATAGGTTGCCTTAGGTTAGGATATATAAAGTTATAGACGCATGTAATGTTACCACCGAGACGTAGGGACCGTCACGCCTGGAATGTTGTCAAATGTTACATCCGAGATGTTAGGTTGCCTTAGGTTAGGATATATGACGTTACAGACGTATATACTGTTCCCTCCGGGAAGTAGGGTTCGACAGGCCAGGAATGTTGTCAAATATTGCATCCGAGATGTTAGGTTGCCTTAGATTATGATATATAGCGTTATAGACGTATATACTGTTCCCTCCGAGAAGTAGGGTTCGACAGGCCAGGAATGTTGTCAAATATTGCATCCGAGATGTTAGGTTGCCTTAGATTAGGATATACAACGTTATAGACGCATATAATGTTCCCACCGAGAAGTAGGGTCCGACACGCCTGGAATGTTGTAGAATATTACATCCGAGATGTAAGGTTGCCTTAGGTTAGGATATATAACGTTATGGACGTATATACTGTTCCCACCGAGAAGTAGGGACCGAAACGCCAGCAATGTTGTAAAATATTACATCCGAGTTGTTACGTTGCGGTTATAGGCGCATTAATGTTACCACCGAGACGTAGGGACCGACACGCCTGGAATGTTGTCAAATGTGACATCCGAGATGTTAGGTTGCCTTAGGTTAGGATATATGACGTTACAGACGTATATACTGTTCCCTCCGGATGGTAGGGTTCGACAGGCCAGGAATGTTGTCAAATATTGCATCCGAGATGTTAGGTTGCCTTAGGTTAGGATATATGACGTTATAGACGCATGTAATGTTACCACCGAGACGTAGGGACCGACATGCCTGGAATGTTGTCAAATGTTACATCCGAGATGTTAGGTTGCCTTATGTTAGGATATATGACGTTATAGACGTATATACTGTTCCCACCGAGAGGTAGGGTTCGACACGCCAGGAATGTTGTCAAATATTACATACGAGATGTTATGTGGCCTTAGGTTAGGATATATAACGTTATAGACGCATGTAATGTTACCACCGAGACGTAGGGACCGACACGCCTGGAATGTTGTCAAATGTTACATCCTTGATGTTAGGTTGTCTTAGGTTAGGATATATGACGTTACAGACGTATATAATGTTCCCTCCGAGAAGTAGGGTTCGACAGTCCAGGAATGTTGTCAAATATTGCATCCGAGATGTTAGGTTGCCTTAGATTAGGATATATACCGTTATAGACGTATATACTGTTCCCTCCGGGACGTAGGGTTCGACAGGCCGGGAATGTTGTCTAATATAGCATCCGAGATGTTAGGTTGCCTTAGATTAGGATATACAACGTTATAGACGCATATAATGTTCCCACCGAGAAGTAGGTTCCGACACGCCTGGAATGTTGTAGAATAATACATCCGAGATGTCAGGTTGCCTTAGGTTAGGATATATAACGTTATAGACGTATATACTGTTCCCTCCGAGAAGTAGGGTTCGACAGGCCAGGAATGTTGTCAAATATTGCATCCGAGATGTTAGGTTGCCTTAGATTAGGATATATACCGTTATAGACGCATGTAATGTTACCACCGAGACGTAGGGACCGACACGCCTGGAATGTTGTCAAATGTTACATCCGAGATGTTAGCTTGCCTCAGGATAGGATATATGACGTTATAGACGTATATACTGTTCCCTCCGAGAAGTAGGGTTCGACGGGCCAGGAATGTTGTCAAATATTGCATCCGAGATGTTACGTCGCCTTAGGTTAGGACGTTCAACGTTATAGACGCATGTAATGTTACCACCGAGACGTAGGGACCGACACGCCTGGAATGTTGTCAAATGTTACATCCGAGATGTTAGGTTGCCTTAGGTTAGGATATATGACGTTACAGACGTATATACTGTTCCCTCCGAGAAGTAGTGTTCGACAGGCCAGGAATGTTGTCAAATATTGCATCCGAGATGTTAGGTTGCCTTAGATTATGATATATACCGTTATAGACGCATATAATGTTCCCACCGAGAAATAGGGTCCGACACGCCTGGAATGTTGTAGAATATTACATCCGAGATGTAAGGTTGCCTTAGGTTAGGATATATACCGTTTTAGACGTATATACTGTTCCCTCCGAGAAGTAGGGTTCGACAGGCCAGGAATGTTGTCAAATATTGCATCCGAGATGTTAGGTTGCCTTAGATTAGGATATATGCCGTTATAGGCGCATGTAATGTGCCACCGAGACGTAGGGACCGACACGCCTGGAATGTTGTCAAATGTTACATCCGAGATGTTAGGTTGCCTTAGGTTAGGATATATGACGTTACAGACGTCTATACTGTTCCCTCGGGGAAGTAGGGTTCGACAGGCCAGGAATGTTGTCAGATATTGCATCCGAGATGTTAGGTTGCCTTAGGTTAGGATATATAACGTTATGGACGTATATACTGTTCCCACCGAGATGTAGGGTTCAATAGGCCAGGAATGTTGTCAAATATTGCATCCGAGATGTTAGGTTGCCTTAGATTATGATATATACCGTTATAGACGCATGTAATGTTCCCACCGAGAAGTAGGTTCCGACACGCCTGGAAGGTTGTAGAATATTAGATCCGAGATGTCAGGTTGCCTTAGGTTAGGATATATACCGTTATAGACATATATACTGTTCCCTCCGAGGAGTAGGGATCGACAGGCCAGGAATGTTGTCAAATATTGCATCCGAGATGATAGGTTGCCTTAGGTTAGGATATATAACGTTATAGACGCATGTAATGTTACCACCGAGACGTAGGGACCGTCACGCCAGGAATGTTGTCAAATATTGCATCCGAGATGTTAGGTTGCCTTAGATTATGATATATACCGTTATAGACGTATATACTGTTCCCTCCGAGAAGTAGGGTTCGACAGGCCAGGAATGTTGTCAAATATTGCATCCGAGATGTTAGGTTGCCTTAGATTAGGATATATACCGTTATAGACGTATATACTGTTCCCTCCGAGAAGTAGGGTTCGACAGGCCGGGAATGTTGTCAAATATAGCATCCGAGATGTTAGGTTGCCTTAGATTAGGATATACAACGTTATAGACGCATATAATGTTCCCACCGAGAAGTAGGTTCCGACACGCCTGGAATGTTGTAGAATAATACATCCGAGATGTCAGGTTGCCTTAGGTTAGGATATATAACGTTATAGACGTATATACTGTTCCCTCCGAGAAGTAGGGTTCGACAGGCCAGGAATGTTGTCAAATATTGCATCCGAGATGTTAGGTTGCCTTAGATTAGGATATATACCGTTATAGACGCATGTAATGTTACCACCGAGACGTAGGGACCGACACGCCTGGAATGTTGTCAAATGTTACATCCGAGATGTTAGGTTGCCTCAGGATAGGATATATGACGTTATAGACGTATATACTGTTCCCTCCGAGAAGTAGGGTTCGACGGGCCAGGAATGTTGTCAAATATTGCATCCGAGATGTTACGTCGCCTTAGGTTAGGATATTCAACGTTATAGACGCATGTAATGTTACCACCGAGACGTAGGGACCGACACGCCTGGAATGTTGTCAAATGTTACATCCGAGATGTTAGGTTGCCTTAGGTTAGGATATATGACGTTACAGACGTATATACTGTTCCCTCCGAGAAGTAGTGTTCGACAGGCCAGGAATGTTGACAAATATTGCATCCGAGATGTTAGGTTGCCTTAGATTATGATATATACCGTTATAGACGCATATAATGTTCCCACCGAGAAGTAGGGTCCGACACGCCTGGAATGTTGTAGAATATTACATCCGAGATGTAAGGTTGCCTTAGGTTAGGATATATACCGTTTTAGACGTATATACTGTTCCCTCCGAGAAGTAGGGTTCGACAGGCCAGGAATGTTGTCAAATATTGCATCCGAGATGTTAGGTTGCCTTAGATTAGGATATATGCCGTTATAGGCGCATGTAATGTTACCACCGAGACGTAGGGACCGACACGCCTGGAATGTTGTCAAATGTTACATCCGAGATGTTAGGTTGCCTTAGGTTAGGATATATGACGTTACAGACGTCTATACTGTGGGCCCGGGGGAAGTAGGGTTCGACAGGCCAGGAATGTTGTCAGATATTGCATCCGGGATGTTAGGTTGCCTTAGATTATGATATATACCGTTATAGACGCATGTAATGTTCCCACCGAGAAGTAGGTTCCGACACGCCTGGAAGGTTGTAGAATATTACATCCGAGATGTCAGGTTGCCTTAGGTTAGGATATATACCGTTATAGACATATATACTGTTCCCTCCGAGAAGTAGGGTTCGACAGGCCAGGAATGTTGTCAAATATTGCATCCGAGATGATAGGTTGCCTTAGGTTAGGATATATAAAGTTATAGACGCATGTAATGTTACCACCGAGACGTAGGGACCGTCACGCCTGGAATGTTGTCAAATGTTACATCCGAGATGTTAGGTTGCCTTAGGTTAGGATATATGACGTTACAGACGTATATACTGTTCCCTCCGGGAAGTAGGGTTCGACAGGCCAGGAATGTTGTCAAATATTGCATCCGAGATGTTAGGTTGCCTTAGATTATGATATATAGCGTTATAGACGTATATACTGTTCCCTCCGAGAAGTAGGGTTCGACAGGCCAGGAATGTTGTCAAATATTGCATCCGAGATGTTAGGTTGCCTTAGATTAGGATATACAACGTTATAGACGCATATAATGTTCCCACCGAGAAGTAGGGTCCGACACGCCTGGAATGTTGTAGAATATTACATCCGAGATGTAAGGTTGCCTTAGGTTAGGATATATAACGTTATGGACGTATATACTGTTCCCACCGAGAAGTAGGGACCGAAACGCCAGCAATGTTGTAAAATATTACATCCGAGTTGTTACGTTGCGGTTATAGGCGCATTAATGTTACCACCGAGACGTAGGGACCGACACGCCTGGAATGTTGTCAAATGTGACATCCGAGATGTTAGGTTGCCTTAGGTTAGGATATATGACGTTACAGACGTATATACTGTTCCCTCCGGATGGTAGGGTTCGACAGGCCAGGAATGTTGTCAAATATTGCATCCGAGATGTTAGGTTGCCTTAGGTTAGGATATATGACGTTATAGACGCATGTAATGTTACCACCGAGACGTAGGGACCGACATGCCTGGAATGTTGTCAAATGTTACATCCGAGATGTTAGGTTGCCTTATGTTAGGATATATGACGTTATAGACGTATATACTGTTCCCACCGAGAGGTAGGGTTCGACACGCCAGGAATGTTGTCAAATATTACATACGAGATGTTATGTGGCCTTAGGTTAGGATATATAACGTTATAGACGCATGTAATGTTACCACCGAGACGTAGGGACCGACACGCCTGGAATGTTGACAAATGTTACATCCGAGATGTTAGGTTGTCTTAGGTTAGGATATATGACGTTACAGACGTATATAATGTTCCCTCCGAGAAGTAGGGTTCGACAGGTCAGGAATGTTGTCAAATATTGCATCCGAGATGTTAGGCTGCCTTAGGTTAGGATATATACCGTTATAGACGTATATACTGTTCCCACCGAGAAGTAGGGTTCGACACGCCAGGAATGTTGTCAAATATTACATACGAGATGTTAGGAGGCCTTAGGTTAGGATATATAACGTTATAGACGCATGTAATGTTACGACCGAGACTTAGGGACCGACACGCCTGGAATGTTGTAAAATGTTACATCCGAGATGTTAGGTTGCCTAAGATTAGGATATATACCGTTATAGACGCATGTAATGTTACCACCGAGACGTATGGACCGACACGCCTGGAATGTTGTCAAATGTTACATCCGAGATGTTAGGTTGCCTTAGGTTAGGATATATAACGTTATAGACGTATATACTGTTCCCTCCGAGAAGTAGGGTTCGACAGGCCAGGAATGTTGTCAAATATTGCATCCGAGATGTTAGGTTGCCTTAGATTAGGATATATACCGTTATAGACGCATATAATGTTACCACCGAGACGTAGGGTCCGACACGCCTGGAATGTTGTCAAATGTTACATCCGAGATGTTAGGTTGCCTGAGGATAGGATATATGACGTTATAGACGTATATACTGTTCCCTCCGAGAAGTAGGGTTCGACAGGCCAGGAATGTTGTCAAATATTGCATCCGAGATGTTAGGTGGCCTTAGATTAGGATATATACCGTTATAGACGCATGTAATGTTACCACCGAGACATAGGGACCGACACGCCTGGAATGTTGTCAAATGTTACATCCGAGATGTTAGGTTGCCTTAGGTTAGGATATATGACGTTATAGACGTATATACTGTTCCCTCCGAGAAGTACGGTGCGACAGGCCAGGAATGTTGTCAAATATTGCATCCGAGATGTTAGGTTGCCTTAGGTTAGGATATATAACGTTATAGACGCATGTAATGTTACCTCCGACACGTAGGGACGGACACTCCTGGAATGTTGTCAAATGTTACATCCGAGATGTTAGGTTGCCTTATGTTAGGATATATGACGCTACAGACGTATATACTGTTCCCTCCGAGCAGTAGGTTTCGACAGGCCAGGAATGTTGTCAAATATTGCATCCGAGATGTTAGGTTGCCTTAGATTAGGATATACAACGTTATAGACGCATATAATGTTCCCCCCGAGAAGTAGGGTCCGACACGCCTGGAATGTTGTAGAATAATACATCCGAGATGTCAGGTTGCCTTAGGTTAGGATATATAACGTTATAAACGTATATACTGTTCCCTCCGAGAAGTAGGGTTCGACAGGCCAGGAATGTTGTCAAATATTGCATCCGAGATGTTAGGTGGCCTTAGATTAGGATATATACCGCTATAGACGCATGTAAAGTTACCACCGAGACATAGGGACCGACACGCCTGGAATGTTGTCAAATGTTACATCCGAGATGTTAGGTTGCCTTAGGTTAGGATATATGACGTTATAGACGTATATACAGTTCCCTCCGAGAAGTAGTGTTCGACAGGCCAGGAATGTTGTCAAATATTACATCCGAGATGTAAGGTTGCCTTAGGTTAGGATATATACCGTTTTAGACGTATATACTGTTCCCTCCGAGAAGTAGGGTTCGACAGGACAGGAATGTTGTCAAATATTGCATCCGAGATGTTAGGTTGCCTTAGATTAGGATATATGCCGTTATAGGCGCATGTAATGTTACCACCGAGACGTAGGGACCGACACGCCTGGAATGTTGTCAAATGTTACATCCGAGATGTTAGGTTGCCTTAGGTTAGGATATATGACCTTACAGACGTCTATACTGTTCCCTCGGGGAAGTAGGGTTCGACAGGCCAGGAATGTTGTCAGATATTGCATCCGAGATGTTAGGTTGCCTTAGGTTAGGATATATCACGTTATGGACGTATATACTGTTCCCACCGAGAAGTAGGGTTCGATAGGCCAGGAATGTTGTCAAATATTGCATCCGAGATGTTAGGTTGCCTTAGATTATGATATATACCGTTATAGACGTATGTAATGTTCCCACCGAGAAGTAGGTTCCGACACGCCTGGAAGGTTGTAGAATATTACATCCGAGATGTCAGGTTGCCTTAGGTTAGGATATATACCGTTATAGACATATATACTGTTCCCTCCGAGAAGTAGGGTTCGACAGGCCAGGAATGTTGTCAAATATTGCATCCGAGATGATAGGTTGCCTTAGGTTAGAATATATAACGTTATAGACGCATGTAATGTTCCCACCGAGAAGTAGGGTTCGACACGCCAGGAATGTTGTCAAATATTACATCCGAGATGTTAGGTTGCCTAAGATTAGGATATATACCGTTATAGACGCATGTAATGTTACCACCGAGACGTATGGACCGACACGCCTGGAATGTTGTCAAATGTTACATCCGAGATGTTAGGTTGCCTTAGGTTAGGATATATAACGTTATAGACGTATATACTGTTCCCTCCGAGAAGTAGGGTTCGACAGGCCAGGAATGTTGTCAAATATTGCATCCGAGATGTTTGGTTGCCTTAGATTATGATATATACCGTTATAGACGTATATACTGTTCCCTCCGAGAAGTAGGGTTCGACAGGACAGGAATGTTGTCAAATATAGCATCCGAGATGTTAGGTCGCCTTAGGTTAGGATATATAACGTTATAGACGCATGTAATGTTACCACCGAGACGTAGGGACCGACACGCCTGGAATGTTGTCAAATGTTACATCCGAGATGTTAGGTTGCCTTAGGTTAGGATATATGACGTTACAGACGTATATACTGTTCCCTCCGAGAAGTAGTGTTCGACAGGCCAGGAATGTTGTCAAATATAGCATCCGAGATGTTAGGTTACCTTAGATTAGGATATACAACGTTATAGACGCATATAATGTTACCACCGAGACGTAGGGTCCGACACGCCTGGAATGTTGTCAAATGTTACATCCGAGATGTTAGGTTGCCTCAGGATAGGATATATGACGTTATAGACGTATATACTGTTCCCTCCGAGAAGTAGGGTTCGACAGGCCAGGAATGTTGTCAAATATTGCATCCGAGATGTTAGGTGGCCTTAGATTAGGATATATACCGTTATAGACGAATGTAATGTTACCACCGAGACATAGGGACCGACACGTCTGGAATGTTGTCAAATGTTACATCCGAGATGTTAGGTTGCCTTAGGTTAGGATATATGACGTTATAGACGTATATACTGCTCCCTCCGAGAAGTAGGGTTCGACGGGCCAGGAATGTTGTCAAATATTGCATCCGAGATGTTAGGTTGCCTTAGGTTAGGATATATAACGTTATAGACGCATGTAATGTTACCACCGAGACGTAGGGACCGACACGCCTGGAATGTTGTCAAATGTTACATCCGAGATGTTAGGTTGCCTCAGGTTAGGATATATGACGTTATAGACGTATATACTGTTCCCTCCGAGAAGTACGGTTCGACAGGCCAGGAATGTTGTCAAATATTGCATCCGAGATGTTAGGTTGCCTTAGGTTAGGATATATAACGTTATAGACGCATGTAATGTTACCACCGAGACGTAGGGCCCTACACGCCTGGAATGTTGTGAAATGTTACATCCGAGATATTAGGTTGCCTTAGGTTAGGATATATGACGTTACAGACGTATATACTGTTCCCACCGAGAGGTAGGGTTCGACAGGCCAGGAATGTTGTCAAATATTGCATCCGAGATTTTAGGTTGCCTTAGGTTAGGATATATAACGTTATAGACGCATGTAATGTTACCTCCGACACGTAGGGACGGACACTCCTGGAATGTTGTCAAATGTTACATCCGAGATGTTAGGTTGCCTTATGTTAGGATATATGACGCTACAGACGTATATACTGTTCCCTCCGAGCAGTAGGTTTCGACAGGCCAGGAATGTTGTCAAATATTGCATCCGAGATGTTAGGTTGCCTTAGATTAGGATATACAACGTTATAGACGCATATAATGTTCCCCCCGAGAAGTAGGGTCCGACACGCCTGGAATGTTGTAGAATAATACATCCGAGATGTCAGGTTGCATTAGGTTAGGATATATAACGTTATAAACGTATATACTGTTCCCTCCGAGAAGTAGGGTTCGACAGGCCAGGAATGTTGTCAAATATTGCATCCGAGATGTTAGGTGGCCTTAGATTAGGATATATAACGTTATAGACGCATGTAATGTTACCACCGAGACGTAGGGACCGACACGCCTGGAATGTTGACAAATGTTACATCCGAGATGTTAGGTTGTCTTAGGTTAGGATATATGACGTTACAGACGTATATAATGTTCCCTCCGAGAAGTAGGGTTCGACAGGACAGGAATGTTGTCAAATATTGCATCCGAGATGTTAGGCTGCCTTAGGTTAGGATATATACCGTTATAGACGTATATACTGTTCCCACCGAGAAGTAGGGTTCGACACGCCAGGAATGTTGTCAAATATTACATACGAGATGTTAGGAGGCCTTAGGTTAGGATATATAACGTTATAGACGCATGTAATGTTACGACCGAGACTTAGGGACCGACACGCCTGGAATGTTGTAAAATGTTACATCCGAGATGTTAGGTTGCCTAAGATTAGGATATATACCGTTATAGACGCATGTAATGTTACCACCGAGACGTATGGACCGACACGCCTGGAATGTTGTCAAATGTTACATCCGAGATGTTAGGTTGCCTTAGGTTAGGATATATGACGTTACAGACGTATATACTGTTCCCTCCGAGAAGTAGTGTTCGACAGGCCAGGAATGTTGACAAATATTGCATCCGAGATGTTAGGTTGCCTTAGATTATGATATATACCGTTATAGACGCATATAATGTTCCCACCGAGAAGTAGGGTCCGACACGCCTGGAATGTTGTAGAATATTACATCCGAGATGTAAGGTTGCCTTAGGTTAGGATATATACCGTTTTAGACGTATATACTGTTCCCTCCGAGAAGTAGGGTTCGACAGGCCAGGAATGTTGTCAAATATTGCATCCGAGATGTTAGGTTGCCTTAGATTAGGATATATGCCGTTATAGGCGCATGTAATGTTACCACCGAGACGTAGGGACCGACACGCCTGGAATGTTGTCAAATGTTACATCCGAGATGTTAGGTTGCCTTAGGTTAGGATATATGACGTTACAGACGTCTATACTGTGGGCCCGGGGGAAGTAGGGTTCGACAGGCCAGGAATGTTGTCAGATATTGCATCCGGGATGTTAGGTTGCCTTAGATTATGATATATAGCGTTATAGACGTATATACTGTTCCCTCCGAGAAGTAGGGTTCGACAGGCCAGGAATGTTGTCAAATATTGCATCCGAGATGTTAGGTTGCCTTAGATTAGGATATACAACGTTATAGACGCATATAATGTTCCCACCGAGAAGTAGGGTCCGACACGCCTGGAATGTTGTAGAATATTACATCCGAGATGTAAGGTTGCCTTAGGTTAGGATATATAACGTTATGGACGTATATACTGTTCCCACCGAGAAGTAGGGACCGAAACGCCAGCAATGTTGTAAAATATTACATCCGAGTTGTTACGTTGCGGTTATAGGCGCATTAATGTTACCACCGAGACGTAGGGACCGACACGCCTGGAATGTTGTCAAATGTGACATCCGAGATGTTAGGTTGCCTTAGGTTAGGATATATGACGTTACAGACGTATATACTGTTCCCTCCGGATGGTAGGGTTCGACAGGCCAGGAATGTTGTCAAATATTGCATCCGAGATGTTAGGTTGCCTTAGGTTAGGATATATGACGTTATAGACGCATGTAATGTTACCACCGAGACGTAGGGACCGACATGCCTGGAATGTTGTCAAATGTTACATCCGAGATGTTAGGTTGCCTTATGTTAGGATATATGACGTTATAGACGTATATACTGTTCCCACCGAGAGGTAGGGTTCGACACGCCAGGAATGTTGTCAAATATTACATACGAGATGTTATGTGGCCTTAGGTTAGGATATATAACGTTATAGACGCATGTAATGTTACCACCGAGACGTAGGGACCGACACGCCTGGAATGTTGACAAATGTTACATCCGAGATGTTAGGTTGTCTTAGGTTAGGATATATGACGTTACAGACGTATATAATGTTCCCTCCGAGAAGTAGGGTTCGACAGGTCAGGAATGTTGTCAAATATTGCATCCGAGATGTTAGGCTGCCTTAGGTTAGGATATATACCGTTATAGACGTATATACTGTTCCCACCGAGAAGTAGGGTTCGACACGCCAGGAATGTTGTCAAATATTACATACGAGATGTTAGGAGGCCTTAGGTTAGGATATATAACGTTATAGACGCATGTAATGTTACGACCGAGACTTAGGGACCGACACGCCTGGAATGTTGTAAAATGTTACATCCGAGATGTTAGGTTGCCTAAGATTAGGATATATACCGTTATAGACGCATGTAATGTTACCACCGAGACGTATGGACCGACACGCCTGGAATGTTGTCAAATGTTACATCCGAGATGTTAGGTTGCCTTAGGTTAGGATATATAACGTTATAGACGTATATACTGTTCCCTCCGAGAAGTAGGGTTCGACAGGCCAGGAATGTTGTCAAATATTGCATCCGAGATGTTAGGTTGCCTTAGATTAGGATATATACCGTTATAGACGCATATAATGTTACCACCGAGACGTAGAGTCCGACACGCCTGGAATGTTGTCAAATGTTACATCCGAGATGTTAGGTTGCCTGAGGATAGGATATATGACGTTATAGACGTATATACTGTTCCCTCCGAGAAGTAGGGTTCGACAGGCCAGGAATGTTGTCAAATATTGCATCCGAGATGTTAGGTGGCCTTAGATTAGGATATATACCGTTATAGACGCATGTAATGTTACCACCGAGACATAGGGACCGACACGCCTGGAATGTTGTCAAATGTTACATCCGAGATGTTAGGTTGCCTTAGGTTAGGATATATGACGTTATAGACGTATATACTGTTCCCTCCGAGAAGTACGGTTCGACAGGCCAGGAGTGTTGTCAAATATTGCATCCGAGATGTTAGGTTGCCTTAGGTTAGGATATATAACGTTATAGACGCATGTAATGTTACCTCCGACACGTAGGGACGGACACTCCTGGAATGTTGTCAAATGTTACATCCGAGATGTTAGGTTGCCTTATGTTAGGATATATGACGCTACAGACGTATATACTGTTCCCTCCGAGCAGTAGGTTTCGACAGGCCAGGAATGTTGTCAAATATTGCATCCGAGATGTTAGGTTGCCTTAGATTAGGATATACAACGTTATAGACGCATATAATGTTCCCCCCGAGAAGTAGGGTCCGACACGCCTGGAATGTTGTAGAATAATACATCCGAGATGTCAGGTTGCCTTAGGTTAGGATATATAACGTTATAAACGTATATACTGTTCCCTCCGAGAAGTAGGGTTCGACAGGCCAGGAATGTTGTCAAATATTGCATCCGAGATGTTAGGTGGCCTTAGATTAGGATATATACCGCTATAGACGCATGTAAAGTTACCACCGAGACATAGGGACCGACACGCCTGGAATGTTGTCAAATGTTACATCCGAGATGTTAGGTTGCCTTAGGTTAGGATATATGACGTTATAGACGTATATACAGTTCCCTCCGAGAAGTAGTGTTCGACAGGCCAGGAATGTTGTCAAATATTGCATCCGAGATGTTAGGTTGCCTTAGATTATGATATATACCGTTATAGACGCATATAATGTTCCCACCGAGAAGTAGGGTCCGACACGCCTGGAATGTTGTAGAATATTACATCCGAGATGTAAGGTTGCCTTAGGTTAGGATATATACCGTTTTAGACGTATATACTGTTCCCTCCGAGAAGTAGGGTTCGACAGGACAGGAATGTTGTCAAATATTGCATCCGAGATGTTAGGTTGCCTTAGATTAGGATATATGCCGTTATAGGCGCATGTAATGTTACCACCGAGACGTAGGGACCGACACGCCTGGAATGTTGTCAAATGTTACATCCGAGATGTTAGGTTGCCTTAGGTTAGGATATATGACCTTACAGACGTCTATACTGTTCCCTCGGGGAAGTAGGGTTCGACAGGCCAGGAATGTTGTCAGATATTGCATCCGAGATGTTAGGTTGCCTTAGGTTAGGATATATCACGTTATGGACGTATATACTGTTCCCACCGAGAAGTAGGGTTCGATAGGCCAGGAATGTTGTCAAATATTGCATCCGAGATGTTAGGTTGCCTTAGATTATGATATATACCGTTATAGACGCATGTAATGTTCCCACCGAGAAGTAGGTTCCGACACGCCTGGAAGGTTGTAGAATATTACATCCGAGATGTCAGGTTGCCTTAGGTTAGGATATATACCGTTATAGACATATATACTGTTCCCTCCGAGAAGTAGGGTTCGACAGGCCAGGAATGTTGTCAAATATTGCATCCGAGATGATAGGTTGCCTTAGGTTAGGATATATAACGTTATAGACGCATGTAATGTTCCCACCGAGAAGTAGGGTTCGACACGCCAGGAATGTTGTCAAATATTACATCCGAGATGTTAGGTTGCCTAAGATTAGGATATATACCGTTATAGACGCATGTAATGTTACCACCGAGACGTATGGACCGACACGCCTGGAATGTTGTCAAATGTTACATCCGAGATGTTAGGTTGCCTTAGGTTAGGATATATAACGTTATAGACGTATATACTGTTCCCTCCGAGAAGTAGGGTTCGACAGGCCAGGAATGTTGTCAAATATTGCATCCGAGATGTTTGGTTGCCTTAGATTATGATATATACCGTTATAGACGTATATACTGTTCCCTCCGAGAAGTAGGGTTCGACAGGACAGGAATGTTGTCAAATATAGCATCCGAGATGTTAGGTCGCCTTAGGTTAGGATATATAACGTTATAGACGCATGTAATGTTACCACCGAGACGTAGGGACCGACACGCCTGGAATGTTGTCAAATGTTACATCCGAGATGTTAGGTTGCCTTAGGTTAGGATATATGACGTTACAGACGTATATACTGTTCCCTCCGAGAAGTAGTGTTCGACAGGCCAGGAATGTTGTCAAATATAGCATCCGAGATGTTAGGTTACCTTAGATTAGGATATACAACGTTATAGACGCATATAATGTTACCACCGAGACGTAGGGTCCGACACGCATGGAATGTTGTCAAATGTTACATCCGAGATGTTAGGTTGCCTCAGGATAGGATATATGACGTTATAGACGTATATACTGTTCCCTCCGAGAAGTAGGGTTCGACAGGCCAGGAATGTTGTCAAATATTGCATCCGAGATGTTAGGTGGCCTTAGATTAGGATATATACCGTTATAGACGAATGTAATGTTACCACCGAGACATAGGGACCGACACGTCTGGAATGTTGTCAAATGTTACATCCGAGATGTTAGGTTGCCTTAGGTTAGGATATATGACGTTATAGACGTATATACTGTTCCCTCCGAGAAGTAGGGTTCGACGGGCCAGGAATGTTGTCAAATATTGCATCCGAGATGTTAGGTTGCCTTAGGTTAGGATATATAACGTTATAGACGCATGTAATGTTACCACCGAGACGTAGGGACCGACACGCCTGGAATGTTGTCAAATGTTACATCCGAGATGTTAGGTTGCCTCAGGTTAGGATATATGACGTTATAGACGTATATACTGTTCCCTCCGAGAAGTACGGTTCGACAGGCCAGGAATGTTGTCAAATATTGCATCCGAGATGTTAGGTTGCCTTAGGTTAGGATATATAACGTTATAGACGCATGTAATGTTACCACCGAGACGTAGGGCCCTACACGCCTGGAATGTTGTGAAATGTTACATCCGAGATGTTAGGTTGCCTTAGGTTAGGATATATGACGTTACAGACGTATATACTGTTCCCACCGAGAGGTAGGGTTCGACAGGCCAGGAATGTTGTCAAATATTGCATCCGAGATTTTAGGTTGCCTTAGGTTAGGATATATAACGTTATAGACGCATGTAATGTTACCTCCGACACGTAGGGACGGACACTCCTGGAATGTTGTCAAATGTTACATCCGAGATGTTAGGTTGCCTTATGTTAGGACATATGACGCTACAGACGTATATACTGTTCCCTCCGAGAAGTAGGTTTCGACAGGCCAGGAATGTTGTCAAATATTGCATCCGAGATGTTAGGTTGCCTTAGATTAGGATATACAACGTTATAGACGCATATAATGTTCCCCCCGAGAAGTAGGGTCCGACACGCCTGGAATGTTGTAGAATAATACATCCGAGATGTCAGGTTGCATTAGGTTAGGATATATAACGTTATAAACGTATATACTGTTCCCTCCGAGAAGTAGGGTTCGACAGGCAAGGAATGTTGTAAAATGTTACATCCGAGATGTTAGGTTGCCTAAGATTAGGATATATACCGTTATAGACGCATGTAATGTTACCACCGAGACGTATGGACCGACACGCCTGGAATGTTGTCAAATGTTACATCCGAGATGTTAGGTTGCCTTAGGTTAGGATATATAACGTTATAGACGTATATACTGTTCCCTCCGAGAAGTAGGGTTCGACAGGCCAGGAATGTTGTCAAATATTGCATCCGAGATGTTAGGTTGCCTTAGATTATGATATATACCGTTATAGACGTATATACTGTTCCCTCCGAGAAGTAGGGTTCGACAGGACAGGAATGTTGTCAAATATAGCATCCGAGATGTTAGGTCGCCTTAGGTTAGGATATATAACGTTATAGACGCATGTAATGTTACCACCGAGACGTAGGGACCGACACGCCTGGAATGTTGTCAAATATTACATACGAGATGTTAGGAGGCCTTAGGTTAGGATATATAACGTTATAGACGCATGTAATGTTACCACCGAGACGTAGGGACCGACACGCCTGGAATGTTGACAAATGTTACATCCGAGATGTTAGGTTGTCTTAGGTTAGGATATATGACGTTACAGACGTATATAATGTTCCCTCCGAGAAGTAGGGTTCGACAGGACAGGAATGTTGTCAAATATTGCATCCGAGATGTTAGGCTGCCTTAGGTTAGGATATATACCGTTATAGACGTATATACTGTTCCCACCGAGAAGTAGGGTTCGACACGCCAGGAATGTTGTCAAATATTACATACGAGATGTTAGGAGGCCTTAGGTTAGGATATATAACGTTATAGACGCATGTAATGTTACGACCGAGACTTAGGGACCGACACGCCTGGAATGTTGTAAAATGTTACATCCGAGATGTTAGGTTGCCTAAGATTAGGATATATACCGTTATAGACGCATGTAATGTTACCACCGAGACGTATGGACCGACACGCCTGGAATGTTGTCAAATGTTACATCCGAGATGTTAGGTTGCCTTAGGTTAGGATATATAACGTTATAGACGTATATACTGTTCCCTCCGAGAAGTAGGGTTCGACAGGCCAGGAATGTTGTCAAATATTGCATCCGAGATGTTAGGTTGCCTTAGATTATGATATATACCGTTATAGACGTATATACTGTTCCCTCCGAGAAGTAGGGTTCGACAGGACAGGAATGTTGTCAAATATAGCATCCGAGATGTTAGGTCGCCTTAGGTTAGGATATATAACGTTATAGACGCATGTAATGTTACCACCGAGACGTAGGGACCGACACGCCTGGAATGTTGTCAAATGTTACATCCGAGATGTTAGGTTGCCTTAGGTTAGGATATATGACGTTACAGACGTATATACTGTTCCCTCCGAGAAGTAGGGTTCGACAGGCCAGGAATGTTGTCAAATATTGCATCCGAGATGTTAGGTGGCCTTAGATTAGGATATATACCGTTATAGACGAATGTAATGTTACCACCGAGACATAGGGACCGACACGTCTGGAATGTTGTCAAATGTTACATCCGAGATGTTAGGTTGCCTTAGGTTAGGATATATGACGTTATAGACGTATATACTGTTCCCTCCGAGAAGTAGGGTTCGACGGGCCAGGAATGTTGTCAAATATTGCATCCGAGATGTTAGGTTGCCTTAGGTTAGGATATATAACGTTATAGACGCATGTAATGTTACCACCGAGACGTAGGGACCGACACGCCTGGAATGTTGTCAAATGTTACATCCGAGATGTTAGGTTGCCTCAGGTTAGGATATATGACGTTATAGACGTATATACTGTTCCCTCCGAGAAGTACGGTTCGACAGGCCAGGAATGTTGTCAAATATTGCATCCGAGATGTTAGGTTGCCTTAGGTTAGGATATATAACGTTATAGACGCATGTAATGTTACCACCGAGACGTAGGGCCCTACACGCCTGGAATGTTGTGAAATGTTACATCCGAGATGTTAGGTTGCCTTAGGTTAGGATATATGACGTTACAGACGTATATACTGTTCCCACCGAGAGGTAGGGTTCGACAGGCCAGGAATGTTGTCAAATATTGCATCCGAGATTTTAGGTTGCCTTAGGTTAGGATATATAACGTTATAGACGCATGTAATGTTACCTCCGACACGTAGGGACGGACACTCCTGGAATGTTGTCAAATGTTACATCCGAGATGTTAGGTTGCCTTATGTTAGGACATATGACGCTACAGACGTATATACTGTTCCCTCCGAGAAGTAGGTTTCGACAGGCCAGGAATGTTGTCAAATATTGCATCCGAGATGTTAGGTTGCCTTAGATTAGGATATACAACGTTATAGACGCATATAATGTTCCCCCCGAGAAGTAGGGTCCGACACGCCTGGAATGTTGTAGAATAATACATCCGAGATGTCAGGTTGCATTAGGTTAGGATATATAACGTTATAAACGTATATACTGTTCCCTCCGAGAAGTAGGGTTCGACAGGCAAGGAATGTTGTAAAATGTTACATCCGAGATGTTAGGTTGCCTAAGATTAGGATATATACCGTTATAGACGCATGTAATGTTACCACCGAGACGTATGGACCGACACGCCTGGAATGTTGTCAAATGTTACATCCGAGATGTTAGGTTGCCTTAGGTTAGGATATATAACGTTATAGACGTATATACTGTTCCCTCCGAGAAGTAGGGTTCGACAGGCCAGGAATGTTGTCAAATATTGCATCCGAGATGTTAGGTTGCCTTAGATTATGATATATACCGTTATAGACGTATATACTGTTCCCTCCGAGAAGTAGGGTTCGACAGGACAGGAATGTTGTCAAATATAGCATCCGAGATGTTAGGTCGCCTTAGGTTAGGATATATAACGTTATAGACGCATGTAATGTTACCACCGAGACGTAGGGACCGACACGCCTGGAATGTTGTCAAATATTACATACGAGATGTTAGGAGGCCTTAGGTTAGGATATATAACGTTATAGACGCATGTAATGTTACCACCGAGACGTAGGGACCGACACGCCTGGAATGTTGACAAATGTTACATCCGAGATGTTAGGTTGTCTTAGGTTAGGATATATGACGTTACAGACGTATATAATGTTCCCTCCGAGAAGTAGGGTTCGACAGGACAGGAATGTTGTCAAATATTGCATCCGAGATGTTAGGCTGCCTTAGGTTAGGATATATACCGTTATAGACGTATATACTGTTCCCACCGAGAAGTAGGGTTCGACACGCCAGGAATGTTGTCAAATATTACATACGAGATGTTAGGAGGCCTTAGGTTAGGATATATAACGTTATAGACGCATGTAATGTTACGACCGAGACTTAGGGACCGACACGCCTGGAATGTTGTAAAATGTTACATCCGAGATGTTAGGTTGCCTAAGATTAGGATATATACCGTTATAGACGCATGTAATGTTACCACCGAGACGTATGGACCGACACGCCTGGAATGTTGTCAAATGTTACATCCGAGATGTTAGGTTGCCTTAGGTTAGGATATATAACGTTATAGACGTATATACTGTTCCCTCCGAGAAGTAGGGTTCGACAGGCCAGGAATGTTGTCAAATATTGCATCCGAGATGTTAGGTTGCCTTAGATTATGATATATACCGTTATAGACGTATATACTGTTCCCTCCGAGAAGTAGGGTTCGACAGGACAGGAATGTTGTCAAATATAGCATCCGAGATGTTAGGTCGCCTTAGGTTAGGATATATAACGTTATAGACGCATGTAATGTTACCACCGAGACGTAGGGACCGACACGCCTGGAATGTTGTCAAATGTTACATCCGAGATGTTAGGTTGCCTTAGGTTAGGATATATGACGTTACAGACGTATATACTGTTCCCTCCGAGAAGTAGTGTTCGACAGGCCAGGAATGTTGTCAAATATAGCATCCGAGATGTTAGGTTACCTTAGATTAGGATATACAACGTTATAGACGCATATAATGTTACCACCGAGACGTAGGGTCCGACACGCCTGGAATGTTGTCAAATGTTACATCCGAGATGTTAGGTTGCCTCAGGATAGGATATATGACGTTATAGACGTATATACTGTTCCCTCCGAGAAGTAGGGTTCGACAGGCCAGGAATGTTGTCAAATATTGCATCCGAGATGTTAGGTGGCCTTAGATTAGGATATATTCCGTTATAGACGTATATAGTGTTCCCTCCGAGAAGTAGGGTTCGACAGGCCAGGAATGTTGTCAAATATTGCATCCGAGATGTTAGGTTGCCTCAGGTAAGAATATATGACGTTATAGACGTATATACTGTTCCCTCCGAGAAGTAGGGTTCGACAGGCCAGGAATGTTGTCAAATATTGCATCCGAGATGTTAGGTTGCCTTAGGTTAGGATATATACCGCTATAGACGCATGTAATGTTACCACCGAGACGTAGGGACCGACACGCCTGGAATGTTGTCAAATGTTACATCCGAGATGTTAGGTTGCCTCAGGTTAGGATATATGACGTTATAGACGTATATACTGTTCCCTCCGAGAAGTACGGTTCGACAGGCCAGGAATGTTGTCAAATATTGCATCCGAGATGTTAGGTTGCCTTAGGTTAGGATATATAACGTTATAGACGTATATACTGTTCCCTCTGAGAAGTAGGGTTCGACAGGCCAAGAATGTTGTCAAATATTGCACCCGAGATGTTAGGTTGCCTTAGGTTAGGATATATGACGTTATAGACGCATGTAATGTTACCACCGAGACGTAGGGACCGACATGCCTGGAATGTTGTCAAATGTTACATCCGAGATGTTAGGTTGCCTTATGTTAGGATATATGACGTTATAGACGTATATACTGTTCCCACCGAGAGGTAGGGTTCGACACGCCAGGAATGTTGTCAAATATTACATACGAGATGTTATGTGGCCTTAGGTTAGGATATATAACGTTATAGACGCATGTAATGTTACCACCGAGACGTAGGGACCGACACGCCTGGAATGTTGACAAATGTTACATCCGAGATGTTAGGTTGTCTTAGGTTAGGATATACAACGTTATAGACGCATATAATGTTACCACCGAGACGTAGGGTCCGATACGCCTGGAATGTTGTCAAATGTTACATCCGAGATGTTAGGTTGCCTCAGGATAGGATATATGACGTTATAGACGTATATACTGTTCCCTCCGAGAAGTAGGGTTCGACAGGCCAGGAATGTTGTCAAATATTGCATCCGAGATGTTAGGTTGCCTTAGGTTAGGATATATAACGTTATAGACGCATGTAATGTTACCACCGAGACGTAGGGAACGACACGCCTGGAATGTTGTCAAATGTTACATCCGAGATGTTAGGTTGCCTCAGGTTAGGATATATGACGTTATATACGTATATACTGTTCCCTCCGAGAAGTACGGTTCGACAGGCCAGGAATGTTGTCAAATATTGCATCCGAGATGTTAGGTTGCCTTAGGTTAGGATATATAACGTTATAGACGCATGTAATGTTACCACCGAGACGTAGGGCCCTACACGCCTGGAATGTTGTGAAATGTTACATCCGAGATGTTAGGTTGCCTTATGTTAGGATATATGACGCTACAGACGCATATACTGTTCCCTCCGAGCAGTAGGTTTCGACAGGCCAGGAATGTTGTCAAATATTGCATCCGAGATGTTAGGTTGCCTTAGATTAGGATATACAACGTTATAGACGCATATAATGTTCCCCCCGAGAAGTAGGGTCCGACACGCCTGGAATGTTGTAGAATAATACATCCGAGATATCAGGTTGCCTTAGGTTAGGATATATAACGTTATAAACGTATATACTGTTCCCTCCGAGAAGTAGGGTTCGACAGGCCAGGAATGTTGTCAAATATTACATACGAGATGTTAGGAGGCCTTAGGTTAGGATATATAACGTTATAGACGCATGTAATGTTACGACCGAGACTTAGGGACCGACACGCCTGGAATGTTGTAAAATGTTACATCCGAGATGTTAGGTTGCCTAAGATTAGGATATATACCGTTATAGACGCATGTAATGTTACCACCGAGACGTATGGACCGACACGCCTGGAATGTTGTCAAATGTTACATCCGAGATGTTAGGTTGCCTTAGGTTAGGATATATAACGTTATAGACGTATATACTGTTCCCTCCGAGAAGTAGGGTTCGACAGGCCAGGAATGTTGTCAAATATTGCATCCGAGATGTTAGGTTGCCTTAGATTATGATATATACCGTTATAGACGTATATACTGTTCCCTCCGAGAAGTAGGGTTCGACAGGACAGGAATGTTGTCAAATATAGCATCCGAGATGTTAGGTCGCCTTAGGTTAGGATATATAACGTTATAGACGCATGTAATGTTACCACCGAGACGTAGGGACCGACACGCCTGGAATGTTGTCAAATGTTACATCCGAGATGTTAGGTTGCCTTAGGTTAGGATATATGACGTTACAGACGTATATACTGTTCCCTCCGAGAAGTAGTGTTCGACAGGCCAGGAATGTTGTCAAATATAGCATCCGAGATGTTAGGTTACCTTAGATTAGGATATACAACGTTATAGACGCATATAATGTTACCACCGAGACGTAGGGTCCGACACGCCTGGAATGTTGTCAAATGTTACATCCGAGATGTTAGGTTGCCTCAGGATAGGATATATGACGTTATAGACGTATATACTGTTCCCTCCGAGAAGTAGGGTTCGACAGGCCAGGAATGTTGTCAAATATTGCATCCGAGATGTTAGGTGGCCTTAGATTAGGATATATTCCGTTATAGACGTATATAGTGTTCCCTCCGAGAAGTAGGGTTCGACAGGCCAGGAATGTTGTCAAATATTGCATCCGAGATGTTAGGTTGCCTCAGGTAAGAATATATGACGTTATAGACGTATATACTGTTCCCTCCGAGAAGTAGGGTTCGACAGGCCAGGAATGTTGTCAAATATTGCATCCGAGATGTTAGGTTGCCTTAGGTTAGGATATATAACGTTATAGACGCATGTAATGTTACCACCGAGACGTAGGGACCGACACGCCTGGAATGTTGTCAAATGTTACATCCGAGATGTTAGGTTGCCTCAGGTTAGGATATATGACGTTATAGACGTATATACTGTTCCCTCCGAGAAGTACGGTTCGACAGGCCAGGAATGTTGTCAAATATTGCATCCGAGATGTTAGGTTGCCTTAGGTTAGGATATATAACGTTATAGACGCATGTAATGTTACCACCGAGACGTAGGGCCCTACACGCCTGGAATGTTGTGAAATGTTACATCCGAGATGTTAGGTTGCCTTATGTTAGGATATATGACGCTACAGACGTATATACTGTTCCCTCCGAGCAGTAGGTTTCGACAGGCCAGGAATGTTGTCAAATATTGCATCCGAGATGTTAGGTTGCCTTAGATTAGGATATACAACGTTATAGACGCATATAATGTTCCCCCCGAGAAGTAGGGTCCGACACGCCTGGAATGTTGTAGAATAATACATCCGAGATGTCAGGTTGCCTTAGGTTAGGATATATAACGTTATAAACGTATATACTGTTCCCTCCGAGAAGTAGGGTTCGACAGGCCAGGAATGTTGTCAAATATTGCATCCGAGATGTTAGGTGGCCTTAGATTAGGATATATACCGCTATAGACGCGTGTAATGTTACCACCGAGACGTAGGGACCGACACGCCTGGAATGTTGTCAAATGTTACATCCGAGATGTTAGGTTGCCTCAGGTTAGGATGTATGACGTTATAGACGTATATACTGTTCCCTCCGAGAAGTACGGTTCGACAGGCCAGGAATGTTGTCAAATATTGCATCCGAGATGTCAGGTTGCCTTAGGTTAGGATATATAACGTTATAGACGTATATACTGTTCCCTCTGAGAAGTAGGGTTCGACAGGCCAAGAATGTTGTCAAATATTGCACCCGAGATGTTAGGTTGCCTTAGGTTAGGATATATGACGTTATAGACGCATGTAATGTTACCACCGAGACGTAGGGACCGACATGCCTGGAATGTTGTCAAATGTTACATCCGAGATGTTAGGTTGCCTTATGTTAGGATATATGACGTTATAGACGTATATACTGTTCCCACCGAGAGGTAGGGTTCGACACGCCAGGAATGTTGTCAAATATTACATACGAGATGTTATGTGGCCTTAGGTTAGGATATATAACGTTATAGACGCATGTAATGTTACCACCGAGACGTAGGGTCCGACACGCCTGGAATGTTGACAAATGTTACATCCGAGATGTTAGGTTGTCTTAGGTTAGGATATATGACGTTACAGACGTATATAATGTTCCCTCCGAGAAGTAGGGTTCGACAGGACAGGAATGTTGTCAAATATTGCATCCGAGATGTTAGGCTGCCTTAGGTTAGGATATATACCGTTATAGACGTATATACTGTTCCCACCGAGAAGTAGGGTTCGACACGCCAGGAATGTTGTCAAATATTACATACGAGATGTTAGGAGGCCTTAGGTTAGGATATATAACGTTATAGACGCATGTAATGTTACGACCGAGACTTAGGGACCGACACGCCTGGAATGTTGTAAAATGTTACATCCGAGATGTTAGGTTGCCTAAGGTTAGGATATATACCGTTATAGACGCATGTAATGTTACCACCGAGACGTATGGACCGACACGCCTGGAATGTTGTCAAATGTTACATCCGAGATGTTAGGTTGCCTTAGGTTAGGATATATAACGTTATAGACGTATATACTGTTCCCTCCGAGAAGTAGGGTTCGACAGGCCAGGAATGTTGTCAAATATTGCATCCGAGATGTTAGGTTGCCTTAGATTATGATATATACCGTTATAGACGTATATACTGTTCCCTCCGAGAAGTAGGGTTCGACAGGACAGGAATGTTGTCAATTATAGCATCCGAGATGTTAGGTCGCCTTAGGTTAGGATATATAACGTTATAGACGCATGTAATGTTACCACCGAGACGTAGGGACCGACACGCCTGGAATGTTGTCAAATGTTACATCCGAGATGTTAGGTTGCCTTAGGTTAGGATATATGACGTTACAGACGTATATACTGTTCCCTCCGAGAAGTAGTGTTCGACAGGCCAGGAATGTTGTCAAATATAGCATCCGAGATGTTAGGTTACCTTAGATTAGGATATACAACGTTATAGACGCATATAATGTTACCACCGAGACGTAGGGTCCGACACGCCTGGAATGTTGTCAAATGTTACATCCGAGATGTTAGGTTGCCTCAGGATAGGATATATGACGTTATAGACGTATATACTGTTCCCTCCGAGAAGTAGGGTTCGACAGGCCAGGAATGTTGTCAAATATTGCATCCGAGATGTTAGGTTGCCTTAGGTTAGGATATATAACGTTATAGACGCATGTAATGTTACCACCGAGACGTAGGGAACGACACGCCTGGAATGTTGTCAAATGTTACATCCGAGATGTTAGGTTGCCTCAGGTTAGGATATATGACGTTATATACGTATATACTGTTCCCTCCGAGAAGTACGGTTCGACAGGCCAGGAATGTTGTCAAATATTGCATCCGAGATGTTAGGTTGCCTTAGGTTAGGATATATAACGTTATAGACGCATGTAATGTTACCACCGAGACGTAGGGCCCTACACGCCTGGAATGTTGTGAAATGTTACATCCGAGATGTTAGGTTGCCTTATGTTAGGATATATGACGCTACAGACGCATATACTGTTCCCTCCGAGCAGTAGGTTTCGACAGGCCAGGAATGTTGTCAAATATTGCATCCGAGATGTTAGGTTGCCTTAGATTAGGATATACAACGTTATAGACGCATATAATGTTCCCCCCGAGAAGTAGGGTCCGACACGCCTGGAATGTTGTAGAATAATACATCCGAGATATCAGGTTGCCTCAGGTTAGGATGTATGACGTTATAGACGTATATACTGTTCCCTCCGAGAAGTACGGTTCGACAGGCCAGGAATGTTGTCAAATATTGCATCCGAGATGTCAGGTTGCCTTAGGTTAGGATATATAACGTTATAGACGTATATACTGTTCCCTCTGAGAAGTAGGGTTCGACAGGCCAAGAATGTTGTCAAATATTGCACCCGAGATGTTAGGTTGCCTTAGGTTAGGATATATGACGTTATAGACGCATGTAATGTTACCACCGAGACGTAGGGACCGACATGCCTGGAATGTTGTCAAATGTTACATCCGAGATGTTAGGTTGCCTTATGTTAGGATATATGACGTTATAGACGTATATACTGTTCCCACCGAGAGGTAGGGTTCGACACGCCAGGAATGTTGTCAAATATTACATACGAGATGTTATGTGGCCTTAGGTTAGGATATATAACGTTATAGACGCATGTAATGTTACCACCGAGACGTAGGGTCCGACATGCCTGGAATGTTGACAAATGTTACATCCGAGATGTTAGGTTGTCTTAGGTTAGGATATATGACGTTACAGACGTATATAATGTTCCCTCCGAGAAGTAGGGTTCGACAGGACAGGAATGTTGTCAAATATTGCATCCGAGATGTTAGGCTGCCTTAGGTTAGGATATATACCGTTATAGACGTATATACTGTTCCCACCGAGAAGTAGGGTTCGACACGCCAGGAATGTTGTCAAATATTACATACGAGATGTTAGGAGGCCTTAGGTTAGGATATATAACGTTATAGACGCATGTAATGTTACGACCGAGACTTAGGGACCGACACGCCTGGAATGTTGTAAAATGTTACATCCGAGATGTTAGGTTGCCTAAGGTTAGGATATATACCGTTATAGACGCATGTAATGTTACCACCGAGACGTATGGACCGACACGCCTGGAATGTTGTCAAATGTTACATCCGAGATGTTAGGTTGCCTTAGGTTAGGATATATAACGTTATAGACGTATATACTGTTCCCTCCGAGAAGTAGGGTTCGACAGGCCAGGAATGTTGTCAAATATTGCATCCGAGATGTTAGGTTGCCTTAGATTATGATATATACCGTTATAGACGTATATACTGTTCCCTCCGAGAAGTAGGGTTCGACAGGACAGGAATGTTGTCAATTATAGCATCCGAGATGTTAGGTCGCCTTAGGTTAGGATATATAACGTTATAGACGCATGTAATGTTACCACCGAGACGTAGGGACCGACACGCCTGGAATGTTGTCAAATGTTACATCCGAGATGTTAGGTTGCCTTAGGTTAGGATATATGACGTTACAGACGTATATACTGTTCCCTCCGAGAAGTAGTGTTCGACAGGCCAGGAATGTTGTCAAATATAGCATCCGAGACGTTAGGTTACCTTAGATTAGGATATACAACGTTATAGACGCATATAATGTTACCACCGAGACGTAGGGTCCGACACGCCTGGAATGTTGTCAAATGTTACATCCGAGATGTTAGGTTGCCTCAGGATAGGATATATGACGTTATAGACGTATATACTGTTCCCTCCGAGAAGTAGGGTTCGACAGGCCAGGAATGTTGTCAAATATTGCATCCGAGATGTTAGGTTGCCTTAGGTTAGGATATATAACGTTATAGACGCATGTAATGTTACCACCGAGACGTAGGGAACGACACGCCTGGAATGTTGTCAAATGTTACATCCGAGATGTTAGGTTGCCTCAGGTTAGGATATATGACGTTATATACGTATATACTGTTCCCTCCGAGAAGTACGGTTCGACAGGCCAGGAATGTTGTCAAATATTGCATCCGAGATGTTAGGTTGCCTTAGGTTAGGATATATAACGTTATAGACGCATGTAATGTTACCACCGAGACGTAGGGCCCTACACGCCTGGAATGTTGTGAAATGTTACATCCGAGATGTTAGGTTGCCTTATGTTAGGATATATGACGCTACAGACGCATATACTGTTCCCTCCGAGCAGTAGGTTTCGACAGGCCAGGAATGTTGTCAAATATTGCATCCGAGATGTTAGGTTGCCTTAGATTAGGATATACAACGTTATAGACGCATATAATGTTCCCCCCGAGAAGTAGGGTCCGACACGCCTGGAATGTTGTAGAATAATACATCCGAGATATCAGGTTGCCTTAGGTTAGGATATATAACGTTATAAACGTATATACTGTTCCCTCCGAGAAGTAGGGTTCGACAGGCCAGGAATGTTGTCAAATATTGCATCCGAGATGTTAGGTGGCCTTAGATTAGGATATATACCGCTATAGACGCGTGTAATGTTACCACCGAGACGTAGGGACCGACACGCCTGGAATGTTGTCAAATGTTACATCCGAGATGTTAGGTTGCCTCAGGTTAGGATGTATGACGTTATAGACGTATATACTGTTCCCTCCGAGAAGTACGGTTCGACAGGCCAGGAATGTTGTCAAATATTGCATCCGAGATGTCAGGTTGCCTTAGGTTAGGATATATAACGTTATAGACGTATATACTGTTCCCACCGAGAAGTAGGGTCCGACACGCCTGGAATGTTGTAGAATAATACATCCGAGATGTCAGGTTGCCTTAGGTTAGGATATATAACGTTATAGACGTATATACTGTTCCCTCCGAGAAGTAGGGTTCGACAGGCCAGGAATGTTGTCAAATATTGCATCCGAGATGTTAGGTTGCCTTAGATTAGGATATATACCGTTATAGACGCATATAATGTTACCACCGAGACGTAGGGTCCGACACGCCTGGAATGTTGTCAAATGTTACATCCGAGATGTTAGGTTGCCTGAGGATAGGATATATGACGTTATAGACGTATATACTGTTCCCTCCGAGAAGTAGGGTTCGACAGGCCAGGAATGTTGTCAAATATTGCATCCGAGATGTTAGGTGGCCTTAGATTAGGATATATACCGTTATAGACGCATGTAATGTTACCACCGAGACATAGGGACCGACACGCCTGGAATGTTGTCAAATGTTACAACCGAGATGTTAGGTTGCCTTAGGTTAGGATATATGACGTTATAGACGTATATACTGTTCCCTCCGAGAAGTACGGTTCGACAGGCCAGGAATGTTGTCAAATATTGCATCCGAGATGTTAGGTTGCCTTAGGTTAGGATATATAACGTTATAGACGCATGTAATGTTACCACCGAGACGTAGGGCCCTACACGCCTGGAATGTTGTGAAATGTTACATCCGAGATGTTAGGTTGCCTTATGTTAGGATATATGACGCTACAGACGTATATACTGTTCCCTCCGAGCAGTAGGTTTCGACAGGCCAGGAATGTTGTCAAATATTGCATCCGAGATGTTAGGTGGCCTTAGATTAGGATATATACCGCTATAGACGCGTGTAATGTTACCACCGAGACGTAGGGACCGACACGCCTGGAATGTTGTCAAATGTTACATCCGAGATGTTAGGTTGCCTCAGGTTAGGATGTATGACGTTATAGACGTATATACTGTTCCCTCCGAGAAGTACGGTTCGACAGGCCAGGAATGTTGTCAAATATTGCATCCGAGATGTCAGGTTGCCTTAGGTTAGGATATATAACGTTATAGACGTATATACTGTTCCCTCTGAGAAGTAGGGTTCGACAGGCCAAGAATGTTGTCAAATATTGCACCCGAGATGTTAGGTTGCCTTAGGTTAGGATATATGACGTTATAGACGCATGTAATGTTACCACCGAGACGTAGGGACCGACATGCCTGGAATGTTGTCAAATGTTACATCCGAGATGTTAGGTTGCCTTATGTTAGGATATATGACGTTATAGACGTATATACTGTTCCCACCGAGAGGTAGGGACCGACACGCCTGGAATGTTGTCAAATGTTACATCCGAGATGTTAGGTTGCCTTAGGTTAGGATATATGACGTTACAGACGTCTATACTGTTCCCTCGGGGAAGTAGGGTTCGACAGGCCAGGAATGTTGTCAGATATTGCATCCGAGATATTAGGTTGCCTTAGGTTAGGATATATCACGTTATGGACGTATATACTGTTCCCACCGAGAAGTAGGGTTCGATAGGCCAGGAATGTTGTCAAATATTGCATCCGAGATGTTAGGTTGCCTTAGATTATGATATATACCGTTATAGACGCATGTAATGTTCCCACCGAGAAGTATGTTCCGACACGCCTGGAAGGTTGTAGAATATTACATCCGAGATGTCAGGTTGCCTTAGGTTAGGATATATACCGTTATAGACATATATACTGTTCCCTCCGAGAAGTAGGGTTCGACAGGCCAGGAATGTTGTCAAATATTGCATCCGAGATGATAGGTTGCCTTAGGTTAGGATATATAACGTTATAGACGCATGTAATGTTACCACCGAGACGTAGGGACCGTCACGCCTGGAATGTTGTCAAATGTTACATCCGAGATGTGAGGTTGTCTTAGGTTAGGATATATGACGTTACAGACGTATATAATGTTCCCTCCGAGAAGTAGGGTTCGACAGGACAGGAATGTTGTCAAATATTGCATCCGAGATGTTAGGCTGCCTTAGGTTAGGATATATACCGTTATAGACGTATATACTGTTCCCTCCGAGAAGGAGGGTTCGACAGGCCAGGAATGTTGTCAAATATTGCATCCGAGATGTTAGGTTGCCTTAGATTATGATATATACCGTTATAGACGTATATACTGTTCCCTCCGAGAAGTAGGGTTCGACAGGACAGGAATGTTGTCAAATATAGCATCCGAGATGTTAGGTCGCCTTAGGTTAGGATATATAACGTTATAGACGCATGTAATGTTACCACCGAGACGTAGGGACCGACACGCCTGGAATGTTGTCAAATGTTACATCCGAGATGTTAGGTTGCCTTAGGTTAGGATATATGACGTTATAGACGTATATACTGTTCCCTCCGCGAAGTACGGTTCGACAGGCCAGGAATGTTGTCAAATATTGCATCCGATATGTTAGGTTGCCTTAGGTTAGGATATATAACGTTATAGACGCATGTAATGTTACCACCGAGACGTAGGGCCCTACACGCCTGGAATGTTGTGAAATGTTACATCCGAGATGTTAGGTTGCCTTAGGTTAGGATATATGACGTTACAGACGTATATACTGTTCCCACCGAGAGGTAGGGTTCGACAGGCCAGGAATGTTGTCAAATATTGCATCCGAGATGTTAGGTTGCCTTAGATTATGATATATACCGTTATAGACGCATATAATGTTCCCACCGAGAAGTAGGGTCCGACACGCCTGGAATGTTGTAGAATATTACATCCGAGATGTAAGGTTGCCTTAGGTTAGGACATGTACCGTTTTAGACGTATATACTGTTCCCTCCGAGAAGTAGGGTTCGACAGGCCAGGAATGTTGTCAAATATTGCATCCGAGATGTTAGGTTGCCTTAGATTAGGATATATGCCGTTATAGGCGCATGTAATGTTACCACCGAGACGTAGGGACCGACACGCCTGGAATGTTGTCAAATGTTACATCCGAGATGTTAGGTTGCCTTAGGTTAGGATATATGACGTTACAGACGTCTATACTGTTCCCTCGGGGAAGTAGGGTTCGACAGGCCAGGAATGTTGTCAGATATTGCATCCGAGATGTTAGGTTGCCTTAGGTTAGGATATATCACGTTATGGACGTATATACTGTTCCCTCCGAGAAGTAGTGTTCGACAGGCCAGGAATGTTGTCAAATATAGCATCCGAGATGTTAGGTTACCTTAGGTTAGGATATACAACGTTATAGACGCATATAATGTTACCACCGAGACGTAGGGTCCGACACGCCTGGAATGTTGTCAAATGTTACATCCGAGATGTTAGGTTGCCTCAGGATAGGATATATGACGTTATAGACGTATATACTGTTCCCTCCGAGAAGTAGGGTTCGACAGGCCAGGAATGTTGTCAAATATTGCATCCGAGATGTTAGGTCGCCTTAGGTTAGGATATATAACGTTATAGACGCATGTAATGTTACCACCGAGACGTAGGGACCGTCACGCCTGGAATGTTGTCAAATGTTACATCCGAGATGTGAGGTTGTCTTAGGTTAGGATATATGACGTTACAGACGTATATAATGTTCCCTCCGAGAAGTAGGGTTCGACAGGACAGGAATGTTGTCAAATATTGCATCCGAGATGTTAGGCTGCCTTAGGTTAGGATATATACCGTTATAGACGTATATACTGTTCCCTCCGAGAAGGAGGGTTCGACAGGCCAGGAATGTTGTCAAATATTGCATCCGAGATGTTAGGTTGCCTTAGATTATGATATATACCGTTATAGACGTATATACTGTTCCCTCCGAGAAGTAGGGTTCGACAGGACAGGAATGTTGTCAAATATAGCATCCGAGATGTTAGGTCGCCTTAGGTTAGGATATATAACGTTATAGACGCATGTAATGTTACCACCGAGACGTAGGGACCGACACGCCTGGAATGTTGTCAAATGTTACATCCGAGATGTTAGGTTGCCTTAGGTTAGGATATATGACGTTATAGACGTATATACTGTTCCCTCCGCGAAGTACGGTTCGACAGGCCAGGAATGTTGTCAAATATTGCATCCGATATGTTAGGTTGCCTTAGGTTAGGATATATAACGTTATAGACGCATGTAATGTTACCACCGAGACGTAGGGCCCTACACGCCTGGAATGTTGTGAAATGTTACATCCGAGATGTTAGGTTGCCTTAGGTTAGGATATATGACGTTACAGACGTATATACTGTTCCCACCGAGAGGTAGGGTTCGACAGGCCAGGAATGTTGTCAAATATTGCATCCGAGATGTTAGGTTGCCTTAGATTATGATATATACCGTTATAGACGCATATAATGTTCCCACCGAGAAGTAGGGTCCGACACGCCTGGAATGTTGTAGAATATTACATCCGAGATGTAAGGTTGCCTTAGGTTAGGACATGTACCGTTTTAGACGTATATACTGTTCCCTCCGAGAAGTAGGGTTCGACAGGCCAGGAATGTTGTCAAATATTGCATCCGAGATGTTAGGTTGCCTTAGATTAGGATATATGCCGTTATAGGCGCATGTAATGTTACCACCGAGACGTAGGGACCGACACGCCTGGAATGTTGTCAAATGTTACATCCGAGATGTTAGGTTGCCTTAGGTTAGGATATATGACGTTACAGACGTCTATACTGTTCCCTCGGGGAAGTAGGGTTCGACAGGCCAGGAATGTTGTCAGATATTGCATCCGAGATGTTAGGTTGCCTTAGGTTAGGATATATCACGTTATGGACGTATATACTGTTCCCTCCGAGAAGTAGTGTTCGACAGGCCAGGAATGTTGTCAAATATAGCATCCGAGATGTTAGGTTACCTTAGGTTAGGATATACAACGTTATAGACGCATATAATGTTACCACCGAGACGTAGGGTCCGACACGCCTGGAATGTTGTCAAATGTTACATCCGAGATGTTAGGTTGCCTCAGGATAGGATATATGACGTTATAGACGTATATACTGTTCCCTCCGAGAAGTAGGGTTCGACAGGCCAGGAATGTTGTCAAATATTGCATCCGAGATGTTAGGTCGCCTTAGGTTAGGATATATAACGTTATAGACGCATGTAATGTTACCACCGAGACGTAGGGACCGACACGCCTGGAATGTTGTCAAATGTTACATCCGAGATGTTAGGTTGCCTTAGGTTAGGATATATGACGTTACAGACGTATATACTGTTCCCTCCGAGAAGTAGTGTTCGACAGGCCAGGAATGTTGTCAAATATTGCATCCGAGATGTTAGGTTGCCTTAGATTAGGATATATTCCGTTATAGACGTATATAGTGTTCCCTCCGAGAAGTAGGGTTCGACAGGCCAGGAATGTTGTCAAATATTGCATCCGAGATGTTAGGTTGCCTTAGGTTAGGATATATAACGTTATAGACGCATGTAATGTTACCACCGAGACGTAGGGCCCTACACGCCTGGAATGTTGTGAAATGTTACATCCGAGATGTTAGGTTGCCTTATGTTAGGATATATGACGCTACAGACGTATATACTGTTCCCTCCGAGCAGTAGGTTTCGACAGGCCAGGAAAGTTGTCAAATATTGCATCCGAGATGTTAGGTTGCCTTAGATTAGGATATACAACTTTATAGACGCATATAATGTTCCCCCCGAGAAGTAGGGTCCGACACGCCTGGAATGTTGTAGAATAATACATCCGAGATGTCAGGTTGCCTTAGGTTAGGATATATAACGTTATAAACGTATATACTGTTCCCTCCGAGAAGTAGGGTTCGACAGGCCAGGAATGTTGTCAAATATTGCATCCGAGATGTTAGGTGGCCTTAGATTAGGATATATACCGCTATAGACGCGTGTAATGTTACCACCGAGACGTAGGGACCGACACGCCTGGAATGTTGTCAAATGTTACATCCGAGATGTTAGGTTGCCTCAGGTTAGGATGTATGACGTTATAGACGTATATACTGTTCCCTCCGAGAAGTACGGTTCGACAGGCCAGGAATGTTGTCAAATATTGCATCCGAGATGTCAGGTTGCCTTAGGTTAGGATATATAACGTTATAGACGTATATACTGTTCCCTCTGAGAAGTAGGGTTCGACAGGCCAAGAATGTTGTCAAATATTGCACCCGAGATGTTAGGTTGCCTTAGGTTAGGATATATGACGTTATAGACGCATGTAATGTTACCACCGAGACGTAGGGACCGACATGCCTGGAATGTTGTCAAATGTTACATCCGAGATGTTAGGTTGCCTTATGTTAGGATATATGACGTTATAGACGTATATACTGTTCCCACCGAGAGGTAGGGTTCGACACGCCAGGAATGTTGTCAAATATTACATACGAGATGTTATGTGGCCTTAGGTTAGGATATATAACGTTATAGACGTATATACTGTTCCCTCCGAGAAGTAGGGTTCGACAGGCCAGGAATGTTGTCAAATATTGCATCCGAGATGTTAGGTTGCCTTAGATTATGATATATACCGTTATAGACGTATATACTGTTCCCTCCGAGAAGTAGGGTTCGACAGGACAGGAATGTTGTCAAATATAGCATCCGAGATGTTAGGTTACCTTAGATTAGGATATACAACGTTATAGACGCATATAATGTTCCCACCGAGAAGTAGGGTCCGACACGCCTGGAATGTTGTAGAATAATACATCCGAGATGTCAGGTTGCCTTAGGTTAGGATATATAACGTTATAGACGTATATACTGTTCCCTCCGAGAAGTAGGGTTCGACAGGCCAGGAATGTTGTCAAATATTGCATCCGAGATGTTAGGTTGCCTTAGATTAGGATATATACCGTTATAGACGCATATAATGTTACCACCGAGACGTAGGGTCCGACACGCCTGGAATGTTGTCAAATGTTACATCCGAGATGTTAGGTTGCCTGAGGATAGGATATATGACGTTATAGACGTATATACTGTTCCCTCCGAGAAGTAGGGTTCGACAGGCCAGGAATGTTGTCAAATATTGCATCCGAGATGTTAGGTGGCCTTAGATTAGGATATATACCGTTATAGACGCATGTAATGTTACCACCGAGACATAGGGACCGACACGCCTGGAATGTTGTGAAATGTTACAACCGAGATGTTAGGTTGCCTTAGGTTAGGATATATGACGTTATAGACGTATATACTGTTCCCTCCGAGAAGTACGGTTCGACAGGCCAGGAATGTTGTCAAATATTGCATCCGAGATGTTAGGTTGCCTTAGGTTAGGATATATAACGTTATAGACGCATGTAATGTTACCTCCGACACGTAGGGACGGACACTCCTGGAATGTTGTTAAATGTTACATCCGAGATGTTAGGTTGCCTTATGTTAGGATATATGACGCTACAGACGTATATACTGTTCCCTCCGAGCAGTAGGTTTCGACAGGCCAGGAATGTTGTCAAATATTGCATCCGAGATGTTATGTTGCCTTAGATTAGGATATACAACGTTATAGACGCATATAATGTTCCCCCCGAGAAGTAGGGTCCGACACGCCTGGAATGTTGTAGAATAATACATCCGAGATGTCAGGTTGCCTTAGGTTAGGATATATAACGTTATAAACGTATATACTGTTCCCTCCGAGAAGTGGGGTTCGACAGGCCAGGAATGTTGTCAAATATTGCATCCGAGATGTTAGGTGGCCTTAGATTAGGATATATACCGCTATAGACGCATGTAAAGTTACCACCGAGACATAGGGACCGACACGCCTGGAATGTTGTCAAATGTTACATCCGAGATGTTAGGTTGCCTTAGGTTAGGATATATGACGTTATAGACGTATATACAGTTCCCTCCGAGAAGTAGTGTTCGACAGGCCAGGAATGTTGTCAAATATTGCATCCGAGATGTTAGGTTGCCTTAGATTATGATATATACCGTTATAGACGCATATAATGTTCCCACCGAGAAGTAGGGTCCGACACGCCTGGAATGTTGTAGAATATTACATCCGAGATGTAAGGTTGCCTTAGGTTAGGATATATACCGTTTTAGACGTATATACTGTTCCCTCCGAGAAGTAGGGTTCGACAGGCCAGGAATGTTGTCAAATATTGCATCCGAGATGTTAGGTTGCCTTAGATTAGGATATATGCCGTTATAGGCGCATGTAATGTTACCACCGAGACGTAGGGACCGACACGCCTGGAATGTTGTCAAATGTTACATCCGAGATGTTAGGTTGCCTTAGGTTAGGATATATGACGTTACAGACGTCTATACTGTTCCCTCGGGGAAGTAGGGTTCGACAGGCCAGGAATGTTGTCAGATATTGCATCCGAGATATTAGGTTGCCTTAGGTTAGGATATATCACGTTATGGACGTATATACTGTTCCCACCGAGAAGTAGGGTTCGATAGGCCAGGAATGTTGTCAAATATTGCATCCGAGATGTTAGGTTGCCTTAGATTATGATATATACCGTTATAGACGCATGTAATGTTCCCACCGAGAAGTAGGTTCCGACACGCCTGGAAGGTTGTAGAATATTACATCCGAGATGTCAGGTTGCCTTAGGTTAGGATATATACCGTTATAGACATATATACTGTTCCCTCCGAGAAGTAGGGTTCGACAGGCCAGGAATGTTGTCAAATATTGCATCCGAGATGATAGGTCGCCTTAGGTTAGGATATATAACGTTATAGACGCATGTAATGTTACCACCGAGACGTAGGGACCGACACGCTTGGAATGTTGTCAAATGTTACATCCGAGATGTTAGGTTGCCTTAGGTTAGGATATATGACGTTACAGACGTATATACTGTTCCCACCGAGAGGTAGGGTTCGACAGGCAAGGAATGTTGTCAAATATTGCATCCGAGATGTTAGGTTGCCTTAGATTATGATATATAGCGTTATAGACGTATATACTGTTCCCTCCGAGAAGTAGGGTTCGACAGGCCAGGAATGTTGTCAAATATTGCATCCGAGATGTTAGGTTGCCTTAGATTAGGATATACAACGTTATAGACGCATATAATGTTCCCACCGAGAAGTAGGGTCCGACACGCCTGGAATGTTGTAGAATATTACATCCGAGATGTAAGGTTGCCTTAGGTTAGGATATATAACGTTATGGACGTATATACTGTTCCCACCGAGAAGTAGGCTCCGAAACGCCAGCAATGTTGTAAAATATTACATCCGAGTTGTTACGTTGCCGTTATAGGCGCATTATTGTTACCACCGAGACGTAGGGACCGACACGACTGGAATGTTGTCAAATGTGACATCCGAGATGTTAGGTTGCCTTAGGTTAGGATATATGACGTTATAGACGTATATACTGTTCCCTCCGGATGGTAGGGTTCGACAGGCCAGGAATGTTGTCAAATATTGCATCCGAGATGTTAGGTTGCCTTAGGTTAGGATATATAACGTTATAGACGCATGTAATGTTACCACCGAGACGTAGGGACCGACACGCCTGGAATGTTGTCAAATGTTACATCCGAGATGTTAGGTTGCCTTAGGTTAGGATATATGACGTTATAGACGTATATACTGTTCCCTCCGAGAAGTACGGTTCGACAGGCCGGGAATGTTGTCAAATATTGCATCCGAGATGTTAGGTTGCCTTAGGTTAGGATATATAACGTTATAGACGCATGTAATGTTACCACCGAGACGTAGGGCCCTACACGCCTGGAATGTTGTGAAATGTTACATCCGAGATGTTAGGTTGCCTTAGGTTAGGATATATGACGTTACAGACGTATATAATGTTCCCACCGAGAGGTAGGGTTCGACAGGCCAGGAATGTTGTCAAATATTGCATCCGAGATTTTAGGTTGCCTTAGGTTAGGATATATAACGTTATAGACGCATGTAATGTTACCTCCGACACGTAGGGACGGACACTCCTGGAATGTTGTCAAATGTTACATCCGAGATGTTAGGTTGCCTTAGGTTAGGATATATGACGTTACAGACGTCTATACTGTTCCTTCGGGGAAGTAGGGTTCGACAGGCCAGGAATGTTGTCAGATATTGCATCCGAGATGTTAGGTTGCCTTAGATTATGATATATACCGTTATAGACGCAAGTAATGTTCCCACCGAGAAGTAGGTTCCGACACGCCTGGAAGGTTGTAGAATATTAAATCCGAGATGTCAGGTTGCCTTAGGTTAGGATATATACCGTTATAGACATATATACTGTTCCCTCCGAGAAGTAGGGTTCGACAGGCCAGGAATGTTGTCAAATATTGCATCCGAGATGATAGGTTGCCTTAGGTTAGGATATATAACGTTATAGACGCATGTAATGCTACCACCGAGACGTAGGGACCGTCACGCCTGGAATGTTGTCAAATGTTACATCCGAGATGTTGGGTTGCCTTAGGTTAGGATATATGACGTTACAGACGTATATACTGTTCCCTCCGGGAAGTAGGGTTCGACAGGCCAGGAATGTTGTCAAATATTGCATCCGAGATGTTAGGTTGCCTTAGATTATGATATATAGCGTTATAGACGTATATACTGTTCCCTCCGAGAAGTAGGGTTCGACAGGCCAGGAATGTTGTCAAATATTGCATCCGAGATGTTAGGTTGCCTTAGATTAGGATATACAACTTTATAGACGCATATAATGTTCCCACCGAGAAGTAGGGTCCGACACGCCTGGAATGTTGTAGAATATTACATCCGAGATGTAAGGTTGCCTTAGGTTAGGATATATAACCTTATGGACGTATATACTGTTCCCACCGAGAAGTAGGCTCCGAAACGCCAGCAATGTTGTAAAATATTACATCCGAGTTGTTACGTTGCCGTTATAGGCGCATTAATGTTACCACCGAGACGTAGGGACCGACACGCCTGGAATGTTGTCAAATGTGACATCCGAGATGTTAGGTTGCCTTAGGTTAGGATATATGACGTTATAGACGTATATACTGTTCCCTCCGGATGGTAGGGTTCGACAGGCCAGGAATGTTGTCAAATATTGCATCCGAGATGTTAGGTTGCCTTAGGTTAGGATATATGACGTTATAGACGCATGTAATGTTACCACCGAGACGTAGGGACCGACATGCCTGGAATGTTGTCAAATGTTACATCCGAGATGTTAGGTTGCCTTATGTTAGGATATATGACGTTATAGACGTATATACTGTTCCCACCGAGAGGTAGGGTTCGACACGCCAGGAATGTTGTCAAATATTACATACGAGATGTTATGTGGCCTTAGGTTAGGATATATAACGTTATAGACGCATGTAATGTTACCACCGAGACGTAGGGACCGACACGCCTGGAATGTCGACAAATGTTACATCCGAGATGTGAGGTTGTCTTAGGTTAGGATATATGACGTTACAGACGTATATAATGTTCCCTCCGAGAAGTAGGGTTCGACAGGACAGGAATGTTGTCAAATATTGCATCCGAGATGTTAGGCTGCCTTAGGTTAGGATATATACCGTTATAGACGTATATACTGTTCCCACCGAGAAGTAGGGTTCGACACGCCAGGAATGTTGTCAAATATTACATACGAGATGTTAGGAGGCCTTAGGTTAGGATATATAACGTTATAGACGCATGTAATGTTACGACCGAGACTTAGGTACCGACACGCCTGGAATGTTGTAAAATGTTACATCCGAGATGTTAGGTTGCCTAAGATTAGGATATATACCGTTATAGACGCATGTAATGTTACCACCGAGACGTATGGACCGACACGCCTGGAATGTTGTCAAATATTGCATCCGAGATGTTAGGTTGCCTTAGATTAGGATATATACCGTTATAGACGCATATAATGTTACCACCGAGACGTAGGGTCCGACACGCCTGGAATGTTGTCAAATGTTACATCCGAGATGTTAGGTTGCCTCAGGATAGGATATATGACGTTATAGACGTATATACTGTTCCCTCCGAGAAGTAGGGTTCGACAGGCCAGGAATGTTGTCAAATATTGCATCCGAGACGTTAGGTGGCCTTAGATTAGGATATATACCGTTATAGACGCATGTAATGTTACCACCGAGACATAGGGACCGACACGCCTGGAATGTTGTCAAATGTTACATCCGAGATGTTAGGTTGCCTTAGGTTAGGATATATGACGTTATAGACGTATATACTGTTCCCTCCGAGAAGTAGGGTTCGACGGGCCAGGAATGTTGTCAAATATTGCATCCGAGATGTTAGGTCGCCTTAGGTTAGGATATATAACGTTATAGACGCATGTAATGTTACCACCGAGACGTAGGGACCGACACGCCTGGAATGTTGTCAAATGTTACATCCGAGATGTTAGGTTGCCTTAGGTTAGGATATATGACGTTACAGAGGTATATACTGTTCCCTCCGAGAAGTAGTGTTCGACAGGCCAGGAATGTTGTCAAATATAGCATCCGAGATGTTAGGTTACCTTAGATTAGGATATACCACGTTATAGACGCATATAATGTTACCACCGAGACGTAGGGTCCGACACGCCTGGAATGTTGTCAAATGTTACATCCGAGATGTTAGGTTGCCTCAGGATAGGATATATGACGTTATAGACGTATATACTGTTCCCACCGAGAGGTAGGGTTCGACACGCCAGGAATGTTGTCAAATATTACATACGAGATGTTATGTGGCCTTAGGTTAGGATATATAACGTTATAGACGCATGTAATGTTACCACCGAGACGTAGGGACCGACACGCCTGGAATGTTGACAAATGTTACATCCGAGATGTTAGGTTGTCTTAGGTTAGGATATATGACGTTACAGACGTATATAATGTTCCCTCCGAGAAGTAGGGTTCGACAGGACAGGAATGTTGTCAAATATTGCATCCGAGATGTTAGGCTGCCTTAGGTTAGGATATATACCGTTATAGACGTATATACTGTTCCCACCGAGAAGTAGGGTTCGACACGCCAGGAATGTTGTCAAATATTACATACGAGATGTTAGGAGGCCTTAGGTTAGGATATATAACGCTATAGACGCATGTAATGTTACGACCGAGACTTAGGGACCGACACGCCTGGAATGTTGTAAAATGTTACATCCGAGATGTTAGGTTGCCTAAGATTAGGATATATACCGTTATAGACGCATGTAATGTTACCACCGAGACGTATGGACCGACACGCCTGGAATGTTGTCAAATGTTACATCCGAGATGTTAGGTTGCCTTAGGTTAGGATATATAACGTTATAGACGTATATACTGTTCCCTCCGAGAAGTAGGGTTCGACAGGCCAGGAATGTTGTCAAATATTGCATCCGAGATGTTAGGTTGCCTTAGATTATGATATATACCGTTATAGACGTATATACTGTTCCCTCCGAGAAGTAGGGTTCGACAGGACAGGAATGTTGTCAAATATAGCATCCGAGATGTTAGGTTACCTTAGATTAGGATATACAACGTTATAGACGCATATAATGTTCCCACCGAGAAGTAGGTTCCGACACGCCTGGAATGTTGTAGAATAATACATCCGAGATGTCAGGTTGCCTTAGGTTAGGATATATAACGTTATAGACGTATATACTGTTCCCTCCGAGAAGTAGGGTTCGACAGGCCAGGAATGTTGTAAAATATTGCATCCGAGATGTTAGGTTGCCTTAGATTAGGATATATACCGTTATAGACGCATATAATGTTACCACCGAGACGTAGGGTCCGACACGCCTGGAATGTTGTCAAATGTTACATCCGAGATGTTAGGTTGCCTCAGGATAGGATATATGACGTTATAGACGTATATACTCTTCCCTCCGAGAAGTAGGGTTCGACAGGCCAGGAATGTTGTCAAATATTGCATCCGAGATGTTAGGTGGCCTTAGATTAGGATATATACCGTTATAGACGCATGTAATGTTACCACCGAGACATAGGGACCGACACGCCTGGAATGTTGTCAAATGTTACATCCGAGGTGTTAGGTTGCCTTAGGTTAGGATATATGACGTTATAGACGTATATACTGTTCACTCCGAGAAGTAGGGTTCGACGGGCCAGTAATGTTGTCAAATATTGCATCCGAGATGTTAGGTCGCCTTAGGTTAGGATATATAACGTTATAGACGCATGTAATGTTACCACCGAGACGTAGGGACCGACACGCCTGGAATGTTGTCAAATATTACATCCGAGATGTTAGGTTGCCTTAGGTTAGGATATATGACGTTACAGACGTATATACTGTTCCCTCCGAGAAGTAGTGTTCGACAGGCCAGGAATGTTGTCAAATATAGCATCCGAGATGTTAGGTTACCTTAGATTAGGATATACAACGTTATAGACGCATATAATGTTACCACCGAGACGTAGGGTCCGACACGCCTGGAATGTTGTCAAATGTTACATCCGAGATGTTAGGTTGCCTCAGGATAGGATATATGACGTTATAGACGTATATACTGTTCCCTCCGAGAAGTAGGGTTCGACAGGCCAGGAATGTTGTCAAATATTGCATCCGAGATGTTAGGTGGCCTTAGATTAGGATATATACCGTTATAGACGCATGTAATGTTACCACCGAGACATAGGGACCGACACGCCTGGAATGTTGTCAAATGTTACATCCGAGATGTTAGGTTGCCTTAGGTTAGGATATATTACGTTATAGACGTATATACTGTTCCCTCCGAGAAGTAGGGTTCGACGGGCCAGGAATGTTGTCAAATATTGCATCCGAGATGTTAGGTCGCCTTAGGTTAGGATATATAACGTTATAGACGCATGTAATGTTACCACCGAGACGTCGGGACCGACACGCCTGGAATGTTGTCAAATATTACATCCGAGATGTTAGGTTGCCTTAGGTTAGGATATATGACGTTATAGACGTATATACTGTTCCCACCGAGAGGTAGGGTTCGACAGGCCAGGAATGTTGTCAAATATTGCATCCGAGATGTTAGGTTGCCTTAGGTTAGGATATATAACGTTATAGACGCATGTAACGTTACCTCCGACACGTAGGGACCGACACGCCTGGAATGTTGTCAAATGTTACATCCGAGATGTTAGGTTGCCTTATGTTAGGATATATGACGCTACAGACGTATATACTGTTCCCTCCGAGAAGTAGGGTTCGACAGGCCAGGAATGTTGCCAAATATTGCATCCGAGATGTTAGGTTGCCTTAGGTTAGGATATATAACGTTATAGACGCATGTAATGTTACCACCGAGACGTAGGGACCGACACGCCTGGAATGTTGTCAAATGTTACATCCGAGATGTTAGGTTGCCTCAGGTTAGGATATATGACGTTATAGACGTATATACTGTTCCCTCCGAGAAGTACGGTTCGACAGGCCAGGAATGTTGTCAAATATTGCATCCGAGATGTCAGGTTGCCTTAGGTTAGGATATATAACGTTATAGACGTATATACTGTTCCCTCTGAGAAGTAGGGTTCGACAGGCCAAGAATGTTGTCAAATATTGCACCCGAGATGTTAGGTTGCCTTAGGTTAGGATATATGACGTTATAGACGCATGTAATGTTACCACCGAGACGTAGGGACCGACATGCCTGGAATGTTGTCAAATGTTACATCCGAGATGTTAGGTGGCCTTATGTTAGGATATATGACGTTATAGACGTATATACTGTTCCCACCGAGAGGTAGGGTTCGACACGCCAGGAATGTTGTCAAATATTACATACGAGATGTTAGGAGGCCTTAGGTTAGGATATATAACGTTATAGACGCATGTAATGTTACGACCGAGACTTAGGGACCGACACGCCTGGAATGTTGTAAAATGTTACATCCGAGATGTTAGGTTGCCTAAGATTAGGATATATACCGTTATAGACGCATGTAATGTTACCACCGAGACGTATGGACCGACACGCCTGGAATGTTGTCAAATGTTACATCCGAGATGTTAGGTTGCCTTAGGTTAGGATATATAACGTTATAGACGTATATACTGTTCCCTCCGAGAAGTAGGGTTCGACAGGCCAGGAATGTTGTCAAATATTGCATCCGAGATGTTAGGTTGCCTTAGATTATGATATATACCGTTATAGACGTATATACTGTTCCCTCCGAGAAGTAGGGTTCGACAGGACAGGAATGTTGTCAAATATAGCATCCGAGATGTTAGGTTACCTTAGATTAGGATATACAACGTTATAGACGCATATAATGTTCCCACCGAGAAGTAGGGTCCGACACGCCTGGAATGTTGTAGAATAATACATCCGAGATGTCAGGTTGCCTTAGGTTAGGATATATGACGTTATAGACGTATATACTGTTCCCTCCGAGAAGTAGGGTTCGACGGGCCAGGAATGTTGTCAAGTATTGCATCCGAGATGTTAGGTCGCCTTAGGTTAGGATATATAACGTTATAGACGCATGTAATGTTACCACCGAGACGTAGGGACCGACACGCCTGGAATGTTGTCAAATGTTACATCCGAGATGTTAGGTTGCCTTAGGTTAGGATATGTGACGTTACAGACGTATATACTGTTCCCTCCGAGAAGTAGTGTTCGACAGGCCAGGAATGTTGTCAAATATAGCATCCGAGATGTTAGGTTACCTTAGATTAGGATATACAACGTTATAGACGCATATAATGTTACCACCGAGACGTAGGGTCCGACACGCCTGGAATGTTGTCAAATGTTACATCCGAGATGTTAGGTTGCCTCAGGATAGGATATATGACGTTATAGACGTATATACTGTTCCCTCCGAGAAGTAGGGTTCGACAGGCCAGGAATGTTGTCAAATATTGCATCCGAGATGTTAGGTGGCCTTAGATTAGGATATATACCGTTATAGACGCATGTAATGTTACCACCGAGACATAGGGACCGACACGCCTGGAATGTTGTCAAATGTTACATCCGAGATGTTAGGTTGCCTTAGGTTAGGATATATGACGTTACAGACGTATATACTGTTCCCTCCGAGAAGTAGTGTTCGACAGGCCAGGAATGTTGTCAAATATTGCTTCCGAGATGTTAGGTTGCCTTAGATTAGGATATATTCCGTTATAGACGTATATAGTGTTCCCTCCGAGAAGTAGGGTTCGACAGGCCAGGAATGTTGTCAAATATTGCATCCGAGATGTTAGGTTGCCTCAGGTAAGAATATATGACGTTATAGACGTATATACTGTTCCCTCCGAGAAGTAGGGTTCGACAGGCCAGGAATGTTGTCAAATATTGCATCCGAGATGTTAGGTTGCCTTAGGTTAGGATATATAACGTTATAGACGCATGTAATGTTACCACCGAGACGTAGGGACCGACACGCCTGGAATGTTGTCAAATGTTACATCCGAGATGATAGGTTGCCTCAGGTTAGGATATATGACGGTATAGACGTATATACTGTTCCCTCCGAGAAGTACGGTTCGACAGGCCAGGAATGTTGTCAAATATTGCATCCGAGATGTTAGGTTGCCTTAGGTTAGGATATATAACGTTATAGACGCATGTAATGTTACCACCGAGACGTAGGGCCCTACACGCCTGGAATTTTGTGAAATGTTACATCCGAGATGTTAGGTTGCCTTAGGTTAGGATATATGACGTTACAGACGTATATACTGTTCCCACCGAGAGGTAGGGTTCGACAGGCCAGGAATGTTGTCAAATATTGCATCCGAGATTTTAGGTTGCCTTAGGTTAGGATATATAACGTTATAGACGCATGTAATGTTACCTCCGACACGTAGGGACGGACACTCCTGGAATGTTGTCAAATGTTACATCCGAGATGTTAGGTTGCCTTATGTTAGGATATATGACGCTACACACGTATATACTGTTCCCTCCGAGCAGTAGGTTTCGACAGGCCAGGAATGTTGTCAAATATTGCATCCGAGATGTTAGGTTGCCTTAGATTAGGATATACAACGTTATAGACGCATATAATGTTCCCCCCGAGAAGTAGGGTCCGACACGCCTGTAATGTTGTAGAATAATACATCCGAGATGTCAGGTTGCCTTAGGTTAGGATATATAACGTTATAGACGTATATACTGTTCCCTCCGAGAAGTAGGGTTCGACAGGCCTGGAATCTTGTCAAATATTGCATCCGAGATGTTAGGTGGCCTTAGATTAGGATATACAACGTTATAGACGCATATAATGTTCCCACCGAGAAGTAGGTCCGACACGCCTGGAATGTTGTAGAATATTACATCTGAGATGTAAGGTTGCCTTAGGTTAGGATATATAACGTTATGGACGTATATACTGTTCCCACCGAGAAGTAGGGTCCGAAACGGCAGGAATGTTGTCAAATATTACATCCGAGTTGTTACGTTGCCGTTATAAACGCATTAATGTTACCACCGAGACGTAGGGACCGACACGCCTGGAATGTTGTCAAATGTTACATCCGAGATGTTAGGTTGCCTCAGGATAGGATATATGACGTTATAGACGTATATACTGTTCCCTCCGAGAAGTAGGGTTCGACAGGCCAGGAATGTTGTCAAATATTGCATCCGAGATGTTAGGTGGCCTTAGATTAGGATATATACCGTTATAGACGCATGTAATGTTACCACCGAGACATAGGGACCGACACGCCTGGAATGTTGTCAAATGTTACATCCGAGATGCTAGGTTGCCTTAGGTTAGGATATATGACGTTATAGACGTATATACTGTTCCCTCCGAGAAGTAGGGTTCGACGGGCCAGGAATGTTGTCAAATATTGCATCCGAGATGTTAGGTCGCCTTAGTTTAGGATATATAACGTTATAGACGCATGTAATGTTACCACCGAGACGTAGGGACCGACACGCCTGGAATGTTGTCAAATGTTACATCCGAGATGTTAGGTTGCCTTAGGTTAGGATATATGACGTTACAGACGTATATACTGTTCCCTCCGAGAAGTAGGGTTCGACAGGCCAGGAATGTTGTCAAATATTGCATCCGAGATGTTAGGTGGCCTTAGATTAGGATATATACCGTTATAGACGCATGTAATGTTACCACCGAGACATAGGGACCGACACGCCTGGAATGTTGTCAAATGTTACATCCGAGATGTTAGGTTGCCTTAGGTTAGGATATATTACGTTATAGACGTATATACTGTTCCCTCCGAGAAGTAGGGTTCGACGGGCCAGGAATGTTGTCAAATATTGCATCCGAGATGTTAGGTCGCCTTAGGTTAGGATATATAACGTTATAGACGCATGTAATGTTACCACCGAGACGTCGGGACCGACACGCCTGGAATGTTGTCAAATGTTACATCCGAGATGTTAGGTTGCCTTAGGTTAGGATATATGACGTTACAGACGTATATACTGTTCCCTCCGAGAAGTAGTGTTCGACAGGCCAGGAATGTTGTCAAATATTGCTTCCGAGATGTTAGGTTGCCTTAGATTAGGATATATTCCGTTATAGACGTATATAGTGTTCCCTCCGAGAAGTAGGGTTCGACAGGCCAGGAATGTTGTCAAATATTGCATCCGAGATGTTAGGTTGCCTCAGGTAAGAATATATGACGTTATAGACGTATATACTGTTCCCTCCGAGAAGTAGGGTTCGACAGGCCAGGAATGTTGTCAAATATTGCATCCGAGATGTTAGGTTGCCTTAGGTTAGGATATATAACGTTATAGACGCATGTAATGTTACCACCGAGACGTAGGGACCGACACGCCTGGAATGTTGTCAAATGTTACGTCCGAGATGTTAGGTTGCCTCAGGTTAGGATATATGACGTTATAGACGTATATACTGTTCCCTCCGAGAAGTACGGTTCGACAGGCCAGGAATGTTGTCAAATATTGCATCCGAGATGTTAGGTTGCCTTAGGTTAGGATATATAACGATATAGACGCATGTAATGTTACCACCGAGACGTAGGGCCCTACACGCCTGGAATTTTGTGAAATGTTACATCCGAGATGTTAGGTTGCCTTAGGTTAGGATATATGACGTTACAGACGTATATACTGTTCCCACCGAGAGGTAGGGTTCGACAGGCCAGGAATGTTGTCAAATATTGCATCCGAGATTTTAGGTTGCCTTAGGTTAGGATATATAACGTTATAGACGCATGTAATGTTACCTCCGACACGTAGGGACGGACACTCCTGGAATGTTGTCAAATGTTACATCCGAGATGTTAGGTTGCCTTATGTTAGGATATATGACGCTACAGGCGTATATACTGTTCCCTCCGAGCAGTAGGTTTCGACAGGCCAGGAATGTTGTCAAATATTGCATCCGAGATGTTAGGTTGCCTTAGATTAGGATATACAACGTTATAGACGCATATAATGTTCCCCCCGAGAAGTAGGGTCCGACACGCCTGTAATGTTGTAGAATAATACATCCGAGATGTCAGGTTGCCTTAGGTTAGGATATATAACGTTATAAACGTATATACCGTTCCCTCCGAGAAGTAGGGTTCGACAGGCCAGAAATGTTGTCAAATATTGCATCCGAGACGTTAGGTGGCCTTAGATTAGGATATATACCGCTATAGACGCATGTAAAGTTACCACCGAGACATAGGGACCGACACGCCTGGAATGTTGTCAAATGTTACATCCGAGATGTTAGGTTGCCTTAGGTTAGGATATATGACGTTATAGACGTATATACAGTTCCCTCCGAGAAGTAGGGTTCGACGGGCCAGGAATGTTGTCAAATATTGCATCCGAGATGTTAGGTTGCCTTAGGTTAGGATATATACCGTTATAGACGCATGTAATGTTACCACCGAGACGTAGGGACCGACACGCCTGGAATGTTGTCAAATGTTACATCCGAGATGTTAGGTTGCCTTAGCTTAGGATATATGACGCTACAGACGTATATACTGTTCCCTCCGAGAAGTAGGGACCGACACGCCTGGAATGTTGTCAAATGTGACATCCGAGATGTTAGGTTGCCTTAGATTATGATATATACCGTTATCGACGTATATACTGCTCCTTCCGAGAAGTAGGGTTCAACAGGCCAGGAATATTGTCAAATATTGCATCCGCGATGTTAGGTTGCCTTAGATTAGGATATACAACGTTATAGACGCATATAATGTTCCCACCGAGAAGTAGGGTCCGACACGCCTGGAATGTTGTAGAATAATACATCCGAGATGTCAGGTTGCCTTAGGTTAGCATATATAACGTTATAGACGTATATACTGTTCGCTCCGAGAAGTAGGGTTCGACAGGCCAGGAATCTTGTCAAATATTGCATCCGAGATGTTAGGTGGCCTTAGATTAGGATATACAACGTTATAGACGCATATAATGTTCCCACCGAGAAGTAGGTCCGACACGCCTGGAATGTTGTAGAATATTACATCTGAGATGTAAGGTTGCCTTAGGTTAGGATATATAACGTTATGGACGTATATACTGTTCCCACCGAGAAGTAGGGTCCGAAACGGCAGGAATGTTGTCAAATATTACATCCGAGTTGTTACGTTGCCGTTATAAACGCATTAATGTTACCACCGAGACGTAGGGACCGACACGCCTGGAATGTTGTCAAATGTGACATCCGAGATGTTAGGTTGCCTTAGGTTAGGATATATATCGTTATAGACGTATATACTGTTCCCACCGAGAGGTAGGGTTCGACAGGCCAGGAATGTTGTCAAATATTGCATCCGAGATGTTAGGTTGCCTTAGGTTAGGATATATAACGTTATAGGCGCATGTAACGTTACCTCCGACACGTAGGGACCGAAACGCCTGGAATGTTGTCAAATGTTACATCCGAGATGTTAGGTTGCCTTATGTTAGGATATATGACGCTACAGACGTATATACTGTTCCCTCCGAGAAGTAGGGTTCGACAGGCCAGGAATGTTGCCAAATATTGCATCCGAGATGTTAGGTTGCCTTAGGTTAGGATATATAACGTTATAGACGCATGTAATGTTACCACCGAGACGTAGGGACCGACACGCCTGGAATGTTGTCAAATGTTACATCCGAGATGTTAGGTTGCCTCAGGTTAGGATATATGACGTTATAGACGTATATACTGTTCCCTCCGAGAAGTACGGTTCGACAGGCCAGGAATGTTGTCAAATATTGCATCCGAGATGTTAGGTTGCCTTAGGTTAGGATATATAACGTTATAGACGCATGTAATGTTACCACCGAGACGTAGGGCCCTACACGCCTGGAATTTTGTGAAATGTTACATCCGAGATGTTAGGTTGCCTTAGGTTAGGATATATGACGTTACAGACGTATATACTGTTCCCACCGAGAGGTAGGGTTCGACAGGCCAGGAATGTTGTCAAATATTGCATCCGAGATTTTAGGTTGCCTTAGGTTAGGATATATAACGTTATAGACGCATGTAATGTTACCTCCGACACGTAGGGACGGACACTCCTGGAATGTTGTCAAATGTTACATCCGAGATGTTAGGTTGCCTTATGTTAGGATATATGACGCTACAGACGTATATACTGTTCCCTCCGAGCAGTAGGTTTCGACAGGCCAGGAATGGTGTCAAATATTGCATCCGAGATGTTAGGTTGCCTTAGATTAGGATATACAACGTTATAGACGCATATAATGTTCCCCCCGAGAAGTAGGGTCCGACACGCCTGTAATGTTGTAGAATAATACATCCGAGTTGTCAGGTTGCCTTAGGTTAGGATATATAAGGTTATAAACGTATATACCGTTCCCTCCGAGAAGTAGGGTTCGACAGGCCAGGAATGTTGTCAAATATTGCATCCGAGACGTTAGGTGGCCTTAGATTAGGATATATACCGCTATAGACGCATGTAAAGTTACCACCGAGACATAGGGACCGACACGCCTGGAATGTTGTCAAATGTTACATCCGAGATGTTAGGTTGCCTTAGGTTAGGATATATGACGTTATAGACGTATATACAGTTCCCTCCGAGAAGTAGGGTTCGACGGGCCAGGAATGTTGTCAAATATTGCATCCGAGATGTTAGGTTGCCTTAGGTTAGGATATATACCGTTATAGACGCATGTAATGTTACCACCGAGACGTAGGGACCGACACGCCTGGAATGTTGTCAAATGTTACATCCGAGATGTTAGGTTGCCTTAGGTTAGGATATATGACGCTACAGACGTATATACTGTTCCCTCCGAGAAGTAGGGACCGACACGCCTGGAATGTTGTCAAATGTAATATCCGAGATGTTAGGTTGCCTTAGGTTAGGATATATAACGTTATAGACGCATGTAATGTTACCACCGAGACGTAGGGACCGACACGCCTGGAATGTTGTCAAATGTTACATCCGAGATGTTAGGTTGCCTCAGGTTAGGATATATGACGTTATAGACGTATATACTGTTCCCTCCGAGAAGTACGGTTCGACAGGCCAGGAATGTTGTCAAATATTGCATCCGAGATGTTAGGTTGCCTTAGGTTAGGATATATAACGTCATAGACGCATGTAATGTTACCACCGAGACGTAGGGCCCTACACGCCTGGAATTTTGTGAAATGTTACATCCGAGATGTTAGGTTGCCTTAGGTTAGGATATATGACGTTACAGACGTATATACTGTTCCCACCGAGAGGTAGGGTTCGACAGGCCAGGAATGTTGTCAAATATTGCATGCGAGATTTTAGGTTGCCTTAGGTTAGGATATATAACGTTATAGACGCATGTAATGTTACCTCCGACACGTAGGGACGGACACTCCTGGAATGTTGTCAAATGTTACATCCGAGATGTTAGGTTGCCTTATGTTAGGATATATGACGCTACAGACGTATATACTGTTCCCTCCGAGCAGTAGGTTTCGACAGGCCAGGAATGTTGTCAAATATTGCATCCGAGATGTTAGGTTGCCTTAGATTAGGATATACAACGTTATAGACGCATATAATGTTCCCCCCGAGAAGTAGGGTCCGACACGCCTGTAATGTTGTAGAATAATACATCCGAGTTGTCAGGTTGCCTTAGGTTAGGATATATAACGTTATAAACGTATATACCGTTCCCTCCGAGAAGTAGGGTTCGACAGGCCAGGAATGTTGTCAAATATTGCATCCGAGACGTTAGGTGGCCTTAGATTAGGATATATACCGCTATAGACGCATGTAAAGTTACCACCGAGACATAGGGACCGACACGCCTGGAATGTTGTCAAATGTTACATCCGAGATGTTAGGTTGCCTTAGGTTAGGATATATGACGTTATAGACGTATATACAGTTCCCTCCGAGAAGTAGGGTTCGACGGGCCAGGAATGTTGTCAAATATTGCATCCGAGATGTTAGGTTGCCTTAGGTTAGGATATATGACGCTACAGACGTATATACTGTTCCCTCCGAGAAGTAGGGACCGACACGCCTGGAATGTTGTCAAATGTGACATCCGAGATGTTAGGTTGCCTTAGATTATGATATATACCGTTATCGACGTATATACTGCTCCTTCCGAGAAGTAGGGTTCAACAGGCCAGGAATGTTGTCAAATATTGCATCCGCGACGTTAGGTTGCCTTAGATTAGGATATACAACGTTATAGACGCATATAATGTTCCCACCGAGAAGTAGGGTCCGACACGCCTGGAATGTTGTAGAATAATACATCCGAGATGTCAGGATGCCTTAGGTTAGGATATATAACGTTATAGACGTATATACTGTTCCCTCCGAGAAGTAGGGTTCGACAGGCCAGGAATCTTGTCAAATATTGCATCCGAGATGTTAGGTGGCCTTAGATTAGGATATACAACGTTATAGACGCATATAATGTTCCCACCGAGAAGTAGGTCCGACACGCCTGGAATGTTGTAGAATATTACATCTGAGATGTAAGGTTGCCTTAGGTTAGGATATATAACGTTATGGACGTATATACTGTTCCCACCGAGAAGTAGGATCCGAAACGGCAGGAATGTTGTCAAATATTACATCCGAGTTGTTACGTTGCCGTTATAAACGCATTAATGTTACCACCGAGACGTAGGGACCGACACGCCTGGAATGTTGTCAAATGTTACATCCGAGATGTTAGGTTGCCTCAGGATAGGATATATGACGTTATAGACGTATATACTGTTCCCTCCGAGAAGTAGGGTTCGACAGGCCAGGAATGTTGTCAAATATTGCATCCGAGATGTTAGGTGGCCTTAGATTAGGATATATACCGTTATAGACGCATGTAATGTTACCACCGAGACATAGGGACCGACACGCCTGGAATGTTGTCAAATGTTACATCCGAGATGTTAGGTTGCCTTAGGTTAGGATATATGACGTTATAGACGTATATACTGTTCCCTCCGAGAAGTAGGGTTCGACGGGCCAGGAATGTTGTCAAATATTGCATCCGAGATGTTAGGTCGCCTTAGGTTAGGATATATAACGTTATAGACGCATGTAATGTTACCACCGAGACGTAGGGACCGACACGCCTGGAATGTTGTCAAATGTTACATCCGAGATGTTAGGTTGCCTTAGGTTAGGATATATGACGTTACAGACGTATATACTGTTCCCTCCGAGAAGTAGGGTTCGACAGGCCAGGTATGTTGTCAAATATTGCATCCGAGATGTTAGGTGGCCTTAGATTAGGATATATACCGTTATAGACGCATGTAATGTTACCACCGAGACATAGGGACCGACACGCCTGGAATGTTGTCAAATGTTACATCCGAGATGTTAGGTTGCCTTAGGTTAGGATATATTACGTTATAGACGTATATACTGTTCCCTCCGAGAAGTAGGGTTCGACGGGCCAGGAATGTTGTCAAATATTGCATCCGAGATGTTAGGTCGCCTTAGGTTAGGATATATAACGTTATAGACGCATGTAATGTTACCACCGAGACGTCGGGACCGACACGCCTGGAATGTTGTCAAATGTTACATCCGAGATGTTAGGTTGCCTTAGGTTAGGATATATGACGTTACAGACGTATATACTGTTCCCTCCGAGAAGTAGTGTTCGACAGGCCAGGAATGTTGTCAAATATTGCTTCCGAGATGTTAGGTTGCCTTAGATTAGGATATATTCCGTTATAGACGTATATAGTGTTCCCTCCGAGAAGTAGGGTTCGACAGGCCAGGAATGTTGTCAAATATTGCATCCGAGATGTTAGGTTGCCTCAGGTAAGAATATATGACGTTATAGACGTATATACTGTTCCCTCCGAGAAGTAGGGTTCGACAGGCCAGGAATATTGTCAAATATTGCATCCGAGATGTTAGGTTGCCTTAGGTTAGGATATATAACGTTATAGACGCATGTAATGTTACCACCGACACGTAGGGACCGACACGCCTGGAATGTTGTCAAATGTTACATCCGAGATGTTAGGTTGCCTCAGGTTAGGATATATGACGTTATAGACGTATATACTGTTCCCTCCGAGAAGTACGGTTCGACAGGCCAGGAATGTTGTCAAATATTGCATCCGAGATGTTAGGTTGCCTTAGGTTAGGATATATAACGTTATAGACGCATGTAATGTTACCACCGAGACGTAGGGCCCTACACGCCTGGAATTTTGTGAAATGTTACATCCGAGATGTTAGGTTGCCTTAGGTTAGGATATATGACGTTACAGACGTATATACTGTTCCCACCGAGAGGTAGGGTTCGACAGGCCAGGAATGTTGTCAAATATTGCATCCGAGATTTTAGGTTGCCTTAGGTTAGGATATATAACGTTATAGACGCATGTAATGTTACCTCCGACACGTAGGGACGGACACTCCTGGAATGTTGTCAAATGTTACATCCGAGATGTTAGGTTGCCTTATGTTAGGATATATGACGCTACAGGCGTATATACTGTTCCCTCCGAGCAGTAGGTTTCGACAGGCCAGGAATGTTGTCAAATATTGCATCCGAGATGTTAGGTTGCCTTAGATTAGGATATACAACGTTATAGACGCATATAATGTTCCCCCCGAGAAGTAGGGTCCGACACGCCTGTAATGTTGTAGAATAATACATCCGAGATGTCAGGTTGCCTTAGGTTAGGATATATAACGTTATAAACGTATATACCGTTCCCTCCGAGAAGTAGGGTTCGACAGGCCAGAAATGTTGTCAAATATTGCATCCGAGACGTTAGGTGGCCTTAGATTAGGATATATACCGCTATAGACGCATGTAAAGTTACCACCGAGACATAGGGACCGACACGCCTGGAATGTTGTCAAATGTTACATCCGAGATGTTAGGTTGCCTTAGGTTAGGATATATGACGTTATAGACGTATATACAGTTCCCTCCGAGAAGTAGGGTTCGACGGGCCAGGAATGTTGTCAAATATTGCATCCGAGATGTTAGGTTGCCTTAGGTTAGGATATATACCGTTATAGACGCATGTAATGTTACCACCGAGACGTAGGGACCGACACGCCTGGAATGTTGTCAAATGTTACATCCGAGATGTTAGGTTGCCTTAGCTTAGGATATATGACGCTACAGACGTATATACTGTTCCCTCCGAGAAGTAGGGACCGACACGCCTGGAATGTTGTCAAATGTGACATCCGAGATGTTAGGTTGCCTTAGATTATGATATATACCGTTATCGACGTATATACTGCTCCTTCCGAGAAGTAGGGTTCAACAGGCCAGGAATATTGTCAAATATTGCATCCGCGATGTTAGGTTGCCTTAGATTAGGATATACAACGTTATAGACGCATATAATGTTCCCACCGAGAAGTAGGGTCCGACACGCCTGGAATGTTGTAGAATAATACATCCGAGATGTCAGGTTGCCTTAGGTTAGCATATATAACGTTATAGACGTATATACTGTTCGCTCCGAGAAGTAGGGTTCGACAGGCCAGGAATCTTGTCAAATATTGCATCCGAGATGTTAGGTGGCCTTAGATTAGGATATACAACGTTATAGACGCATATAATGTTCCCACCGAGAAGTAGGTCCGACACGCCTGGAATGTTGTAGAATATTACATCTGAGATGTAAGGTTGCCTTAGGTTAGGATATATAACGTTATGGACGTATATACTGTTCCCACCGAGAAGTAGGGTCCGAAACGGCAGGAATGTTGTCAAATATTACATCCGAGTTGTTACGTTGCCGTTATAAACGCATTAATGTTACCACCGAGACGTAGGGACCGACACGCCTGGAATGTTGTCAAATGTGACATCCGAGATGTTAGGTTGCCTTAGGTTAGGATATATATCGTTATAGACGTATATACTGTTCCCACCGAGAGGTAGGGTTCGACAGGCCAGGAATGTTGTCAAATATTGCATCCGAGATGTTAGGTTGCCTTAGGTTAGGATATATAACGTTACAGGCGCATGTAACGTTACCTCCGACACGTAGGGACCGAAACGCCTGGAATGTTGTCAAATGTTACATCCGAGATGTTAGGTTGCCTTATGTTAGGATATATGACGCTACAGACGTATATACTGTTCCCTCCGAGAAGTAGGGTTCGACAGGCCAGGAATGTTGCCAAATATTGCATCCGAGATGTTAGGTTGCCTTAGGTTAGGATATATAACGTTATAGACGCATGTAATGTTACCACCGAGACGTAGGGACCGACACGCCTGGAATGATGTCAAATGTTACATCCGAGATGTTAGGTTGCCTCAGGTTAGGATATATGACGTTATAGACGTATATACTGTTCCCTCCGAGAAGTACGGTTCGACAGGCCAGGAATGTTGTCAAATATTGCATCCGAGATGTTAGGTTGCCTTAGGTTAGGATATATAACGTTATAGACGCATGTAATGTTACCACCGAGACGTAGGGCCCTACACGCCTGGAATTTTGTGAAATGTTACATCCGAGATGTTAGGTTGCCTTAGGTTAGGATATATGACGTTACAGACGTATATACTGTTCCCACCGAGAGGTAGGGTTCGACAGGCCAGGAATGTTGTCAAATATTGCATCCGAGATTTTAGGTTGCCTTAGGTTAGGATATATAACGTTATAGACGCATGTAATGTTACCTCCGACACGTAGGGACGGACACTCCTGGAATGTTGTCAAATGTTACATCCGAGATGTTAGGTTGCCTTATGTTAGGATATATGACGCTACAGACGTATATACTGTTCCCTCCGAGCAGTAGGTTTCGACAGGCCAGGAATGGTGTCAAATATTGCATCCGAGATGTTAGGTTGCCTTAGATTAGGATATACAACGTTATAGACGCATATAATGTTCCCCCCGAGAAGTAGGGTCCGACACGCCTGTAATGTTGTAGAATAATACATCCGAGTTGTCAGGTTGCCTTAGGTTAGGATATATAAGGTTATAAACGTATATACCGTTCCCTCCGAGAAGTAGGGTTCGACAGGCCAGGAATGTTGTCAAATATTGCATCCGAGACGTTAGGTGGCCTTAGATTAGGATATATACCGCTATAGACGCATGTAAAGTTACCACCGAGACATAGGGACCGACACGCCTGGAATGTTGTCAAATGTTACATCCGAGATGTTAGGTTGCCTTAGGTTAGGATATATGACGTTATAGACGTATATACAGTTCCCTCCGAGAAGTAGGGTTCGACGGGCCAGGAATGTTGTCAAATATTGCATCCGAGATGTTAGGTTGCCTTAGGTTAGGATATATACCGTTATAGACGCATGTAATGTTACCACCGAGACGTAGGGACCGACACGCCTGGAATGTTGTCAAATGTTACATCCGAGATGTTAGGTTGCCTTAGGTTAGGATATATGACGCTACAGACGTATATACTGTTCCCTCCGAGAAGTAGGGACCGACACGCCTGGAATGTTGTCAAATGTAATATCCGAGATGTTAGGTTGCCTTAGGTTAGGATATATAACGTTATAGACGCATGTAATGTTACCACCGAGACGTAGGGACCGACACGCCTGGAATGTTGTCAAATGTTACATCCGAGATGTTAGGTTGCCTCAGGTTAGGATATATGACGTTATAGACGTATATACCGTTCCCTCCGAGAAGTACGGTTCGACAGGCCAGGAATGTTGTCAAATATTGCATCCGAGATGTTAGGTTGCCTTAGGTTAGGATATATAACGTCATAGACGCATGTAATGTTACCACCGAGACGTAGGGCCCTACACGCCTGGAATTTTGTGAAATGTTACATCCGAGATGTTAGGTTGCCTTAGGTTAGGATATATGACGTTACAGACGTATATACTGTTCCCACCGAGAGGTAGGGTTCGACAGGCCAGGAATGTTGTCAAATATTGCATCCGAGATTTTAGGTTGCCTTAGGTTAGGATATATAACGTTATAGACGCATGTAATGTTACCTCCGACACGTAGGGACGGACACTCCTGGAATGTTGTCAAATGTTACATCCGAGATGTTAGGTTGCCTTATGTTAGGATATATGACGCTACAGACGTATATACTGTTCCCTCCGAGCAGTAGGTTTCGACAGGCCAGGAATGTTGTCAAATATTGCATCCGAGATGTTAGGTTGCCTTAGATTAGGATATACAACGTTATAGACGCATATAATGTTCCCCCCGAGAAGTAGGGTCCGACACGCCTGTAATGTTGTAGAATAATACATCCGAGTTGTCAGGTTGCCTTAGGTTAGGATATATAACGTTATAAACGTATATACCGTTCCCTCCGAGAAGTAGGGTTCGACAGGCCAGGAATGTTGTCAAATATTGCATCCGAGACGTTAGGTGGCCTTAGATTAGGATATATACCGCTATAGACGCATGTAAAGTTACCACCGAGACATAGGGACCGACACGCCTGGAATGTTGTCAAATGTTACATCCGAGATGTTAGGTTGCCTTAGGTTAGGATATATGACGTTATAGACGTATATACAGTTCCCTCCGAGAAGTAGGGTTCGACGGGCCAGGAATGTTGTCAAATATTGCATCCGAGATGTTAGGTTGCCTTAGGTTAGGATATATGACGCTACAGACGTATATACTGTTCCCTCCGAGAAGTAGGGACCGACACGCCTGGAATGTTGTCAAATGTGACATCCGAGATGTTAGGTTGCCTTAGATTATGATATATACCGTTATCGACGTATATACTGCTCCTTCCGAGAAGTAGGGTTCAACAGGCCAGGAATGTTGTCAAATATTGCATCCGCGACGTTAGGTTGCCTTAGATTAGGATATACAACGTTATAGACGCATATAATGTTCCCACCGAGAAGTAGGGTCCGACACGCCTGGAATGTTGTAGAATAATACATCCGAGATGTCAGGATGCCTTAGGTTAGGATATATAACGTTATAGACGTATATACTGTTCCCTCCGAGAAGTAGGGTTCGACAGGCCAGGAATCTTGTCAAATATTGCATCCGAGATGTTAGGTGGCCTTAGATTAGGATATACAACGTTATAGACGCATATAATGTTCCCACCGAGAAGTAGGTCCGACACGCCTGGAATGTTGTAGAATATTACATCTGAGATGTAAGGTTGCCTTAGGTTAGGATATATAACGTTATGGACGTATATACTGTTCCCACCGAGAAGTAGGGTCCGAAACGGCAGGAATGTTGTCAAATATTACATCCGAGTTGTTACGTTGCCGTTATAAACGCATTAATGTTACCACCGAGACGTAGGGACCGACACGCCTGGAATGTTGTCAAATGTTACATCCGAGATGTTAGGTTGCCTCAGGATAGGATATATGACGTTATAGACGTATATACTGTTCCCTCCGAGAAGTAGGGTTCGACAGGCCAGGAATGTTGTCAAATATTGCATCCGAGATGTTAGGTGGCCTTAGATTAGGATATATACCGTTATAGACGCATGTAATGTTACCACCGAGACATAGGGACCGACACGCCTGGAATGTTGTCAAATGTTACATCCGAGATGTTAGGTTGCCTTAGGTTAGGATATATGACGTTATAGACGTATATACTGTTCCCTCCGAGAAGTAGGGTTCGACGGGCCAGGAATGTTGTCAAATATTGCATCCGAGATGTTAGGTCGCCTTAGGTTAGGATATATAACGTTATAGACGCATGTAATGTTACCACCGAGACGTAGGGACCGACACGCCTGGAATGTTGTCAAATGTTACATCCGAGATGTTAGGTTGCCTTAGGTTAGGATATATGACGTTACAGACGTATATACTGTTCCCTCCGAGAAGTAGGGTTCGACAGGCCAGGAATGTTGTCAAATATTGCATCCGAGATGTTAGGTGGCCTTAGATTAGGATATATACCGTTATAGACGCATGTAATGTTACCACCGAGACATAGGGACCGACACGCCTGGAATGTTGTCAAATGTTACATCCGAGATGTTAGGTTGCCTTAGGTTAGGATATATTACGTTATAGACGTATATACTGTTCCCTCCGAGAAGTAGGGTTCGACGGGCCAGGAATGTTGTCAAATATTGCATCCGAGATGTTAGGTCGCCTTAGGTTAGGATATATAACGTTATAGACGCATGTAATGTTACCACCGAGACGTCGGGACCGACACGCCTGGAATGTTGTCAAATGTTACATCCGAGATGTTAGGTTGCCTTAGGTTAGGATATATGACGTTACAGACGTATATACTGTTCCCTCCGAGAAGTAGTGTTCGACAGGCCAGGAATGTTGTCAAATATTGCTTCCGAGATGTTAGGTTGCCTTAGATTAGGATATATTCCGTTATAGACGTATATAGTGTTCCCTCCGAGAAGTAGGGTTCGACAGGCCAGGAATGTTGTCAAATATTGCATCCGAGATGTTAGGTTGCCTCAGGTAAGAATATATGACGTTATAGACGTATATACTGTTCCCTCCGAGAAGTAGGGTTCGACAGGCCAGGAATATTGTCAAATATTGCATCCGAGATGTTAGGTTGCCTTAGGTTAGGATATATAACGTTATAGACGCATGTAATGTTACCACCGACACGTAGGGACCGACACGCCTGGAATGTTGTCAAATGTTACATCCGAGATGTTAGGTTGCCTCAGGTTAGGATATATGACGTTATAGACGTATATACTGTTCCCTCCGAGAAGTACGGTTCGACAGGCCAGGAATGTTGTCAAATATTGCATCCGAGATGTTAGGTTGCCTTAGGTTAGGATATATAACGTTATAGACGCATGTAATGTTACCACCGAGACGTAGGGCCCTACACGCCTGGAATTTTGTGAAATGTTACATCCGAGATGTTAGGTTGCCTTAGGTTAGGATATATGACGTTACAGACGTATATACTGTTCCCACCGAGAGGTAGGGTTCGACAGGCCAGGAATGTTGTCAAATATTGCATCCGAGATTTTAGGTTGCCTTAGGTTAGGATATATAACGTTATAGACGCATGTAATGTTACCTCCGACACGTAGGGACGGACACTCCTGGAATGTTGTCAAATGTTACATCCGAGATGTTAGGTTGCCTTATGTTAGGATATATGACGCTACAGACGTATATACTGTTCCCTCCGAGCAGTAGGTTTCGACAGGCCAGGAATGTTGTCAAATATTGCATCCGAGATGTTAGGTTGCCTTAGATTAGGATATACAACGTTATAGACGCATATAATGTTCCCCCCGAGAAGTAGGGTCCGACACGCCTGTAATGTTGTAGAATAATACATCCGAGATGTCAGGTTGCCTTAGGTTAGGATATATAACGTTATAAACGTATATACCGTTCCCTCCGAGAAGTAGGGTTCGACAGGCCAGAAATGTTGTCAAATATTGCATCCGAGACGTTAGGTGGCCTTAGATTAGGATATATACCGCTATAGACGCATGTAAAGTTACCACCGAGACATAGGGACCGACACGCCTGGAATGTTGTCAAATGTTACATCCGAGATGTTAGGTTGCCTTAGGTTAGGATATATGACGTTATAGACGTATATACAGTTCCCTCCGAGAAGTAGGGTTCGACGGGCCAGGAATGTTGTCAAATATTGCATCCGAGATGTTAGGTTGCCTTAGGTTAGGATATATACCGTTATAGACGCATGTAATGTTACCACCGAGACGTAGGGACCGACACGCCTGGAATGTTGTCAAATGTTACATCCGAGATGATAGGTTGCCTTAGGTTAGGATATATGACGCTACAGACGTATATACTGTTCCCTCCGAGAAGTAGGGACCGACACGCCTGGAATGTTGTCAAATGTGACATCCGAGATGTTAGGTTGCCTTAGATTATGATATATACCGTTATCGACGTATATACTGCTCCTTCCGAGAAGTAGGGTTCAACAGGCCAGGAATGTTGTCAAATATTGCATCCGCGATGTTAGGTTGCCTTAGATTAGGATATACAACGTTATAGACGGATATAATGTTCCCACCGAGAAGTAGGTCCGACACGCCTGGAATGTTGTAGAATATTACATCTGAGATGTAAGGTTGCCTTAGGTTAGGATATATAACGTTATGGACGTATATACTGTTCCCACCGAGAAGTAGGGTCCGAAACGGCAGGAATGTTGTCAAATATTACATCCGAGTTGTTACGTTGCCGTTATAAACGCATTAATGTTACCACCGAGACGTAGGGACCGACACGCCTGGAATGTTGTCAAATGTGACATCCGAGATGTTAGGTTGCCTTAGGTTAGGATATATATCGTTATAGGCGTATATACTGTTCCCACCGAGAGGTAGGGTTCGACAGGCCAGGAATGTTGTCAAATATTGCATCCGAGATGTTAGGTTGCCTTAGGTTAGGATATATAACGTTATGGACGCATGTAACGTTACATCCGACACGTAGGGACCGACACGCCTGGAATGTTGTCAAATGTTACATCCGAGATGTTAGGTTGCCTTATGTTAGGATATATGACGCTACAGACGTATATACTGTTCCCTCCGAGAAGTAGGGTTCGACAGGCCAGGAATGTTGCCAAATATTGCATCCGAGATGTTAGGTTGCCTTAGGTTAGGATATATAACGTTATAGACGCATGTAATGTTACCACTGAGACGTAGGGACCGACACGCCTGGAATGTTGTCAAATGTTACATCCGAGATGTTAGGTTGCCTCAGGTTAGGATATATGACGTTATAGACGTATATACTGTTCCCTCCGAGAAGTACGGTTCGACAGGCCAGGAATGTTGTCAAATATTGCATCCGAGATGTCAGGTTGCCTTAGGTTAGGATATATAACGTTATAGACGTATATACTGTTCCCTCTGAGAAGCAGGGTTCGACAGGCCAAGAATGTTGTCAAATATTGCACCCGAGATGTTAGGTTGCCTTAGGTTAGGATATATGACGTTATAGACGCATGTAATGTTACCACCGAGACGTAGGGACCGACATGCCTGGAATATTGTCAAATGTTACATCCGAGATGTTAGGTTGCCTTATGTTAGGATATATGACGTTATAGACGTATATACCGTTCCCACCGAGAGGTAGGGTTCGACACGCCAGGAATGTTGTCAAATATTACATACGAGATGTTATGTGGCCTTAGGTTAGGATATATAACGTTATAGACGCATGTAATGTTACCACCGAGACGTAGGGACCGACACGCCTGGAATGTTGACAAATGTTACATCCGAGATGTTAGGTTGTCTTAGGTTAGGATATATGACGTTACAGACGTATATAATGTTCCCTCCGAGAAGTAGGGTTCGACAGGACAGGAATGCTGTCAAATATTGCATCCGAGATGTTAGGCTGCCTTAGGTTAGGATATATACCGTTATAGACGTATATACTGTTCCCACCGAGAGGTAGGGTTCGACACGCCAGGAATGTTGTCAAATATTACATACGAGATGTTATGTGGCCTTAGGTTAGGATATATAACGTTATAGACGCATGTAATGTTACCACCGAGACGTAGGGACCGACACGCCTGGAATGTTGACAAATGTTACATCCGAGATGTTAGGTTGTCTTAGGTTAGGATATATGACGTTACAGACGTATATAATGTTCCCTCCGAGAAGTAGGGTTCGACAGGACAGGAATGTTGTCAAATATTGCATCCGAGATGTTAGGCTGCCTTAGGTTAGGATATATACCGTTATAGACGTATATACTGTTCCCACCGAGACGTAGGGACCGACACGCCTGGAATGTTGTCAAATGTTACATCCGAGATGTTAGGTTGCCTTAGGTTAGGATATATGACGCTACAGACGTATATACTGCTCCCTCCGAGAAGTAGGGACCGACACGCCTGGAATGTTGTCAAATGTGACATCCGAGATGTTAGGTTGCCTTAGATTGTGATATATACCGTTATCGATGTATATACTGCTCCTTCCGAGAAGTAGGGTTCAACAGGCCAGGAATGTTGTCAAATATTGCATCCGCGATGTTAGGTTGCCTTAGATTAGGATATACAACGTTATAGACGCATATAATGTTCCCACCGAGAAGTAGGTCCGACACGCCTGGAACGTTGTAGAATATTACATCTGAGATGTAAGGTTGCCTTAGGTTAGGATATATAACGTTATGGACGTATATACTGTTCCCACCGAGAAGTAGGGTCCGAAACGGCAGGAATGTTGTCAAATATTACATCCGAGTTGTTACGTTGCCGTTATAAACGCATTAATGTTACCACCGAGACGTAGGGACCGACACGCCTGGAATGTTGTCAATTGTGACATCCGAGATGTTAGGTTGCCTTAGGTTAGGATATATATCGTTATAGACGTATATACTGTTCCCACCGAGAGGTAGGGTTCGACAGGCCAGGAATGTTGTCAAATATTGCATCCGAGATGTTAGGTTGCCTTAGGTTAGGATATATAACGTTATAGACGCATGTAACGTTACCTCCGACACGTAGGGACCGACACGCCTGGAATGTTGTCAAATGTTACATCCGAGATGTTAGGTTGCCTTATGTTAGGATATATGACGCTACAGACGTATATACTGTTCCCTCCGAGAAGGAGTGTTCGACAGGCCAGGAATGTTGTCAAATATAGCATCCGAGATGTTAGGTTACCTTAGATTAGGATATACAACGTTATAGACGCATATAATGTTACCACCGAGACGTAGGGTCCGACACGCCTGGAATGTTGTCAAATGTTACATCCGAGATGTTAGGTTGCCTTAGGTTAGGATATATGACGTTACAGACGTATATACTGTTCCCTCCGAGAAGTAGTGTTCGACAGGCCAGGAATGTTGTTAAATATTGCTTCCGAGATGTTAGGTTGCCTTAGATTAGGATATATTCCGTTATAGACGTATATAGTGTTCCCTCCGAGAAGTAGGGTTCGACAGGCCAGGAATGTTGTCAAATATTGCATCCGAGATGTTAGGTTGCCTCAGGTAAGAATATATGACGTTATAGACGTATATACTGTTCCCTCCGAGAAGTACGGTTCGACAGGCCAGGAATATTGTCAAATATTGCATCCGAGATGTTAGGTTGCCTTAGGTTAGGATATATAACGTTATAGACGCATGTAATGTTACCACCGAGACGTAGGTCCCTACACGCCTGGAATTTTGTGAAATGTTACATCCGAGATGTTAGGTTGCCTTAGGTTAGGATATATGACGTTACAGACGTATATACTGTTCCCACCGAGAGGTAGGGTTCGACAGGCCAGGAATGTTGTCAAATATTGCATCCGAGATTTTAGGTTGCCTTAGGTTAGGATATATAACGTTATAGACGCATGTAATGTTACCTCCGACACGTAGGGACGGACACTCCTGGAATGTTGTCAAATGTTACATCCGAGATGTTAGGTTGCCTTATGTTAGGATATATGACGCTACAGACGTATATACTGTTCCCTCCGAGCAGTAGGTTTCGACAGGCCAGGAATGTTGTCAAATATTGCATCCGAGATGTTAGGTTGCCTTAGATTAGGATATACAACGTTATAGACGCATATAATGTTCCCCCCGAGAAGTAGGGTCCGACACGCCTGTAATGTTGTAGAATAATACATCCGAGATGTCAGGTTGCCTTAGGTTAGGATATACAACGTTATAAACGTATATACCGTTCCCTCCGAGAAGTAGGGTTCGACAGGCCAGGAATGTTGTCAAATATTGCATCCGAGATGTTAGGTGGCCTTAGATTAGGATATATACCGCTATAGACGCATGTAAAGTTACCACCGAGACATAGGGACCGACACGCCTGGAATGTTGTCAAATGTTACATCCGAGATGTTAGGTTGCCTTAGGTTAGGATATATGACGTTATAGACGTATATACAGTTCCCTCCGAGAAGTAGGGTTCGACGGGCCAGGAATGTTGTCAAATATTGCATCCGAGATGTTAGGTTGCCTTAGGTTAGGATATATACCGTTATAGACGCATGTAATGTTACCACCGAGACGTAGGGACCGACACGCCTGGAATGTTGTCAAATGTTACATCCGAGATGTTAGGTTGCCTTAGGTTAGGATATATGACGCTACAGACGTATATACTGTTCCCTCCGAGAAGTAGGGACCGACACGCCTGGAATGTTGTCAAATGTAATATCCGAGATGTTAGGTTGCCTTAGGTTAGGATATATAACGTTATAGACGCATGTAATGTTACCACCGAGACGTAGGGACCGACACGCCTGGAATGTTGTCAAATGTTACATCCGAGATGTTAGGTTGCCTCAGGTTAGGATATATGACGTTATAGACGTATATACTGTTCCCTCCGAGAAGTACGGTTCGACAGGCCAGGAATGTTGTCAAATATTGCATCCGAGATGTTAGGTTGCCTTAGGTTAGGATATATAACGTCATAGACGCATGTAATGTTACCACCGAGACGTAGGGCCCTACACGCCTGGAATTTTGTGAAATGTTACATCCGAGATGTTAGGTTGCCTTAGGTTAGGATATATGACGTTACAGACGTATATACTGTTCCCACCGAGAGGTAGGGTTCGACAGGCCAGGAATGTTGTCAAATATTGCATCCGAGATTTTAGGTTGCCTTAGGTTAGGATATATAACGTTATAGACGCATGTAATGTTACCTCCGACACGTAGGGACGGACACTCCTGGAATGTTGTCAAATGTTACATCCGAGATGTTAGGTTGCCTTATGTTAGGATATATGACGCTACAGACGTATATACTGTTCCCTCCGAGCAGTAGGTTTCGACAGGCCAGGAATGTTGTCAAATATTGCATCCGAGATGTTAGGTTGCCTTAGATTAGGATATACAACGTTATAGACGCATATAATGTTCCCCCCGAGAAGTAGGGTCCGACACGCCTGTAATGTTGTAGAATAATACATCCGAGTTGTCAGGTTGCCTTAGGTTAGGATATATAACGTTATAAACGTATATACCGTTCCCTCCGAGAAGTAGGGTTCGACAGGCCAGGAATGTTGTCAAATATTGCATCCGAGACGTTAGGTGGCCTTAGATTAGGATATATACCGCTATAGACGCATGTAAAGTTACCACCGAGACATAGGGACCGACACGCCTGGAATGTTGTCAAATGTTACATCCGAGATGTTAGGTTGCCTTAGGTTAGGATATATGACGTTATAGACGTATATACAGTTCCCTCCGAGAAGTAGGGTTCGACGGGCCAGGAATGTTGTCAAATATTGCATCCGAGATGTTAGGTTGCCTTAGGTTAGGATATATGACGCTACAGACGTATATACTGTTCCCTCCGAGAAGTAGGGACCGACACGCCTGGAATGTTGTCAAATGTGACATCCGAGATGTTAGGTTGCCTTAGATTATGATATATACCGTTATCGACGTATATACTGCTCCTTCCGAGAAGTAGGGTTCAACAGGCCAGGAATGTTGTCAAATATTGCATCCGCGACGTTAGGTTGCCTTAGATTAGGATATACAACGTTATAGACGCATATAATGTTCCCACCGAGAAGTAGGGTCCGACACGCCTGGAATGTTGTAGAATAATACATCCGAGATGTCAGGATGCCTTAGGTTAGGATATATAACGTTATAGACGTATATACTGTTCCCTCCGAGAAGTAGGGTTCGACAGGCCAGGAATCTTGTCAAATATTGCATCCGAGATGTTAGGTGGCCTTAGATTAGGATATACAACGTTATAGACGCATATAATGTTCCCACCGAGAAGTAGGTCCGACACGCCTGGAATGTTGTAGAATATTACATCTGAGATGTAAGGTTGCCTTAGGTTAGGATATATAACGTTATGGACGTATATACTGTTCCCACCGAGAAGTAGGGTCCGAAACGGCAGGAATGTTGTCAAATATTACATCCGAGTTGTTACGTTGCCGTTATAAACGCATTAATGTTACCACCGAGACGTAGGGACCGACACGCCTGGAATGTTGTCAAATGTTACATCCGAGATGTTAGGTTGCCTCAGGATAGGATATATGACGTTATAGACGTATATACTGTTCCCTCCGAGAAGTAGGGTTCGACAGGCCAGGAATGTTGTCAAATATTGCATCCGAGATGTTAGGTGGCCTTAGATTAGGATATATACCGTTATAGACGCATGTAATGTTACCACCGAGACATAGGGACCGACACGCCTGGAATGTTGTCAAATGTTACATCCGAGATGTTAGGTTGCCTTAGGTTAGGATATATGACGTTATAGACGTATATACTGTTCCCTCCGAGAAGTAGGGTTCGACGGGCCAGGAATGTTGTCAAATATTGCATCCGAGATGTTAGGTCGCCTTAGGTTAGGATATATAACGTTATAGACGCATGTAATGTTACCACCGAGACGTAGGGACCGACACGCCTGGAATGTTGTCAAATGTTACATCCGAGATGTTAGGTTGCCTTAGGTTAGGATATATGACGTTACAGACGTATATACTGTTCCCTCCGAGAAGTAGGGTTCGACAGGCCAGGAATGTTGTCAAATATTGCATCCGAGATGTTAGGTGGCCTTAGATTAGGATATATACCGTTATAGACGCATGTAATGTTACCACCGAGACATAGGGACCGACACGCCTGGAATGTTGTCAAATGTTACATCCGAGATGTTAGGTTGCCTTAGGTTAGGATATATTACGTTATAGACGTATATACTGTTCCCTCCGAGAAGTAGGGTTCGACGGGCCAGGAATGTTGTCAAATATTGCATCCGAGATGTTAGGTCGCCTTAGGTTAGGATATATAACGTTATAGACGCATGTAATGTTACCACCGAGACGTCGGGACCGACACGCCTGGAATGTTGTCAAATGTTACATCCGAGATGTTAGGTTGCCTTAGGTTAGGATATATGACGTTACAGACGTATATACTGTTCCCTCCGAGAAGTAGTGTTCGACAGGCCAGGAATGTTGTCAAATATTGCTTCCGAGATGTTAGGTTGCCTTAGATTAGGATATATTCCGTTATAGACGTATATAGTGTTCCCTCCGAGAAGTAGGGTTCGACAGGCCAGGAATGTTGTCAAATATTGCATCCGAGATGTTAGGTTGCCTCAGGTAAGAATATATGACGTTATAGACGTATATACTGTTCCCTCCGAGAAGTAGGGTTCGACAGGCCAGGAATATTGTCAAATATTGCATCCGAGATGTTAGGTTGCCTTAGGTTAGGATATATAACGTTATAGACGCATGTAATGTTACCACCGACACGTAGGGACCGACACGCCTGGAATGTTGTCAAATGTTACATCCGAGATGTTAGGTTGCCTCAGGTTAGGATATATGACGTTATAGACGTATATACTGTTCCCTCCGAGAAGTACGGTTCGACAGGCCAGGAATGTTGTCAAATATTGCATCCGAGATGTTAGGTTGCCTTAGGTTAGGATATATAACGTTATAGACGCATGTAATGTTACCACCGAGACGTAGGGCCCTACACGCCTGGAATTTTGTGAAATGTTACATCCGAGATGTTAGGTTGCCTTAGGTTAGGATATATGACGTTACAGACGTATATACTGTTCCCACCGAGAGGTAGGGTTCGACAGGCCAGGAATGTTGTCAAATATTGCATCCGAGATTTTAGGTTGCCTTAGGTTAGGATATATAACGTTATAGACGCATGTAATGTTACCTCCGACACGTAGGGACGGACACTCCTGGAATGTTGTCAAATGTTACATCCGAGATGTTAGGTTGCCTTATGTTAGGATATATGACGCTACAGACGTATATACTGTTCCCTCCGAGCAGTAGGTTTCGACAGGCCAGGAATGTTGTCAAATATTGCATCCGAGATGTTAGGTTGCCTTAGATTAGGATATACAACGTTATAGACGCATATAATGTTCCCCCCGAGAAGTAGGGTCCGACACGCCTGTAATGTTGTAGAATAATACATCCGAGATGTCAGGTTGCCTTAGGTTAGGATATATAACGTTATAAACGTATATACCGTTCCCTCCGAGAAGTAGGGTTCGACAGGCCAGAAATGTTGTCAAATATTGCATCCGAGACGTTAGGTGGCCTTAGATTAGGATATATACCGCTATAGACGCATGTAAAGTTACCACCGAGACATAGGGACCGACACGCCTGGAATGTTGTCAAATGTTACATCCGAGATGTTAGGTTGCCTTAGGTTAGGATATATGACGTTATAGACGTATATACAGTTCCCTCCGAGAAGTAGGGTTCGACGGGCCAGGAATGTTGTCAAATATTGCATCCGAGATGTTAGGTTGCCTTAGGTTAGGATATATACCGTTATAGACGCATGTAATGTTACCACCGAGACGTAGGGACCGACACGCCTGGAATGTTGTCAAATGTTACATCCGAGATGATAGGTTGCCTTAGGTTAGGATATATGACGCTACAGACGTATATACTGTTCCCTCCGAGAAGTAGGGACCGACACGCCTGGAATGTTGTCAAATGTGACATCCGAGATGTTAGGTTGCCTTAGATTATGATATATACCGTTATCGACGTATATACTGCTCCTTCCGAGAAGTAGGGTTCAACAGGCCAGGAATGTTGTCAAATATTGCATCCGCGATGTTAGGTTGCCTTAGATTAGGATATACAACGTTATAGACGGATATAATGTTCCCACCGAGAAGTAGGTCCGACACGCCTGGAATGTTGTAGAATATTACATCTGAGATGTAAGGTTGCCTTAGGTTAGGATATATAACGTTATGGACGTATATACTGTTCCCACCGAGAAGTAGGGTCCGAAACGGCAGGAATGTTGTCAAATATTACATCCGAGTTGTTACGTTGCCGTTATAAACGCATTAATGTTACCACCGAGACGTAGGGACCGACACGCCTGGAATGTTGTCAAATGTGACATCCGAGATGTTAGGTTGCCTTAGGTTAGGATATATATCGTTATAGGCGTATATACTGTTCCCACCGAGAGGTAGGGTTCGACAGGCCAGGAATGTTGTCAAATATTGCATCCGAGATGTTAGGTTGCCTTAGGTTAGGATATATAACGTTATGGACGCATGTAACGTTACCTCCGACACGTAGGGACCGACACGCCTGGAATGTTGTCAAATGTTACATCCGAGATGTTAGGTTGCCTTATGTTAGGATATATGACGCTACAGACGTATATACTGTTCCCTCCGAGAAGTAGGGTTCGACAGGCCAGGAATGTTGCCAAATATTGCATCCGAGATGTTAGGTTGCCTTAGGTTAGGATATATAACGTTATAGACGCATGTAATGTTACCACTGAGACGTAGGGACCGACACGCCTGGAATGTTGTCAAATGTTACATCCGAGATGTTAGGTTGCCTCAGGTTAGGATATATGACGTTATAGACGTATATACTGTTCCCTCCGAGAAGTACGGTTCGACAGGCCAGGAATGTTGTCAAATATTGCATCCGAGATGTCAGGTTGCCTTAGGTTAGGATATATAACGTTATAGACGTATATACTGTTCCCTCTGAGAAGCAGGGTTCGACAGGCCAAGAATGTTGTCAAATATTGCACCCGAGATGTTAGGTTGCCTTAGGTTAGGATATATGACGTTATAGACGCATGTAATGTTACCACCGAGACGTAGGGACCGACATGCCTGGAATATTGTCAAATGTTACATCCGAGATGTTAGGTTGCCTTATGTTAGGATATATGACGTTATAGACGTATATACCGTTCCCACCGAGAGGTAGGGTTCGACACGCCAGGAATGTTGTCAAATATTACATACGAGATGTTATGTGGCCTTAGGTTAGGATATATAACGTTATAGACGCATGTAATGTTACCACCGAGACGTAGGGACCGACACGCCTGGAATGTTGACAAATGTTACATCCGAGATGTTAGGTTGTCTTAGGTTAGGATATATGACGTTACAGACGTATATAATGTTCCCTCCGAGAAGTAGGGTTCGACAGGACAGGAATGTTGTCAAATATTGCATCCGAGATGTTAGGCTGCCTTAGGTTAGGATATATACCGTTATAGACGTATATACTGTTCCCACCGAGAGGTAGGGTTCGACACGCCAGGAATGTTGTCAAATATTACATACGAGATGTTATGTGGCCTTAGGTTAGGATATATAACGTTATAGACGCATGTAATGTTACCACCGAGACGTAGGGACCGACACGCCTGGAATGTTGACAAATGTTACATCCGAGATGTTAGGTTGTCTTAGGTTAGGATATATGACGTTACAGACGTATATAATGTTCCCTCCGAGAAGTAGGGTTCGACAGGACAGGAATGTTGTCAAATATTGCATCCGAGATGTTAGGCTGCCTTAGGTTAGGATATATACCGTTATAGACGTATATACTGTTCCCACCGAGACGTAGGGACCGACACGCCTGGAATGTTGTCAGATGTTACATCCGAGATGTTAGGTTGCCTTAGGTTAGGATATATGACGCTACAGACGTATATACTGCTCCCTCCGAGAAGTAGGGACCGACACGCCTGGAATGTTGTCAAATGTGACATCCGAGATGTTAGGTTGCCTTAGATTGTGATATATACCGTTATCGACGTATATACTGCTCCTTCCGAGAAGTAGGGTTCAACAGGCCAGGAATGTTGTCAAATATTGCATCCGCGATGTTAGGTTGCCTTAGATTAGGATATACAACGTTATAGACGCATATAATGTTCCCACCGAGAAGTAGGTCCGACACGCCTGGAATGTTGTAGAATATTACATCTGAGATGTAAGGTTGCCTTAGGTTAGGATATATAACGTTACGGACGTATATACTGTTCCCACCGAGAAGTAGGGTCCGAAACGGCAGGAATGTTGTCAAATATTACATCCGAGTTGTTACGTTGCCGTTATAAACGCATTAATGTTACCACCGAGACGTAGGGACCGACACGCCTGGAATGTTGTCAATTGTGACATCCGAGATGTTAGGTTGCCTTAGGTTAGGATATATATCGTTATAGACGTATATACTGTTCCCACCGAGAGGTAGGGTTCGACAGGCCAGGAATGTTGTCAAATATTGCATCCGAGATGTTAGGTTGCCTTAGGTTAGGATATATAACGTTATAGACGCATGTAACGTTACCTCCGACACGTAGGGACCGACACGCCTGGAATGTTGTCAAATGTTACATCCGAGATGTTAGGTTGCCTTATGTTAGGATATATGACGCTACAGACGTATATACTGTTCCCTCCGAGAAGGAGTGTTCGACAGGCCAGGAATGTTGTCAAATATAGCATCCGAGATGTTAGGTTACCTTAGATTAGGATATACAACGTTATAGACGCATATAATGTTACCACCGAGACGTAGGGTCCGACACGCCTGGAATGTTGTCAAATGTTACATCCGAGATGTTAGGTTGCCTTAGGTTAGGATATATGACGTTACAGACGTATATACTGTTCCCTCCGAGAAGTAGTGTTCGACAGGCCAGGAATGTTGTTAAATATTGCTTCCGAGATGTTAGGTTGCCTTAGATTAGGATATATTCCGTTATAGACGTATATAGTGTTCCCTCCGAGAAGTAGGGTTCGACAGGCCAGGAATGTTGTCAAATATTGCATCCGAGATGTTAGGTTGCCTCAGGTAAGAATATATGACGTTATAGACGTATATACTGTTCCCTCCGAGAAGTACGGTTCGACAGGCCAGGAATGTTGTCAAATATTGCATCCGAGATGTTAGGTTGCCTTAGGTTAGGATATATAACGTTATAGACGCATGTAATGTTACCACCGAGACGTAGGGCCCTACACGCCTGGAATTTTGTGAAATGTTACATCCGAGATGTTAGGTTGCCTTAGGTTAGGATATATGACGTTACAGACGTATATACTGTTCCCACCGAGAGGTAGGGTTCGACAGGCCAGGAATGTTGTCAAATATTGCATCCGAGATTTTAGGTTGCCTTAGGTTAGGATATATAACGTTATAGACGCATGTAATGTTACCTCCGACACGTAGGGACGGACACTCCTGGAATGTTGTCAAATGTTACATCCGAGATGTTAGGTTGCCTTATGTTAGGATATATGACGCTACAGACGTATATACTGTTCCCTCCGAGCAGTAGGTTTCGATAGGCCAGGAATGTTGTCAAATATTGCATCCGAGATGTTAGGTTGCCTTAGATTAGGATATACAACGTTATAGACGCATATAATGTTCCCCCCGAGAAGTAGGGTCCGACACGCCTGTAATGTTGTAGAATAATACATCCGAGATGTCAGGTTGCCTTAGGTTAGGATATATAACGTTATAAACGTATATACCGTTCCCTCCGAGAAGTAGGGTTCGACAGGCCAGGAATGTTGTCAAATATTGCATCCGAGATGTTAGGTGGCCTTAGATTAGGATATATACCGCTATAGACGCATGTAAAGTTACCACCGAGACATAGGGACCGACACGCCTGGAATGTTGTCAAATGTTACATCCGAGATGTTAGGTTGCCTTAGGTTAGGATATATGACGTTATAGACGTATATACAGTTCCCTCCGAGAAGTAGGGTTCGACGGGCCAGGAATGTTGTCAAATATTGCATCCGAGATGTTAGGTTGCCTTAGGTTAGGATATATACCGTTATAGACGCATGTAATGTTACCACCGAGACGTAGGGACCGACACGCCTGGAATGTTGTCAAATGTTACATCCGAGATGTTAGGTTGCCTTAGGTTAGGATATATGACGCTACAGACGTATATACTGTTCCCTCCGAGAAGTAGGGACCGACACGCCTGGAATGTTGTCAAATGTGACATCCGAGATGTTAGGTTGCCTTACATTATGATATATACCGTTATCGACGTATATACTGCTCCTTCCGGGAAGTAGGGTTCGACAGGCCAGGAATGTTGTCAAATATTGCATCCGAGATGTTAGGTTGCCTTAGATTAGGATATACAACGTTATAGACGCATATAGTGTTCCCACCGAGAAGTAGGGTCCGACACGCCTGGAATGTTGTAGAATAATACATCCGAGATGTCAGGTTGCCTTAGGTTAGGATATATAACGTTATAGACGTATATACTGTTCCCTCCGAGAAGTAGGGTTCGACAGGCCAGGAATCTTGTCAAATATTGCATCCGAGATGTTAGGTGGCCTTAGATTAGGATATACAACGTTATAGACGCATATAATGTTCCCACCGAGAAGTAGGTCCGACACGCCTGGAATGTAGTAGAATATTACATCTGAGATGTAAGGTTGCCTTAGGTTAGGATATATAACGTTATGGACGTATATAGTGTTCCCACCGAGAAGTAGGGTCCGAAACGGCAGGAATGTTGTCAAATATTACATCCGAGTTGTTACGTTGCCGTTATAAACGCATTAATGTTACCACCGAGACGTAGGGACCGACACGCCTGGAATGTTGTCAAATGTGACATCCGAGATGTTAGGTTGCCTTAGGTTAGGATATATATCGTTATAGACGTATATACTGTTCCCACCGAGAGGTAGGGTTCGACAGGCCAGGAATGTTGTCAAATATTGCATCCGAGATGTTAGGTTGCCTTAGGTTAGGATATATAACGTTATAGACGCATGTAACGTTACCTCCGACACGTAGGGACCGACACGCCTGAAATGTTGTCAAATGTTACATCCGAGATGTTAGGTTGCCTTATGTTAGGATATATGACGCTACAGACGTATATACTGTTCCCTCCGAGAAGTAGGGTTCGACAGGCCAGGAATGTTGTCAAATATTGCATCCGAGATGTTAGGTTGCCTTAGGTTAGGATATATAACGTTATAGACGCATGTAATGTTACCACCGAGACGTAGGGACCGACACGCCTGGAATGTTGTCAAATGTTACATCCGAGATGTTAGGTTGCCTCAGGTTAGGATATATGACGTTATAGACGTATATACTGTTCCCTCCGAGAAGTACGGTTCGACAGGCCAGGAATGTTGTCAAATATTGCATCCGAGATGTCAGGTTGCCTTAGGTTAGGATATATAACGTTATAGACGTATATACTGTTCCCTCTGAGAAGTAGGGTTCGACAGGCCAAGAATGTTGTCAAATATTGCACCCGAGATGTTAGGTTGCCTTAGATTAGGATATATACCGTTATAGACGCATGTAATGTTACCACCGAGACGTAGGGACCGACACGCCTGGAATGTTGTCAAATGTTACATCCGAGATGTTAGGTTGCCTCAGGTTATGATATATGACGTTATAGACGTATATACTGTTCCCTCCGAGAAGTAGGGTTCGACGGGCCAGGAATGTTGTCAAATATTGCATCCGAGATGTTAGGTTGCCTTAGATTAGGATATACATCGTTATAGACGCATGTAATGTTACCACCGAGACGTAGGGACCGACACGCCTGGAATGTTGTCAAATGTAACATCCGAGATGTTAGGTTGCCTCAGGTTAGGATATATGACGTTATAGACGTATATACTGTTCCCTCCGAGAAGTAGGGTTCGACGGGCCAGGAATGTTGTCAAATGTTACATCCGAGATGTTAGGTTGCCTTAGGTTAGGATATATGACGTTATTGACGTATATACTGTTCCCTCCGAGAAGTAGGGTTCGACGGGCCAGGAATGTTGTCAAATATTGCATCCGAGATGATAGGTCGCCTTAGGTTAGGATATATAACGTTATAGACGCATGTAATGTTACCACCGAGACGTAGGGACCGACACGCCTGGAATGTTGTCAAATGTTACATCCGAGATGTTAGGTTGACTCAGGCTAGGATATATGACGTTATAGACGTATATACTGTTCCCTCCGAGAAGTACGGTTCGACAGGCCAGGTATGTTGTCAAATATTGCATACGAGATGTTAGGTGGCCTTAGATTAGGATATATACCGTTATAGACGCATGTAATGTTACCACCGAGACGTAGGGACCGACACGCCTGGAATGTTGTCAAATGTTACATCCGAGATGTTAGGTTGCCTTAGGTTAGGATATATGACGCTACAGACGTATATACTGTTCCCTCCGAGAAGTAGGGACCGACACGCCTGGAATGTTGTCAAATGTGACATCCGAGATGTTAGGTTGCCTTACATTATGATATATACCGTTATCGACGTATATACTGCTCCTTCCGGGAAGTAGGGTTCGACAGGCCAGGAATGTTGTCAAATATTGCATCCGAGATATTAGGTTGCCTTAGATTTGGATATACAACGTTATAGACGCATATAGTGTTCCCACCGAGAAGTAGGGTCCGACACGCCTGGAATGTTGTAGAATAATACATCCGAGATGTCAGGTTGCCTTAGGTTAGGATATATAACGTTATAGACGTATATACTGTTCCCTCCGAGAAGTAGGGTTCGACAGGACAGGAATGTTGTCAAATATTGCATCCGAGATGTTAGGCTGCCTTAGGTTAGGATATATACCGTTATAGACGTATATACTGTTCCCACCGAGAAGTAGGGTTCGACACGCCAGGAATGTTGTCAAATATTACATACGAGATGTTAGGAGGCCTTAGGTTAGGATATATAACGTTATAGACGCATGTAATGTTACGACCGAGACTTAGGGACCGACACGCCTGGAATGTTGTAAAATGTTACATCCGAGATGTTAGGTTGCCTAAGATTAGGATATATACCGTTATAGACGCATGTAATGTTACCACCGAGACGTATGGACCGACACGCCTGGAATGTTGTCAAATGTTACATCCGAGATGTTAGGTTGCCTTAGGTTAGGATATATGACGTTACAGACGTATATACTGTTCCCTCCGAGAAGTAGTGTTCGACAGGCCAGGAATGTTGTCAAATATTGCTTCCGAGATGTTAGGTTGCCTTAGATTAGGATATATTCCGTTATAGACGTATATAGTGTTCCCTCCGAGAAGTAGGGTTCGACAGGCCAGGAATGTTGTCAAATATTGCATCCGAGATGTTAGGTTGCCTCAGGTAAGAAAATATGACGTTATAGACGTATATACTGTTCCCTCCGAGAAGTAGGGTTCGACAGGCCAGGAATGTTGTCAAATATTGCATCCGAGATGTTAGGTTGCCTTAGGTTAGGATATATAACGTTATAGACGCATGTAATGTTACCACCGAGACGTAGGGACCGACACGCCTGGAATGTTGTCAAATGTTACATCCGAGATGTTAGGTTGCCTCAGGTTATGATATATGACGTTATAGACGTATATACTGTTCCCTCCGAGAAGTAGGGTTCGACGGGCCAGGAATGTTGTCAAATATTGCATCCGAGATGTTAGGTTGCCTTAGATTAGGATATACATCGTTATAGACGCATGTAATGTTACCACCGAGACGTAGGGACCGACACGCCTGGAATGTTGTCAAATGTAACATCCGAGATGTTAGGTTGCCTCAGGTTAGGATATATGACGTTATAGACGTATATACTGTTCCCTCCGAGAAGTAGGGTTCGACGGGCCAGGAATGTTGTCAAATGTTACATCCGAGATGTTAGGTTGCCTTAGGTTAGGATATATGACGTTATTGACGTATATACTGTTCCCTCCGAGAAGTAGGGTTCGACGGGCCAGGAATGTTGTCAAATATTGCATCCGAGATGATAGGTCGCCTTAGGTTAGGATATATAACGTTATAGACGCATGTAATGTTACCACCGAGACGTAGGGACCGACACGCCTGGAATGTTGTCAAATGTTACATCCGAGATGTTAGGTTGACTCAGGCTAGGATATATGACGTTATAGACGTATATACTGTTCCCTCCGAGAAGTACGGTTCGACAGGCCAGGTATGTTGTCAAATATTGCATACGAGATGTTAGGTGGCCTTAGATTAGGATATATACCGTTATAGACGCATGTAATGTTACCACCGAGACGTAGGGACCGACACGCCTGGAATGTTGTCAAATGTTACATCCGAGATGTTAGGTTGCCTTAGGTTAGGATATATGACGCTACAGACGTATATACTGTTCCCTCCGAGAAGTAGGGACCGACACGCCTGGAATGTTGTCAAATGTGACATCCGAGATGTTAGGTTGCCTTACATTATGATATATACCGTTATCGACGTATATACTGCTCCTTCCGGGAAGTAGGGTTCGACAGGCCAGGAATGTTGTCAAATATTGCATCCGAGATATTAGGTTGCCTTAGATTAGGATATACAACGTTATAGACGCATATAGTGTTCCCACCGAGAAGTAGGGTCCGACACGCCTGGAATGTTGTAGAATAATACATCCGAGATGTCAGGTTGCCTTAGGTTAGGATATATAACGTTATAGACGTATATACTGTTCCCTCCGAGAAGTAGGGTTCGACAGGACAGGAATGTTGTCAAATATTGCATCCGAGATGTTAGGCTGCCTTAGGTTAGGATATATACCGTTATAGACGTATATACTGTTCCCACCGAGAAGTAGGGTTCGACACGCCAGGAATGTTGTCAAATATTACATACGAGATGTTAGGAGGCCTTAGGTTAGGATATATAACGTTATAGACGCATGTAATGTTACGACCGAGACTTAGGGACCGACACGCCTGGAATGTTGTAAAATGTTACATCCGAGATGTTAGGTTGCCTAAGATTAGGATATATACCGTTATAGACGCATGTAATGTTACCACCGAGACGTATGGACCGACACGCCTGGAATGTTGTCAAATGTTACATCCGAGATGTTAGGTTGCCTTAGGTTAGGATATATGACGTTACAGACGTATATACTGTTCCCTCCGAGAAGTAGTGTTCGACAGGCCAGGAATGTTGTCAAATATTGCTTCCGAGATGTTAGGTTGCCTTAGATTAGGATATATTCCGTTATAGACGTATATAGTGTTCCCTCCGAGAAGTAGGGTTCGACAGGCCAGGAATGTTGTCAAATATTGCATCCGAGATGTTAGGTTGCCTCAGGTAAGAAAATATGACGTTATAGACGTATATACTGTTCCCTCCGAGAAGTAGGGTTCGACAGGCCAGGAATGTTGTCAAATATTGCATCCGAGATGTTAGGTTGCCTTAGGTTAGGATATATAACGTTATAGACGCATGTAATGTTACCACCGAGACGTAGGGACCGACACGCCTGGAATGTTGTCAAATGTTACATCCGAGATGTTAGGTTGCCTCAGGTTAGGATATATGACGTTATAGACGTATATACTGTTCCCTCCGAGAAGTACGGTTCGACAGGCCAGGAATGTTGTCAAATATTGCATCCGAGATGTTAGGTTGCCTTAGGTTAGGATATATAACGTTATAGACGCATGTAATGTTACCACCGAGACGTAGGGCCCTACACGCCTGGAATTTTGTGAAATGTTACATCCGAGATGTTAGGTTGCCTTAGGTTAGGATATATGACGTTACAGACGTATATACTGTTCCCTCCGAGAAGGAGTGTTCGACAGGCCAGGAATGTTGTCAAATATAGCATCCGAGATGTTAGGTTACCTTAGATTAGGATATACAACGTTATAGACGCATATAATGTTACCACCGAGACGTAGGGTCCGACACGCCTGGAATGTTGTCAAATGTTACATCCGAGATGTTAGGTTGCCTTAGGTTAGGATATATGACGTTACAGACGTATATACTGTTCCCTCCGAGAAGTAGTGTTCGACAGGCCAGGAATGTTGTTAAATATTGCTTCCGAGATGTTAGGTTGCCTTAGATTAGGATATATTCCGTTATAGACGTATATAGTGTTCCCTCCGAGAAGTAGGGTTCGACAGGCCAGGAATGTTGTCAAATATTGCATCCGAGATGTTAGGTTGCCTCAGGTAAGAATATATGACGTTATAGACGTATATACTGTTCCCTCCGAGAAGTACGGTTCGACAGGCCAGGAATGTTGTCAAATATTGCATCCGAGATGTTAGGTTGCCTTAGGTTAGGATATATAACGTTATAGACGCATGTAATGTTACCACCGAGACGTAGGGCCCTACACGCCTGGAATTTTGTGAAATGTTACATCCGAGATGTTAGGTTGCCTTAGGTTAGGATATATGACGTTACAGACGTATATACTGTTCCCACCGAGAGGTAGGGTTCGACAGGCCAGGAATGTTGTCAAATATTGCATCCGAGATTTTAGGTTGCCTTAGGTTAGGATATATAACGTTATAGACGCATGTAATGTTACCTCCGACACGTAGGGACGGACACTCCTGGAATGTTGTCAAATGTTACATCCGAGATGTTAGGTTGCCTTATGTTAGGATATATGACGCTACAGACGTATATACTGTTCCCTCCGAGCAGTAGGTTTCGACAGGCCAGGAATGTTGTCAAATATTGCATCCGAGATGTTAGGTTGCCTTAGATTAGGATATACAACGTTATAGACGCATATAATGTTCCCCCCGAGAAGTAGGGTCCGACACGCCTGTAATGTTGTAGAATAATACATCCGAGATGTCAGGTTGCCTTAGGTTAGGATATATAACGTTATAAACGTATATACCGTTCCCTCCGAGAAGTAGGGTTCGACAGGCCAGGAATGTTGTCAAATATTGCATCCGAGATGTTAGGTGGCCTTAGATTAGGATATATACCGCTATAGACGCATGTAAAGTTACCACCGAGACATAGGGACCGACACGCCTGGAATGTTGTCAAATGTTACATCCGAGATGTTAGGTTGCCTTAGGTTAGGATATATGACGTTATAGACGTATATACAGTTCCCTCCGAGAAGTAGGGTTCGACGGGCCAGGAATGTTGTCAAATATTGCATCCGAGATGTTAGGTTGCCTTAGGTTAGGATATATACCGTTATAGACGCATGTAATGTTACCACCGAGACGTAGGGACCGACACGCCTGGAATGTTGTCAAATGTTACATCCGAGATGTTAGGTTGCCTTAGGTTAGGATATATGACGCTACAGACGTATATACTGTTCCCTCCGAGAAGTAGGGACCGACACGCCTGGAATGTTGTCAAATGTGACATCCGAGATGTTAGGTTGCCTTACATTATGATATATACCGTTATCGACGTATATACTGCTCCTTCCGGGAAGTAGGGTTCGACAGGCCAGGAATGTTGTCAAATATTGCATCCGAGATGTTAGGTTGCCTTAGATTAGGATATACAACGTTATAGACGCATATAGTGTTCCCACCGAGAAGTAGGGTCCGACACGCCTGGAATGTTGTAGAATAATACATCCGAGATGTCAGGTTGCCTTAGGTTAGGATATATAACGTTATAGACGTATATACTGTTCCCTCCGAGAAGTAGGGTTCGACAGGCCAGGAATCTTGTCAAATATTGCATCCGAGATGTTAGGTGGCCTTAGATTAGGATATACAACGTTATAGACGCATATAATGTTCCCACCGAGAAGTAGGTCCGACACGCCTGGAATGTAGTAGAATATTACATCTGAGATGTAAGGTTGCCTTAGGTTAGGATATATAACGTTATGGACGTATATAGTGTTCCCACCGAGAAGTAGGGTCCGAAACGGCAGGAATGTTGTCAAATATTACATCCGAGTTGTTACGTTGCCGTTATAAACGCATTAATGTTACCACCGAGACGTAGGGACCGACACGCCTGGAATGTTGTCAAATGTGACATCCGAGATGTTAGGTTGCCTTAGGTTAGGATATATATCGTTATAGACGTATATACTGTTCCCACCGAGAGGTAGGGTTCGACAGGCCAGGAATGTTGTCAAATATTGCATCCGAGATGTTAGGTTGCCTTAGGTTAGGATATATAACGTTATAGACGCATGTAACGTTACCTCCGACACGTAGGGACCGACACGCCTGAAATGTTGTCAAATGTTACATCCGAGATGTTAGGTTGCCTTATGTTAGGATATATGACGCTACAGACGTATATACTGTTCCCTCCGAGAAGTAGGGTTCGACAGGCCAGGAATGTTGTCAAATATTGCATCCGAGATGTTAGGTTGCCTTAGGTTAGGATATATAACGTTATAGACGCATGTAATGTTACCACCGAGACGTAGGGACCGACACGCCTGGAATGTTGTCAAATGTTACATCCGAGATGTTAGGTTGCCTCAGGTTAGGATATATGACGTTATAGACGTATATACTGTTCCCTCCGAGAAGTACGGTTCGACAGGCCAGGAATGTTGTCAAATATTGCATCCGAGATGTCAGGTTGCCTTAGGTTAGGATATATAACGTTATAGACGTATATACTGTTCCCTCTGAGAAGTAGGGTTCGACAGGCCAAGAATGTTGTCAAATATTGCACCCGAGATGTTAGGTTGCCTTAGATTAGGATATATACCGTTATAGACGCATGTAATGTTACCACCGAGACGTAGGGACCGACACGCCTGGAATGTTGTCAAATGTTACATCCGAGATGTTAGGTTGCCTCAGGTTATGATATATGACGTTATAGACGTATATACTGTTCCCTCCGAGAAGTAGGGTTCGACGGGCCAGGAATGTTGTCAAATATTGCATCCGAGATGTTAGGTTGCCTTAGATTAGGATATACATCGTTATAGACGCATGTAATGTTACCACCGAGACGTAGGGACCGACACGCCTGGAATGTTGTCAAATGTAACATCCGAGATGTTAGGTTGCCTCAGGTTAGGATATATGACGTTATAGACGTATATACTGTTCCCTCCGAGAAGTAGGGTTCGACGGGCCAGGAATGTTGTCAAATGTTACATCCGAGATGTTAGGTTGCCTTAGGTTAGGATATATGACGTTATTGACGTATATACTGTTCCCTCCGAGAAGTAGGGTTCGACGGGCCAGGAATGTTGTCAAATATTGCATCCGAGATGATAGGTCGCCTTAGGTTAGGATATATAACGTTATAGACGCATGTAATGTTACCACCGAGACGTAGGGACCGACACGCCTGGAATGTTGTCAAATGTTACATCCGAGATGTTAGGTTGACTCAGGCTAGGATATATGACGTTATAGACGTATATACTGTTCCCTCCGAGAAGTACGGTTCGACAGGCCAGGTATGTTGTCAAATATTGCATACGAGATGTTAGGTGGCCTTAGATTAGGATATATACCGTTATAGACGCATGTAATGTTACCACCGAGACGTAGGGACCGACACGCCTGGAATGTTGTCAAATGTTACATCCGAGATGTTAGGTTGCCTTAGGTTAGGATATATGACGCTACAGACGTATATACTGTTCCCTCCGGGAAGTAGGGACCGACACGCCTGGAATGTTGTCAAATGTGACATCCGAGATGTTAGGTTGCCTTAGATTATGATATATACCGTTATCGACGTATATACTGCTCCTTCCGAGAAGTAGGGTTCGACAGGCCAGGAATGTTGTCAAATATTGCATCCGAGATGTTAGGTGGTCTTAGATTAGGATATATACCGTTATAGACGCATATAATGTTCCCACCGAGAAGTAGGGTCCGACACGCCTGGAATGTTGTAGAATAATACATCCGAGATGTCAGGTTGCCTTAGGTTAGGATATATATCGTTATAGACGTATATACTGTTCCCTCCGAGAAGTAGGGTTCGACAGGCCAGGAATGTGGTCAAATATTGCATCCGAGATGTTAGGTGGCCTTAGATTAGGATATATACCGTTATAGACGCATGTAATGTTACCACCGAGACGTAGGGACCGACACGCCTGGAATGTTGTCAAATGTTACATCCGAGATGTTAGGTTGCCTTAGGTTAGGATATATGACGCTACAGACGTATATACTGTTCCCTCCGAGAAGTAGGGACCGACACGCCTGGAATGTTGTCAAATGTGACATCCGAGATGTTAGGTTGCCTTACATTATGATATATACCGTTATCGACGTATATACTGCTCCTTCCGGGAAGTAGGGTTCGACAGGCCAGGAATGTTGTCAAATATTGCATCCGAGATGTTAGGTTGCCTTAGATTAGGATATACAACGTTATAGACGCATATAGTGTTCCCACCGAGAAGTAGGGTCCGACACGCCTGGAATGTTGTAGAATAATACATCCGAGATGTCAGGTTGCCTTAGGTTAGGATATATAACGTTATAGACGTATATACTGTTCCCTCCGAGAAGTAGGGTTCGACAGGCCAGGAATCTTGTCAAATATTGCATCCGAGATGTTAGGTGGCCTTAGATTAGGATATACAACGTTATAGACGCATATAATGTTCCCACCGAGAAGTAGGTCCGACACGCCTGGAATGTTGTAGAATATTACATCTGAGATGTAAGGTTGCCTTAGGTTAGGATATATAACGTTATGGACGTATATACTGTTCCCACCGAGAAGTAGGGTCCGAAACGGCAGGAATGTTGTCAAATATTACATCCGAGTTGTTACGTTGCCGTTATAAACGCATTAATGTTACCACCGAGACGTAGGGACCGACACGCCTGGAATGTTGTCAAATGTGACATCCGAGATGTTAGGTTGCCTTGGGTTAGGATATATATCGTTATAGACGTATATACTGTTCCCACCGAGAGGTAGGGTTCGACAGGCCAGGAATGTTGTCAAATATTGCATCCGAGATGTTAGGTTGCCTTAGGTTAGGATATATAACGTTATAGACGCATGTAACGTTACCTCCGACACGTAGGGACCGACACGCCTGGAATGTTGTCAAATGTTACATCCGAGATGTTAGGTTGCCTTATGTTAGGATATATGACGCTACAGACGTATATACTGTTCCCTCCGAGAAGTAGGGTTCGACAGGCCAGGAATGTTGTCAAATATTGCATCCGAGATGTTAGGTTGCCTTAGGTTAGGATATATAACGTTATAGACGCATGTAATGTTACCACCGAGACGTAGGGACCGACACGCCTGGAATGTTGTCAAATGTTACATCCGAGATGTTAGGTTGCCTCAGGTTAGGATATATGACGTTATAGACGTATATACTGTTCCCTCCGAGAAGTACGGTTCGACAGGCCAGGAATGTTGTCAAATATTGCATCCGAGATGTCAGGTTGCCTTAGGTTAGGATATATAACGTTATAGACGTATATACTGTTCCCTCTGAGAAGTAGGGTTCGACAGGCCAAGAATGTTGTCAAATATTGCACCCGAGATGTTAGGTTGCCTTAGATTAGGATATATACCGTTATAGACGCATGTAATGTTACCACCGAGACGTAGGGACCGACACGCCTGGAATGTTGTCAAATGTTACATCCGAGATGTTAGGTTGCCTCAGGTTATGATATATGACGTTATAGACGTATATACTGTTCCCTCCGAGAAGTAGGGTTCGACGGGCCAGGAATGTTGTCAAATATTGCATCCGAGATGTTAGGTTGCCTTAGATTAGGATATACATCGTTATAGACGCATGTAATGTTACCACCGAGACGTAGGGACCGACACGCCTGGAATGTTGTCAAATGTAACATCCGAGATGTTAGGTTGCCTCAGGTTAGGATATATGACGTTATAGACGTATATACTGTTCCCTCCGAGAAGTAGGGTTCGACGGGCCAGGAATGTTGTCAAATGTTACATCCGAGATGTTAGGTTGCCTTAGGTTAGGATATATGACGTTATTGACGTATATACTGTTCCCTCCGAGAAGTAGGGTTCGACGGGCCAGGAATGTTGTCAAATATTGCATCCGAGATGATAGGTCGCCTTAGGTTAGGATATATAACGTTATAGACGCATGTAATGTTACCACCGAGACGTAGGGACCGACACGCCTGGAATGTTGTCAAATGTTACATCCGAGATGTTAGGTTGCCTTAGGTTAGGATATATGACGTTATAGACGTATATACAGTTCCCTCCGAGAAGTAGGGTTCGACGGGCCAGGAATGTTGTCAAATATTGCATCCGAGATGTTAGGTTGCCTTAGGTTAGGATATATACCGTTATAGACGCATGTAATGTTACCACCGAGACGTAGGGACCGACACGCCTGGAATGTTGTCAAATGTTACATCCGAGATGTTATGTTGCCTTAGGTTAGGATATATGACGCTACAGACGTATATACTGTTCCCTCCGAGAAGTAGGGACCGACACGCCTGGAATGTTGTCAAATGTGACATCCGAGATGTTAGGTTGCCTTACATTATGATATATACCGTTATCGACGTATATACTGCTCCTTCCGGGAAGTAGGGTTCGACAGGCCAGGAATGTTGTCAAATATTGCATCCGAGATGTTAGGTTGCCTTAGATTAGGATATACAACGTTATAGACGCATATAGTGTTCCCACCGAGAAGTAGGGTCCGACACGCCTGGAATGTTGTAGAATAATACATCCGAGATGTCAGGTTGCCTTAGGTTAGGATATATAACGTTATAGACGTATATACTGTTCCCTCCGAGAAGTAGGGTTCGACAGGCCAGGAATCTTGTCAAATATTGCATCCGAGATGTTAGGTGGCCTTAGATTAGGATATACAACGTTATAGACGCATATAATGTTCCCACCGAGAATTAGGTCCGACACGCCTGGAATGTAGTAGAATATTACATCTGAGATGTAAGGTTGCCTTAGGTTAGGATATATAACGTTATGGACGTATATAGTGTTCCCACCGAGAAGTAGGGTCCGAAACGGCAGGAATGTTGTCAAATATTACATCCGAGTTGTTACGTTGCCGTTATAAACGCATTAATGTTACCACCGAGACGTAGGGACCGACACGCCTGGAATATTGTCAAATGTGACATCCGAGATGTTAGGTTGCCTTAGGTTAGGATATATATCGTTATAGACGTATATACTGTTCCCACCGAGAGGTAGGGTTCGACAGGCCAGGAATGTTGTCAAATATTGCATCCGAGATGTTAGGTTGCCTTAGGTTAGGATATATAACGTTATAGACGCATGTAACGTTACCTCCGACACGTAGGGACCGGCACGCCTGGAATGTTGTCAAATGTTACATCCGAGATGTTAGGTTGCCTTATGTTAGGATATATGACGCTACAGACGTATATACTGTTCCCTCCGAGAAGTAGGGTTCGACAGGCCAGAAATGATGTCAAATATTGCATCCGAGATGTTAGGTTGCCTTAGGTTAGGATATATAACGTTATAGACGCATGTAATGTTACCACCGAGACGTAGGGACCGACACGCCTGGAATGTTGTCAAATGTTACATCCGAGATGTTAGGTTGCCTCAGGTTAGGATATATGACGTTATAGACGTATATACTGTTCCCTCCGAGAAGTACGGTTCGACAGGCCAGGAATGTTGTCAAATATTGCATCCGAGATGTCAGGTTGCCTTAGGTTAGGATATATAACGTTATAGACGTATATACTGTTCCCTCTGAGAAGTAGGGTTCGACAGGCCAAGAATGTTGTCAAATATTGCACCCGAGATGTTAGGTTGCCTTAGATTAGGATATATACCGTTATAGACGCATGTAATGTTACCACCGAGACGTAGGGACCGACACGCCTGGAATGTTGTCAAATGTTACATCCGAGATGTTAGGTTGCCTCAGGTTATGATATATGACGTTATAGACGTATATACTGTTCCCTCCGAGAAGTACGGTTCGACAGGCCAGGAATGTTGTCAAATATTGCATCCGAGATGTTAGGTGGCCTTAGATTAGGATATATACCGTTATAGACGCATGTAATGTTACCACCGAGACGTAGGGACCGACACGCCTGGAATGTTGTCAAATGTTACATCCGAGATGTTAGGTTGCCTTAGGTTAGGATATATGACGCTACAGACGTATATACTGTTCCCTCCGGGAAGTAGGGACCGACACGCCTGGAATGTTGTCAAATGTGACATCCGAGATGTTAGGTTGCCTTAGATTATGATATATACCGTTATCGACGTATATACTGCTCCTTCCGAGAAGTAGGGTTCGACAGGCCAGGAATGTTGTCAAATATTGCATCCGAGATGTTAGGTGGTCTTAGATTAGGATATATACCGTTATAGACGCATATAATGTTCCCACCGAGAAGTAGGGTCCGACACGCCTGGAATGTTGTAGAATAATACATCCGAGATGTCAGGTTGCCTTAGGTTAGGATATATATCGTTATAGACGTATATACTGTTCCCTCCGAGAAGTAGGGTTCGACAGGCCAGGAATGTTGTCAAATATTGCATCCGAGATGTTAGGTGGCCTTAGATTAGGATATATACCGTTATAGACGCATGTAATGTTACCACCGAGACGTAGGGACCGACACGCCTGGAATGTTGTCAAATGTTACATCCGAGATGTTAGGTTGCCTTAGGTTAGGATATATGACGCTACAGACGTATATACTGTTCCCTCCGAGAAGTAGGGACCGACACGCCTGGAATGTTGTCAAATGTGACATCCGAGATGTTAGGTTGCCTTACATTATGATATATACCGTTATCGACGTATATACTGCTCCTTCCGGGAAGTAGGGTTCGACAGGCCAGGAATGTTGTCAAATATTGCATCCGAGATGTTAGGTTGCCTTAGATTAGGATATACAACGTTATAGACGCATATAGTGTTCCCACCGAGAAGTAGGGTCCGACACGCCTGGAATGTTGTAGAATAATACATCCGAGATGTCAGGTTGCCTTAGGTTAGGATATATAACGTTATAGACGTATATACTGTTCCCTCCGAGAAGTAGGGTTCGACAGGCCAGGAATCTTGTCAAATATTGCATCCGAGATGTTAGGTGGCCTTAGATTAGGATATACAACGTTATAGACGCATATAATGTTCCCACCGAGAAGTAGGTCCGACACGCCTGGAATGTTGTAGAATATTACATCTGAGATGTAAGGTTGCCTTAGGTTAGGATATATAACGTTATGGACGTATATACTGTTCCCACCGAGAAGTAGGGTCCGAAACGGCAGGAATGTTGTCAAATATTACATCCGAGTTGTTACGTTGCCGTTATAAACGCATTAATGTTACCACCGAGACGTAGGGACCGACACGCCTGGAATGTTGTCAAATGTGACATCCGAGATGTTAGGTTGCCTTGGGTTAGGATATATATCGTTATAGACGTATATACTGTTCCCACCGAGAGGTAGGGTTCGACAGGCCAGGAATGTTGTCAAATATTGCATCCGAGATGTTAGGTTGCCTTAGGTTAGGATATATAACGTTATAGACGCATGTAACGTTACCTCCGACACGTAGGGACCGACACGCCTGGAATGTTGTCAAATGTTACATCCGAGATGTCAGGTTGCCTTATGTTAGGATATATGACGCTACAGACGTATATACTGTTCCCTCCGAGAAGTAGGGTTCGACAGGCCAGGAATGTTGTCAAATATTGCATCCGAGATGTTAGGTTGCCTTAGGTTAGGATATATAACGTTATAGACGCATGTAATGTTACCACCGAGACGTAGGGACCGACACGCCTGGAATGTTGTCAAATGTTACATCCGAGATGTTAGGTTGCCTCAGGTTAGGATATATGACGTTATAGACGTATATACTGTTCCCTCCGAGAAGTACGGTTCGACAGGCCAGGAATGTTGTCAAATATTGCATCCGAGATGTCAGGTTGCCTTAGGTTAGGATATATAACGTTATAGACGTATATACTGTTCCCTCTGAGAAGTAGGGTTCGACAGGCCAAGAATGTTGTCAAATATTGCACCCGAGATGTTAGGTTGCCTTAGATTAGGATATATACCGTTATAGACGCATGTAATGTTACCACCGAGACGTAGGGACCGACACGCCTGGAATGTTGTCAAATGTTACATCCGAGATGTTAGGTTGCCTCAGGTTATGATATATGAAGTTATAGACGTATATACTGTTCCCTCCGAGAAGTAGGGTTCGACGGGCCAGGAATGTTGTCAAATATTGCATCCGAGATGTTAGGTTGCCTTAGATTAGGATATACATCGTTATAGACGCATGTAATGTTACCACCGAGACGTAGGGACCGACACGCCTGGAATGTTGTCAAATGTAACATCCGAGATGTTAGGTTGCCTCAGGTTAGGATATATGACGTTATAGACGTATATACTGTTCCCTCCGAGAAGTAGGGTTCGACGGGCCAGGAATGTTGTCAAATGTTACATCCGAGATGTTAGGTTGCCTTAGGTTAGGATATATGACGTTATTGACGTATATACTGTTCCCTCCGAGAAGTAGGGTTCGACGGGCCAGGAATGTTGTCAAATATTGCATCCGAGATGATAGGTCGCCTTAGGTTAGGATATATAACGTTATAGACGCATGTAATGTTACCACCGAGACGTAGGGACCGACACGCCTGGAATGTTGTCAAATGTTACATCCGAGATGTTAGGTTGTCTCAGGCTAGGATATATGACGTTATAGACGTATATACTGTTCCCTCCGAGAAGTACGGTTCGACAGGCCAGGAATGTTGTCAAATATCGCATCCGAGATGTTAGGTTGCCTTAGGTTAGGATATATAACGTTATAGACGCATGTAATGTTACCACCGAGACGTAGGGACCGACACGCCTGGAATGTTGTCAAATGTTACATCCGAGATGTTAGGTTGCCTTAGGTTAGGATATATGACGTTACAGACGTATATACTGTTCCCTCCGGGAAGTAGGGACCGACACGCCTGGAATGTTGTCAAATGTGACATCCGAGATGTTAGGTTGCCTTAGATTATGATATATACCGTTATCGACGTATATACTGCTCCTTCCGAGAAGTAGGGTTCGACAGGCCGGGAATGTTGTCAAATATTGCATCCGAGATGTTAGGTGGTCTTAGATTAGGATATATACCGTTATAGACGCATATAATGTTCCCACCGAGAAGTAGGGTCCGACACGCCTGGAATGTTGTAGAATAATACATCCGAGATGTCAGGTTGCCTTAGGTTAGGATATATATCGTTATAGACGTATATACTGTTCCCTCCGAGAAGTAGGGTTCGACAGGCCAGGAATGTTGTCAAATATTGCATCCGAGATGTTAGGTGGCCTTAGATTAGGATATACACCGTTATAGACGCATATAATGTTACCACCGAGACGTAGGGACCGACACGCCTGGAATGTTGTCAAATGTTACATCCGAGATGTTAGGTTGCCTTAGGTTAGGATATATGACGTTACAGACGTATATACTGTTCCCTCCGAGAAGTAGGGTTCGACAGGCCAGGAATGTTGTCAAATATTGCATCCGAGATGTTAGGTTGCCTTAGATTATGATATATACCGTTATAGACGCATATAATGTTCCCACCGAGAAGTAGGGTCCGACACGCCTGGAAGGTTGTAGAATATTACATCCGAGATGTCAGGTTGCCTTAGGTTAGGATATAGGCCGTTATAGGCATACATACTGTTCCCTCCGAGAAGTAGGGTTCGACAGGCCAGGAATGTTGTCAACTATAGCATCCGTGATGTTAGGTTGCCTTAGGTCAGGATATATAACGTTATAGACGCATGTAATATTACCACCGAGACGTAGGGACCGACACGCCTGGAATGTTGTCAAATGTTACATCCGAGATGTTAGGTTGCCTTAGGTTAGGATATATGACGTTATAGACGTATATACTGTTCCCTCCGAGAAGTAGGGTTCGACGGGCCAGGAATGTTGTCAAATATTGCATCCGAGGTGATAGGTCGCCTTAGGTTAGGATATATAACGTTATAGACGCATGTAATGTTACCACCGAGACGTAGGGACCGACACGCCTGGAATGTTGTCAAATGTTACATCCGAGATGTTAGGTTGCCTTAGGTTAGGATATATGACGTTACAGACGTATATACTGTTCCCTCCGGGAAGTAGGGTTCGACAGGCCAGGAATGTTGTCAAATATTGCATCCGAGGTGATAGGTCGCCTTAGGTTAGGATATATAACGTTATAGACGCATGTAATGTTACCACCGAGACGTAGGGACCGACACGCCTGGAATGTTGTCAAATGTTACATCCGACATGTTAGGTTGCCTTAGGTTAGGATATATGACGTTACAGACGTATATACTGTTCCCTCCGAGAAGTAGTGTTCGACAGGCCAGGAATGTTGTCAAATATTGCATCTGAGATGTTAGGTTGCCTTAGATTAGGATATATACCGTTATAGACGTATATACTGTTCCCTCCGAGAAGTAGGGTTCGACAGGCCAGGAATGTTGTCAAATATTGCATCCGAGATGTTAGGTTGCCTCAGGTAAGAATATATGACGTTATAGACGTATATACAGTTCCCTCCGAGAAGTAGGGTTCGACAGGCCAGGAATGTTCTCAAATTTTGCATTCGAGGTGTTAGGTTGCCTTAGGTTAGGATATATAACGTTATAGACGCATGTAATGTTACCACCGAGACGTAGGGACCGACACGCCTGGAATGTTGTCAAATGTTACATCCGAGATGTTAGGTTGCCTTAGGTTAGGATATATGACGTTACAGACGTATATACTGTTCCCTCCGGGAAGTAGGGTTCGACAGGCCAGGAATGTTGTCAAATATTGCATCCGAGATGTTAGGTGGCCTTAGATTAGGATATACAACGTTATAGACGCATATAATGTTCCCACCGAGAAGTAGGTCCGACACGCCTGGAATGTTGTAGAATATTACATCCGAGATGTAAGGTTGCCTTAGGTTAGGATATATAACGTTATGGACGTATATACTGTTCCCACCGAGAAGTAGCGTCCGAAACGGCAGGAATGTTGTCAAATATTACATCCGAGTTGTTACGTTGCCGTTATAGACGCATTAATGTTACCACCGAGACGTAGGGACCGACACGCCTGGAATGTTGTCAAATGTTACATCCGAGATGTTAGGTTGTCTCAGGTTAGGATATATGACGTTATAGACGTATATACTGTTCCCTCCGAGAAGTAGGGTTCGACAGGCCAGGAATGTTGTCAAATATTGCATCCGAGATGTTAGGTGGCCTTAGATTAGGATATATACCGTTATAGACGCATGTAATGTTACCACCGAGACGTAGGGACCGACACGCCTGGAATGTTGTCAAATGTTACATCCGAGATGTTAGGTTGCCTTAGGTTAGGATATATGACGCTACAGACGTATATACTGTTCCCTCCGAGAAGTAGGGACCGACACGCCTGGAATGTTGTCAAATGTGACATCCGAGATGTTAGGTTGCCTTACATTATGATATATACCGTTATCGACGTATATACTGCTCCTTCCGGGAAGTAGGGTTCGACAGGCCAGGAATGTTGTCAAATATTGCATCCGAGATGTTAGGTTGCCTTAGATTAGGATATACAACGTTATAGACGCATATAGTGTTCCCACCGAGAAGTAGGGTCCGACACGCCTGGAATGTTGTAGAATAATACATCCGAGATGTCAGGTTGCCTTAGGTTAGGATATATAACGTTATAGACGTATATACTGTTCCCTCCGAGAAGTAGGGTTCGACAGGCCAGGAATCTTGTCAAATATTGCATCCGAGATGTTAGGTGGCCTTAGATTAGGATATACAACGTTATAGACGCATATAATGTTCCCACCGAGAAGTAGGTCCGACACGCCTGGAATGTTGTAGAATATTACATCTGAGATGTAAGGTTGCCTTAGGTTAGGATATATAACGTTATGGACGTATATACTGTTCCCACCGAGAAGTAGGGTCCGAAACGGCAGGAATGTTGTCAAATATTACATCCGAGTTGTTACGTTGCCGTTATAAACGCATTAATGTTACCACCGAGACGTAGGGACCGACACGCCTGGAATGTTGTCAAATGTGACATCCGAGATGTTAGGTTGCCTTGGGTTAGGATATATATCGTTATAGACGTATATACTGTTCCCACCGAGAGGTAGGGTTCGACAGGCCAGGAATGTTGTCAAATATTGCATCCGAGATGTTAGGTTGCCTTAGGTTAGGATATATAACGTTATAGACGCATGTAACGTTACCTCCGACACGTAGGGACCGACACGCCTGGAATGTTGTCAAATGTTACATCCGAGATGTCAGGTTGCCTTATGTTAGGATATATGACGCTACAGACGTATATACTGTTCCCTCCGAGAAGTAGGGTTCGACAGGCCAGGAATGTTGTCAAATATTGCATCCGAGATGTTAGGTTGCCTTAGGTTAGGATATATAACGTTATAGACGCATGTAATGTTACCACCGAGACGTAGGGACCGACACGCCTGGAATGTTGTCAAATGTTACATCCGAGATGTTAGGTTGCCTCAGGTTAGGATATATGACGTTATAGACGTATATACTGTTCCCTCCGAGAAGTACGGTTCGACAGGCCAGGAATGTTGTCAAATATTGCATCCGAGATGTCAGGTTGCCTTAGGTTAGGATATATAACGTTATAGACGTATATACTGTTCCCTCTGAGAAGTAGGGTTCGACAGGCCAAGAATGTTGTCAAATATTGCACCCGAGATGTTAGGTTGCCTTAGATTAGGATATATACCGTTATAGACGCATGTAATGTTACCACCGAGACGTAGGGACCGACACGCCTGGAATGTTGTCAAATGTTACATCCGAGATGTTAGGTTGCCTCAGGTTATGATATATGAAGTTATAGACGTATATACTGTTCCCTCCGAGAAGTAGGGTTCGACGGGCCAGGAATGTTGTCAAATATTGCATCCGAGATGTTAGGTTGCCTTAGATTAGGATATACATCGTTATAGACGCATGTAATGTTACCACCGAGACGTAGGGACCGACACGCCTGGAATGTTGTCAAATGTAACATCCGAGATGTTAGGTTGCCTCAGGTTAGGATATATGACGTTATAGACGTATATACTGTTCCCTCCGAGAAGTAGGGTTCGACGGGCCAGGAATGTTGTCAAATGTTACATCCGAGATGTTAGGTTGCCTTAGGTTAGGATATATGACGTTATTGACGTATATACTGTTCCCTCCGAGAAGTAGGGTTCGACGGGCCAGGAATGTTGTCAAATATTGCATCCGAGATGATAGGTCGCCTTAGGTTAGGATATATAACGTTATAGACGCATGTAATGTTACCACCGAGACGTAGGGACCGACACGCCTGGAATGTTGTCAAATGTTACATCCGAGATGTTAGGTTGCCTTAGGTTAGGATATATGACGTTACAGACGTATATACTGTTCCCTCCGGGAAGTAGGGACCGACACGCCTGGAATGTTGTCAAATGTGACATCCGAGATGTTAGGTTGCCTTAGATTATGATATATACCGTTATCGACGTATATACTGCTCCTTCCGAGAAGTAGGGTTCGACAGGCCGGGAATGTTGTCAAATATTGCATCCGAGATGTTAGGTGGTCTTAGATTAGGATATATACCGTTATAGACGCATATAATGTTCCCACCGAGAAGTAGGGTCCGACACGCCTGGAATGTTGTAGAATAATACATCCGAGATGTCAGGTTGCCTTAGGTTAGGATATATATCGTTATAGACGTATATACTGTTCCCTCCGAGAAGTAGGGTTCGACAGGCCAGGAATGTTGTCAAATATTGCATCCGAGATGTTAGGTGGCCTTAGATTAGAATATACACCGTTATAGACGCATATAATGTTACCACCGAGACGTAGGGACCGACACGCCTGGAATGTTGTCAAATGTTACATCCGAGATGTTAGGTTGCCTTAGGTTAGGATATATGACGTTACAGACGTATATACTGTTCCCTCCGAGAAGTAGGGTTCGACAGGCCAGGAATGTTGTCAAATATTGCATCCGAGATGTTAGGTTGCCTTAGATTATGATATATACCGTTATAGACGCATATAATGTTCCCACCGAGAAGTAGGGTCCGACACGCCTGGAAGGTTGTAGAATATTACATCCGAGATGTCAGGTTGCCTTAGGTTAGGATATAGACCGTTATAGGCATACATACTGTTCCCTCCGAGAAGTAGGGTTCGACAGGCCAGGAATGTTGTCAACTATAGCATCCGTGATGTTAGGTTGCCTTAGGTCAGGATATATAACGTTATAGACGCATGTAATATTACCACCGAGACGTAGGGACCGACACGCCTGGAATGTTGTCAAATGTTACATCCGAGATGTTAGGTTGCCTTAGGTTAGGATATATGACGTTATAGACGTATATACTGTTCCCTCCGAGAAGTAGGGTTCGACGGGCCAGGAATGTTGTCAAATATTGCATCCGAGGTGATAGGTCGCCTTAGGTTAGGATATATAACGTTATAGACGCATGTAATGTTACCACCGAGACGTAGGGACCGACACGCCTGGAATGTTGTCAAATGTTACATCCGAGATGTTAGGTTGCCTTAGGTTAGGATATATGACGTTACAGACGTATATACTGTTCCCTCCGGGAAGTAGGGTTCGACAGGCCAGGAATGTTGTCAAATATTGCATCCGAGGTGATAGGTCGCCTTAGGTTAGGATATATAACGTTATAGACGCATGTAATGTTACCACCGAGACGTAGGGACCGACACGCCTGGAATGTTGTCAAATGTTACATCCGACATGTTAGGTTGCCTTAGGTTAGGATATATGACGTTACAGACGTATATACTGTTCCCTCCGAGAAGTAGTGTTCGACAGGCCAGGAATGTTGTCAAATATTGCATCTGAGATGTTAGGTTGCCTTAGATTAGGATATATACCGTTATAGACGTATATACTGTTCCCTCCGAGAAGTAGGGTTCGACAGGCCAGGAATGTTGTCAAATATTGCATCCGAGATGTTAGGTTGCCTCAGGTAAGAATATATGACGTTATAGACGTATATACAGTTCCCTCCGAGAAGTAGGGTTCGACAGGCCAGGAATGTTCTCAAATTTTGCATTCGAGGTGTTAGGTTGCCTTAGGTTAGGATATATAACGTTATAGACGCATGTAATGTTACCACCGAGACGTAGGGACCGACACGCCTGGAATGTTGTCAAATGTTACATCCGAGATGTTAGGTTGCCTTAGGTTAGGATATATGACGTTACAGACGTATATACTGTTCCCTCCGGGAAGTAGGGTTCGACAGGCCAGGAATGTTGTCAAATATTGCATCCGAGATGTTAGGTGGCCTTAGATTAGGATATACAACGTTATAGACGCATATAATGTTCCCACCGAGAAGTAGGTCCGACACGCCTGGAATGTTGTAGAATATTACATCCGAGATGTAAGGTTGCCTTAGGTTAGGATATATAACGTTATGGACGTATATACTGTTCCCACCGAGAAGTAGCGTCCGAAACGGCAGGAATGTTGTCAAATATTACATCCGAGTTGTTACGTTGCCGTTATAGACGCATTAATGTTACCACCGAGACGTAGGGACCGACACGCCTGGAATGTTGTCAAATGTTACATCCGAGATGTTAGGTTGTCTCAGGTTAGGATATATGACGTTATAGACGTATATACTGTTCCCTCCGAGAAGTACGGTTCGACAGGCCAGGAATGTTGTCAAATATCGCATCCGAGATGTTAGGTTGCCTTAGGTTAGGATATATAACGTTATAGACGCATGTAATGTTACCACCGAGACGTAGGGACCGACACGCCTGGAATGTTGTCAAATGTTACATCCGAGATGTTAGGTTGCCTTAGGTTAGGATATATGACGTTACAGACGTATATACTGTTCCCTCCGGGAAGTAGGGACCGACACGCCTGGAATGTTGTCAAATGTGACATCCGAGATGTTAGGTTGCCTTACATTATGATACATACCGTTATCGACGTATATACTGCTCCTTCCGAGAAGTAGGGTTCGACAGGCCAGGAATGTTGTCAAATATTGCATCCGAGATGTTAGGTTGCCTTAGATTAGGATATACAACGTTATAGACGCATGTAATGTTCCCACCGAGAAGTAGGGTGCGACACGCCTGGAATGTTGTAGAATAGTACATCCGAGATGTCAGGTTGCCTTAGGTTAGGATATATAACGTTATAGACGTATATACTGTTCCCTCCGAGAAGTAGGGTTCGACAGGCCAGGAATCTTGTCAAATATTGCATCCGAGATGTTAGGTGGCCTTAGATTAGGATATATACCGTTATAGACGCATATAATGTTCCCACCGAGAAGTAGGGTCCGACACGCCTGGAATGTTGTAGAATAATACATCCGAGATGTCAGGTTGCCTTAGGTTAGGATATATATCGTTATAGACGTATATACTGTTCCCTCCGAGAAGTAGGGTTCGACAGGCCAGGAATGTTGTCAAATATTGCATCCGAGATGTTAGGTGGCCTTAGATTAGGATATATACCGTTATAGACGCATGTAATGTTACCACCGAGACGTAGGGACCGACACGCCTGGAATGTTGTCAAATGTTACATCCGAGATGTTAGGTTGCCTCAGGTTAGGATATATGAAGTTATAGACGTATATACTGTTCCCTCCGAGAAGTAGGGTTCGACGGGCCAGGAATGTTGTCAAATATTGCATCCGAGATGTTAGGTCGCCTTAGGTTAGGATATATAACGTTATAGACGCATGTAATGTTACCACCGAGACGCAGGCACCGACACGCCTGGAATGTTGTCAAATGTTACATCCGAGATGTTAGGTTGCCTTAGGTTAGGATATATGACGTTACAGACGTATATACTGTTCCCTCCGAGAAGTAGGGTTCGACAGGCCAGGAATGTTGTCAAATATTGCATCCGAGATGTTAGGTTGCCTTAGATTATGATATATACCGTTATAGACGCATATAATGTTCCCACCGAGAAGTAGGGTCCGACACGCCTGGAAGGTTGTAGAATATTACATCCGAGATGTCAGGTTGCCTTAGGTTAGGATATATACCGTTATAGACATACATACTGTTCCCTCCGAGAAGTAGGGTTCGACAGGCCAGGAATGTTGTCAAATATAGCATCCGTGATGTTAGGTTGCCTTAGGTCAGGATATATAACGTTATAGACGCATGTAATATTACCACCGAGACGTAGGGACCGACACGCCTGGAATGTTGTCAAATGTTACATCCGAGATGTTAGGTTGCCTTAGGTTAGGATATATGACGTTATAGACGTATATACTGTTCCCTCCGAGAAGTAGGGTTCGACGGGCCAGGAATGTTGTCAAATATTGCATCCGAGGTGATAGGTCGCCTTAGGTTAGGATATATAACGTTATAGACGCATGTAATGTTACCACCGAGACGTAGGGACCGACACGCCTGGAATGTTGTCAAATGTTACATCCGACATGTTAGGTTGCCTTAGGTTAGGATATATGACGTTACAGACGTATATACTGTTCCCTCCGAGAAGTAGTGTTCGACAGGCCAGGAATGTTGTCAAATATTGCATCTGAGATGTTAGGTTGCCTTAGATTAGGATATATACCGTTATAGACGTATATACTGTTCCCTCCGAGAAGTAGGGTTCGACAGGCCAGGAATGTTGTCAAATATTGCATCCGAGATGTTAGGTTGCCTCAGGTAAGAATATATGACGTTATAGACGTATATACAGTTCCCTCCGAGAAGTAGGGTTCGACAGGCCAGGAATGTTGTCAAATTTTGCATTCGAGGTGTTAGGTTGCCTTAGGTTAGGATATATAACGTTATAGACGCATGTAATGTTACCACCGAGACGTAGGGACCGACACGCCTGGAATGTTGTCAAATGTTACATCCGAGATGTTAGGTTGCCTTAGGTTAGGATATATGACGTTACAGACGTATATACTGTTCCCTCCGGGAAGTAGGGTTCGACAGGCCAGGAATGTTGTCAAATATTGCATCCGAGATGTTAGGTGGCCTTAGATTAGGATATACAACGTTATAGACGCATATAATGTTCCCACCGAGAAGTAGGTCCGACACGCCTGGAATGTTGTAGAATATTACATCCGAGATGTAAGGTTGCCTTAGGTTAGGATATATAACGTTATGGACGTATATACTGTTCCCACCGAGAAGTAGCGTCCGAAACGGCAGGAATGTTGTCAAATATTACATCCGAGTTGTTACGTTGCCGTTATAGACGCATTAATGTTACCACCGAGACGTAGGGACCGACACGCCTGGAATGTTGTCAAATGTGACATCCGAGATGTTAGGTTGTCTTAGGTTAGGATATATATCGTTATGGACGTATATACTGTTCCCACCGAGAAGTAGCGTCCGTAACGGCAGGAATGTTGTCAAATATTACATCCGAGTTGTTACGTTGCCGTTATAGACGCATGTAATGTTACCACAGAGACGTAGGGACCGACACGCATGGAATGTTGTCAAACGTTACATCCGCGATGTTAGGTTGCCTCAGGTTAGGATATATGACGTTATAGACGTATATACTGTTCCCTCCGTGAAGTAGGGTTCGACGGGCCAGGAATGTTGTCAAATATTGCATCCGAGATGTTAGGTTGCCTTAGATTAGGATATATACCGTTATAGACGCATGTAATGTTACCACCGAGACGTAGGGACCGACACGCCTGGAATGTTGTCAAATGTTACATCCGAGATGTTAGGTTGCCTCAGGTTAGGATATATACTGTTATAGACATATATACTGTTCCCTCCGAGAAGTAGGGTTCGACGGGCCAGGAATGTTGTCAAATGTTACATCCGAGATGTTAGGTTGCCTTAGGTTAGGATATATGACGTTATAGACGTATATACTGTTCCCTCCGAGAAGTAGGGTTCGACGGGCCAGGAATGTTGTCAAATATTGCATCCGAGATGATAGGTCGCCTTAGGTTAGGATATATAACGTTATAGACGCATGTAATGTTACCACCGAGACGTAGGGACCGACACGCCTGGAATGTTGTCAAATGTTACATCCGACATGTTAGGTTGCCTTAGGTTAGGATATATGACGTTACAGACGTATATACTGTTCCCTCCGAGAAGTAGTGTTCGACAGGCCAGGAATGTTGTCAAATATTGCATCCGAAATGTTAGGTTGCCTTAGATTAGGATATATACCGTTATAGACGTATTAACTGTTCCCTCCGAGAAGTAGGGTTCGACAGGCCAGGAATGTTGTCAAATATTGCATCCGAGATGTTAGGTTGCCTTAGATTAGGATATACAACGTTATAGACGCATGTAATGTTCCCACCGAGAAGTAGGGTGCGACACGCCTGGAATGTTGTAGAATAGTACATCCGAGATGTCAGGTTGCCTTAGGTTAGGATATATAACGTTATAGACGTATATACTGTTCCCTCCGAGAAGTAGGGTTCGACAGGCCAGGAATCTTGTCAAATATTGCATCCGAGATGTTAGGTGGCCTTAGATTAGGATATATACCGTTATAGACGCATATAATGTTCCCACCGAGAAGTAGGGTCCGACACGCCTGGAATGTTGTAGAATAATACATCCGAGATGTCAGGTTGCCTTAGGTTAGGATATATATCGTTATAGACGTATATACTGTTCCCTCCGAGAAGTAGGGTTCGACAGGCCAGGAATGTTGTCAAATATTGCATCCGAGATGTTAGGTGGCCTTAGATTAGGATATATACCGTTATAGACGCATGTAATGTTACCACCGAGACGTAGGGACCGACACGCCTGGAATGTTGTCAAATGTTACATCCGAGATGTTAGGTTGCCTCAGGTTAGGATATATGAAGTTATAGACGTATATACTGTTCCCTCCGAGAAGTAGGGTTCGACGGGCCAGGAATGTTGTCAAATATTGCATCCGAGATGTTAGGTCGCCTTAGGTTAGGATATATAACGTTATAGACGCATGTAATGTTACCACCGAGACGCAGGCACCGACACGCCTGGAATGTTGTCAAATGTTACATCCGAGATGTTAGGTTGCCTTAGGTTAGGATATATGACGTTACAGACGTATATACTGTTCCCTCCGAGAAGTAGGGTTCGACAGGCCAGGAATGTTGTCAAATATTGCATCCGAGATGTTAGGTTGCCTTAGATTATGATATATACCGTTATAGACGCATATAATGTTCCCACCGAGAAGTAGGGTCCGACACGCCTGGAAGGTTGTAGAATATTACATCCGAGATGTCAGGTTGCCTTAGGTTAGGATATATACCGTTATAGACATACATACTGTTCCCTCCGAGAAGTAGGGTTCGACAGGCCAGGAATGTTGTCAAATATAGCATCCGTGATGTTAGGTTGCCTTAGGTCAGGATATATAACGTTATAGACGCATGTAATATTACCACCGAGACGTAGGGACCGACACGCCTGGAATGTTGTCAAATGTTACATCCGAGATGTTAGGTTGCCTTAGGTTAGGATATATGACGTTATAGACGTATATACTGTTCCCTCCGAGAAGTAGGGTTCGACGGGCCAGGAATGTTGTCAAATATTGCATCCGAGGTGATAGGTCGCCTTAGGTTAGGATATATAACGTTATAGACGCATGTAATGTTACCACCGAGACGTAGGGACCGACACGCCTGGAATGTTGTCAAATGTTACATCCGACATGTTAGGTTGCCTTAGGTTAGGATATATGACGTTACAGACGTATATACTGTTCCCTCCGAGAAGTAGTGTTCGACAGGCCAGGAATGTTGTCAAATATTGCATCTGAGATGTTAGGTTGCCTTAGATTAGGATATATACCGTTATAGACGTATATACTGTTCCCTCCGAGAAGTAGGGTTCGACAGGCCAGGAATGTTGTCAAATATTGCATCCGAGATGTTAGGTTGCCTCAGGTAAGAATATATGACGTTATAGACGTATATACAGTTCCCTCCGAGAAGTAGGGTTCGACAGGCCAGGAATGTTGTCAAATTTTGCATTCGAGGTGTTAGGTTGCCTTAGGTTAGGATATATAACGTTATAGACGCATGTAATGTTACCACCGAGACGTAGGGACCGACACGCCTGGAATGTTGTCAAATGTTACATCCGAGATGTTAGGTTGCCTTAGGTTAGGATATATGACGTTACAGACGTATATACTGTTCCCTCCGGGAAGTAGGGTTCGACAGGCCAGGAATGTTGTCAAATATTGCATCCGAGATGTTAGGTGGCCTTAGATTAGGATATACAACGTTATAGACGCATATAATGTTCCCACCGAGAAGTAGGTCCGACACGCCTGGAATGTTGTAGAATATTACATCCGAGATGTAAGGTTGCCTTAGGTTAGGATATATAACGTTATGGACGTATATACTGTTCCCACCGAGAAGTAGCGTCCGAAACGGCAGGAATGTTGTCAAATATTACATCCGAGTTGTTACGTTGCCGTTATAGACGCATTAATGTTACCACCGAGACGTAGGGACCGACACGCCTGGAATGTTGTCAAATGTGACATCCGAGATGTTAGGTTGTCTTAGGTTAGGATATATATCGTTATGGACGTATATACTGTTCCCACCGAGAAGTAGCGTCCGTAACGGCAGGAATGTTGTCAAATATTACATCCGAGTTGTTACGTTGCCGTTATAGACGCATGTAATGTTACCACAGAGACGTAGGGACCGACACGCATGGAATGTTGTCAAACGTTACATCCGCGATGTTAGGTTGCCTCAGGTTAGGATATATGACGTTATAGACGTATATACTGTTCCCTCCGTGAAGTAGGGTTCGACGGGCCAGGAATGTTGTCAAATATTGCATCCGAGATGTTAGGTTGCCTTAGATTAGGATATATACCGTTATAGACGCATGTAATGTTACCACCGAGACGTAGGGACCGACACGCCTGGAATGTTGTCAAATGTTACATCCGAGATGTTAGGTTGCCTCAGGTTAGGATATATACTGTTATAGACATATATACTGTTCCCTCCGAGAAGTAGGGTTCGACGGGCCAGGAATGTTGTCAAATGTTACATCCGAGATGTTAGGTTGCCTTAGGTTAGGATATATGACGTTATAGACGTATATACTGTTCCCTCCGAGAAGTAGGGTTCGACGGGCCAGGAATGTTGTCAAATATTGCATCCGAGATGATAGGTCGCCTTAGGTTAGGATATATAACGTTATAGACGCATGTAATGTTACCACCGAGACGTAGGGACCGACACGCCTGGAATGTTGTCAAATGTTACATCCGACATGTTAGGTTGCCTTAGGTTAGGATATATGACGTTACAGACGTATATACTGTTCCCTCCGAGAAGTAGTGTTCGACAGGCCAGGAATGTTGTCAAATATTGCATCCGAAATGTTAGGTTGCCTTAGATTAGGATATATACCGTTATAGACGTATTAACTGTTCCCTCCGAGAAGTAGGGTTCGACAGGCCAGGAATGTTGTCAAATATTGCATCCGAGATGTTAGGTTGCCTTAGATTAGGATATACAACGTTATAGACGCATGTAATGTTCCCACCGAGAAGTAGGGTGCGACACGCCTGGAATGTTGTAGAATAGTACATCCGAGATGTCAGGTTGCCTTAGGTTAGGATATATAACGTTATAGACGTATATACTGTTCCCTCCGAGAAGTAGGGTTCGACAGGCCAGGAATCTTGTCAAATATTGCATCCGAGATGTTAGGTGGCCTTAGATTAGGATATATACCGTTATAGACGCATATAATGTTCCCACCGAGAAGTAGGGTCCGACACGCCTGGAATGTTGTAGAATAATACATCCGAGATGTCAGGTTGCCTTAGGTTAGGATATATATCGTTATAGACGTATATACTGTTCCCTCCGAGAAGTAGGGTTCGACAGGCCAGGAATGTTGTCAAATATTGCATCCGAGATGTTAGGTGGCCTTAGATTAGGATATATACCGTTATAGACGCATGTAATGTTACCACCGAGACGTAGGGACCGACACGCCTGGAATGTTGTCAAATGTTACATCCGAGATGTTAGGTTGCCTTAGGTTAGGATATATGACGTTACAGACGTATATACTGTTCCCTCCGAGAAGTAGGGTTCGACAGGCCAGGAATGTTGTCAAATATTGCATCCGAGATGTTAGGTTGCCTTAGATTATGATATATACCGTTATAGACGCATATAATGTTCCCACCGAGAAGTAGGGTCCGACACGCCTGGAAGGTTGTAGAATATTACATCCGAGATGTCAGGTTGCCTTAGGTTAGGATATAGACCGTTATAGGCATACATACTGTTCCCTCCGAGAAGTAGGGTTCGACAGGCCAGGAATGTTGTCAACTATAGCATCCGTAATGTTAGGTTGCCTTAGGTCAGGATATATAACGTTATAGACGCATGTAATATTACCACCGAGACGTAGGGACCGACACGCCTGGAATGTTGTCAAATGTTACATCCGAGATGTTAGGTTGCCTTAGGTTAGGATATATGACGTTATAGACGTATATACTGTTCCCTCCGAGAAGTAGGGTTCGACGGGCCAGGAATGTTGTCAAATATTGCATCCGAGGTGATAGGTCGCCTTAGGTTAGGATATATAACGTTATAGACGCATGTAATGTTACCACCGAGACGTAGGGACCGACACGCCTGGAATGTTGTCAAATGTTACATCCGAGATGTTAGGTTGCCTTAGGTTAGGATATATGACGTTACAGACGTATATACTGTTCCCTCCGGGAAGTAGGGTTCGACAGGCCAGGAATGTTGTCAAATATTGCATCCGAGATGTTAGGTTGCCTTAGATTATGATATATACCGTTATAGACGCATATAATGTTCCCACCGAGAAGTAGGGTCCGACACGCCTGGAAGGTTGTAGAATATTACATCCGAGATGTCATGTTGCCTTAGGTTAGGATATAGACCGTTATAGGCATACATACTGTTCCCTCCGAGAAGTAGGGTTCGACAGGCCAGGAATGTTGTCAACTATAGCATCCGTGATGTTAGGTTGCCTTAGGTCAGGATATATAACGTTATAGACGCATGTAATATTACCACCGAGACGTAGGGACCGACACGCCTGGAATGTTGTCAAATGTTACATCCGAGATGTTAGGTTGCCTTAGGTTAGGATATATGACGTTATAGACGTATATACTGTTCCCTCCGAGAAGTAGGGTTCGACGGGCCAGGAATGTTGTCAAATATTGCATCCGAGGTGATAGGTCGCCTTAGGTTAGGATATATACCGTTATAGACGTATATACTGATCCCTCCGAGAAGTAGGGTTCGACAGGCCAGAAATGTTGTCAAATATTGCATCCGAGATGTTAGGTTGCCTCAGGTAAGAATATATGACGTTATAGACGTATATACAGTTCCCTCCGAGAAGTAGGGTTCGACAGGCCAGGAATGTTGTCAAATTTTGCATTCGAGGTGTTAGGTTGCCTTAGGTTAGGATATATAACGTTATAGACGCATGTAATGTTACCACCGAGACGTAGGGACCGACACGCCTGGAATGTTGTCAAATGTTACATCCGAGATGTTAGGTTGCCTTAGGTTAGGATATATGACGTTACAGACGTATATACTGTTCCCTCCGGGAAGTAGGGTTCGACGGGCCAGGAATGTTGTCAAATGTTACATCCGAGATGTTAGGTTGCCTTAGGTTAGGATATATGACGTTATAGACGTATATACTGTTCCCTCCGAGAAGTAGGGTTCGACGGGCCAGGAATGTTGTCAAATATTGCATCCGAGATGATAGGTCGCCTTAGGGTAGGATATATAACGTTATAGACGCATGTAATGTTACCACCGAGACGTAGGGACCGACACGCCTGGAATTTTGTCAAATGTTACATCCGACATGTTAGGTTGCCTTAGGTTAGGATATATGACGTTACAGACGTATATACTGTTCCCTCCGAGAAGTAGTGTTCGACAGGCCAGGAATGTTGTCAAATATTGCATCCGAGATGTTAGGTTGCCTTAGATTAGGATATATACCGTTATAGACGTATATACTGTTCCCTCCGCGAAGTGGGGTTCGACAGGCCAGGAATGTTGTCAAATATTGCATCCGAGATGTTAGGTTTCCTCAGGTAAGAATATATGACGTTATAGACGTACATACTGTTCCCTCCGAGAAGTACGGTTCGACAGGCCAGGAATGTTGTCAAATATCGCATCCGAGATTTTAGGTTGCCTTAGGTTAGGATATATAACGTTATAGACGCATGTAATGTTACCACCGAGACGTAGGGACCGACACGCCTGGAATGTTGTCAAATGTTACATCCGAGATGTTAGGTTGCCTTAGGTTAGGATATATGACGTTACAGACGTATATACTGTTCCCTCCGGGAAGTAGGGTTCGACAGGCCAGGAATGTTGTCAAATATTGCATCCGAGATGTTAGGTGGCCTTAGATTAGGATATACAACGTTATAGACGCATATAATGTTCCCACCGAGAAGTAGGTCCGACACGCCTGGAATGTTGTAGAATATTACATCCGAGATGTAAGGTTGCCTTAGGTTAGGATATATAACGTTATGGACGTATATACTGTTCCCACCGAGAAGTAGCGTCCGTAACGGCAGGAATGTTGTCAAATATTACATCCGAGTTGTTACGTTGCCGTTATAGACGCATTAATGTTACCACCGAGACGTAGGGACCGACACGCCTGGAATGTTGTCAAATGTGACATCCGAGATGTTAGGTTGCCTTAGGTTAGGATATATATCGTTATAGACGTATATACTGTTCCCACCGAGAAGTAGGGTTCGACAGGCCAGGAATGTTGTCAAATATTGCATCCGAGATGTTAGGTTGCCTTAGGTTAGGATATATAACGTTATAGACGCATGTAACGTTACCTCCGACACGTAGGGACCGACACGCCTGGAATGTTGTCAAATGTTACATCCGAGATGTTAGGTTGCCTCAGGTTAGGATATATGATGTTATAGACGTATATACTGTTCCCTCCGAGAAGTACGGTTCGACAGGCCAGGAATGTTGTCAAATATTGCATCCGAGATGTTAGGTGGCCTTAGATTAGGATATACAACGTTATAGACGCATATAATGTTCCCACCGAGAAGTAGGTCCGACACGCCTGGAATGTTGTAGAATATTACTTCCGAGATGTAAGGTTGCCTTAGGTTAGGATATATAACGTTATAGACGTATATACTGTTCCCACCGAGAAGTAGGGTCCGAAACGGCAGGAATGTTGTCAAATATTACATCCGAGTTGTTACGTTGCCGTTATAGACGCATTAATGTTACCACCGAGACGTAGGGGCCGACACGCCTGGAATGTTGTCAAATGTGACATCCGAGATGTTAGGTTGCCTTAGGTTAGGATATATATCGTTATACACGTATATACTGTTCCCACCGAGAAGTAGGGTTCGACAGGCCAGGAATCTTGTCAAATATTGCACCCGAGATGTTAGGTTGCCTTAGATTAGGATATATACCGTTATAGACGCATGTAATGTTACCACAGAGACGTAGGGACCGACACGCATGGAATGTTGTCAAATGTTACATCCGCGATGTTAGGTTGCCTCAGGTTAGGATATATGACGTTATAGACGTATATACTGTTCCCTCCGTGAAGTAGGGTTCGACGGGCCAGGAATGTTGTCAAATATTGCATCCGAGATGTTAGGTTGCCTTAGATTAGGATATATACCGTTATAGACGCATGTAATGTTACCACCGAGACGTAGGGACCGACACGCCTGGAATGTTGTCAAATGTTACATCCGAGATGTTAGGTTGCCTCAGGTTAGGATATATACTGTTATAGACATATATACTGTTCCCTCCGAGAAGTAGGGTTCGACGGGCCAGGAATGTTGTCAAATGTTACATCCGAGATGTTAGGTTGCCTTAGGTTAGGATATATGACGTTATAGACGTATATACTGTTCCCTCCGAGAAGTAGGGTTCGACGGGCCAGGAATGTTGTCAAATATTGCATCCGAGATGATAGGTCGCCTTAGGTTAGGATATATAACGTTATAGACGCATGTAATGTTACCACCGAGACGTAGGGACCGACACGCCTGGAATCTTGTCAAATGTTACATCCGACATGTTAGGTTGCCTTAGGTTAGGATATATGACGTTACAGACGTATATACTGTTCCCTCCGAGAAGTAGTGTTCGACAGGCCAGGAATGTTGTCAAATATTGCATCCGAGATGTTAGGTTGCCTTAGATTAGGATATATACCGTTATAGACGTATATACTGTTCCCTCCGAGAAGTAGGGTTCGACAGGCCAGGAATGTTGTCAAATATTGCATCCGAGATGTTAGGTTTCCTCAGGTAAGAATATATGACGTTATAGAAGTACATACTGTTCCCTCCGAGACGTACGGTTCGACAGGCCAGGAATGTTGTCAAATATCGCATCCGAGATGTTAGGTTGCCTTAGGTTAGGATATATAACGTTATAGACGCATGTAATGTTACCACCGAGACGTAGGGACCGACACGCCTGGAATGTTGTCAAATGTTACATCCGAGATGTTAGGTTGCCTTAGGTTAGGATATATGACGTTACAGACGTATATACTGTTCCCTCCGGGAAGTAGGGTTCGACAGGCCAGGAATGTTGTCAAATATTGCATCCGAGATGTTAGGTGGCCTTAGATTAGGATACACAACGTTATAGACGCATATAATGTTCCCACCGAGAAGTAGGTCCGACACGCCTGGAATGTTGTAGAATATTACATCCGAGATGTAAGGTTGCCTTAGGTTAGGATATATGACGTTATAGACGTATATACTGTTCCCTCCGAGAAGTAGGGTTCGACGGGCCAGGAATGTTGTCAAATATTGCATCCGAGATGATAGGTCGCCTTAGGTTAGGATATATAACGTTATAGACGCATGTAATGTTACCACCGAGACGTAGGGACCGACACGCCTGGAATGTTGTCAAATGTTACATCCGAGATGTTAGGTTGCCTTAGGTTAGGATATATGACGTTACAGACGTATATACTGTTCCCTCCGGGAAGTAGGGTTCGACAGGCCAGGAATGTTGTCAAATATTGCATCCGAGATGTTAGGTGGCCTTAGATTAGGATACACAACGTTATAGACGCATATAATGTTCCCACCGAGAAGTAGGTCCGACACGCCTGGAATGTTGTAGAATATTACATCCGAGATGTAAGGTTGCCTTAGGTTAGGATATATGACGTTATAGACGTATATACTGTTCCCTCCGAGAAGTAGGGTTCGACGGGCCAGGAATGTTGTCAAATATTGCATCCGAGATGATAGGTCGCCTTAGGTTAGGATATATAACGTTATAGACGCATGTAATGTTACCACCGAGACGTAGGGACCGACACGCCTGGAATGTTGTCAAATGTTACATCCGAGATGTTAGGTTGCCTCAGGTTAGGATATATGACGTTATAGACGTATATACTGTTCCCTCCGAGAAGTACGGTTCGACAGGCCAGGAATGTTATCAAATATCGCATCCGAGATGTTAGGTTGCCTTAGGTTAGTATATATAACGTTATAGACGCATGTAATGTTACCACCGAGACGTAGGGACCGACACGCCTGGAATGTTGTCAAATGTTACATCCGAGATGTTAGGTTGCCTTAGGTTAGGATATATGACGTTACAGACGTATATACTGTTCCCTCCGGGAAATAGGGACCGACACGCCTGGAATGTTGTCAAATGTGACATCCGAGATGTTAGGTTGCCTTAGATTATGATATATACCGTTATCGACGTAAATACTGCTCCTTCCGAGAAGTAGGGTTCGACAGGCCAGGAATGTTGTCAAATATTGCATCCGAGATGTTAGGTTGCCTTAGATTAGGATATACAACGTTATAGACGCATGTAATGTTCCCACCGAGAAGTAGGGTCCGACACGCCTGGAATGTTGTAGAATAATACATCCGAGATGTCAGGTTGCCTTAGGTTAGGATATATGACGTTACAGACGTATAAACTGTTCCCTCCGAGAAGTAGGGTTCGACAGGCCAGGAATGTTGTCAAATATAGCATCCGTGATGTTAGGTTGCCTTAGGTCAGGATATATAACGTTATAGACGCATGTAATATTACCACCAAGACGTAGGGACCGACACGCCTGGAATGTTGTCAAATGTTACATCCGACATGTTAGGTTGCCTTAGGTTAGGATATATGACGTTACAGACGTATATACTGTTCCCTCCGGGAAGTAGGGTTCGACAGGCCAGGAATGTTGTCAAATATTGCATCCGAGATGTTAGGTGGCCTTAGATTAGGATATAGAACGTTATAGACGCATATAATGTTCCCACCGAGAAGTAGGTCCGACACGCCTGGAATGTTGTCAAATGTTACATCCGAGATGTTAGGTTGCCTTAGGTTAGGATATATGACGTTACAGACGTATATACTGTTCCCTCCGGGAAGTAGGGTTCGACAGGCCAGGAATGTTGTCAAATATTGCATCCGAGATGTTAGGTGGCCTTAGATTAGGATATACAACGTTATAGACGCATATAATGTTCCCACCGAGAAGTAGGTCCGACACGCCTGGAATGTTGTAGAATATTACATCCGAGATGTAAGGTTGCCTTAGGTTAGGATATATAACGTTATGGACGTATATACTGTTCCCACCGAGAAGTAGCGTCCGAAACGGCAGGAATGTTGTCAAATATTACATCCGAGTTGTTACGTTGCCGTTATAGACGCATTAATGTTACCACCGAGACGTAGGGACCGATACGCCTGGAATGTTGTCAAATGTGACATCCGAGATGTTAGGTTGCCTTAGGTTAGGATATATATCGTTATAGACGTATATACTGTTCCCACCGAGAAGTAGGGTTCGACAGGCCAGGAATGTTGTCAAATATTGCATCCGAGATGTTAGGTTGCCTTAGATTATGATATATACCGTTATAGACGCATATAATGTTCCCACCGAGAAGTAGGGTCCGACACGCCTGGAAGGTTGTAGAATATAACATCCGAGATGTCAGGTTGCCTTAGGTTAGGATATATACCGTTATAGACATATATACTGTTCCCTCCGAGAAGTAGGGTTCGACAGGCCAGGAATGTTGTCAAATATAGCATCCGTGATGTTAGGTTGCCTTAGGTCAGGATATATAACGTTATAGACGCATGTAATATTACCACCGAGACGTAGGGACCGACACGCCTGGAATGTTGTCAAATGTTACATCCGACATGTTAGGTTGCCTTAGGTTAGGATATATGACGTTACAGACGTATATACTGTTCCCTCCGGGAAGTAGGGTTCGACAGGCCAGGAATGTTGTCAAATATTGCATCCGAGATGTTAGGTGGCCTTAGATTAGGATATACAACGTTATAGACGCATATAATGTTCCCACCGAGAAGTAGGTCCGACACGCCTGGAATGTTGTAGAATATTACATCCGAGATGTAAGGTTGCCTTAGGTTAGGATATATAACGTTATGGACGTATATACTGTTCCCACCGAGAAGTAGCGTCCGAAACGGCAGGAATGTTGTCAAATATTACATCCGAGTTGTTACGTTGCCGTCATAGACGCATTAATGTTACCACCGAGACGTAGGGACCGATACGCCTGGAATGTTGTCAAATGTGACATCCGAGATGTTAGGTTGCCTTAGGTTAGGATATATATCGTTATAGACGTATATACTGTTCCCACCGAGAAGTAGGATTCGACAGGCCAGGAATGTTGTCAAATATTGCATCCGAGATGTTAGGTTGCCTTAGGTTAGGATATATAACGTTATAGACGCATGTAACGTTACCTCCGACACGTAGGGACCGACACGCCTGGAATGTTGTCAAATGTTACATCCGAGATGTTAGGTTGCCTCAGGTTAGGATATATGACGTTATAGACGTATATACTGTTCCCTCCGAGAAGTACGGTTCGACAGGCCAGGAATGTTGTCAAATATTGCATCCGAGATGTCAGGTTGCCTTAGGTTAGGATATATAACGTTATAGACGTATATACTGTTCCGTCTGAGAAGTAGGGTTCGACAGGCCAGGAATGTTGTCAAATATTGCACCCGAGATGTTAGGTTGCCTTAGATTAGGATATATACCGTTATAGACGCATGTAATGTTACCACAGAGACGTAGGGACCGACACGCATGGAAGGTTGTCAAATGTTACATCCGCGATGTTAGGTTGCCTCAGGTTAGGATATATGACGTTATAGACGTATATACTGTTCCCTCCGTGAAGTAGGGTTCGACGGGCCAGGAATGTTGTCAAATATTGCATCCGAGATGTTAGGTTGCCTTAGATTATGATATATACCGTTATAGACGCATATAATGTTCCCACCGAGAAGTAGGGTCCGACACGCCTGGAAGGTTGTAGAATATTACATCCGAGATGTCAGGTTGCCTTAGGTTAGGATATATACCGTTATAGACATATATACTGTTCCCTCCGAGAAGTAGAGTTCGACAGGCCAGGAATGTTGTCAAATATTGCATCCGAGATGTTAGGTTGCCTTAGATTATGATATATACCGTTATAGACGTATATACTGTTCCCTCCGGGAAGTAGGGTTCGACAGGCCAGGAATGTTGTCAAATATTGCATCCGAGATGTTAGGTTGCCTTAGATTAGGATATACAACGTTATAGACGCATATAATATTCCCACCGAGAAGTAGGGTCCGACACGCCTGGAATGTTGTCACATGTTACATCCGAGATGTTAGGTTGCCTCAGGTTAGGATATATGACGTTATAGACGTATATACGGTTCCCTCCGAGAAGTAGGGTTCGACGGGCCAGGAATGTTGTCAAATATTGCATCCGAGATGTTAGGTCGCCTTAGGTTAGGATATATAACGTTATAGACGCATGTAATGTTACCACCGAGACGTAGGGACCGACACGACTGGAATGTTGTCAAATGTTACATCCGAGATGTCAGGTTGCCTTAGGTTAGGATATATGACGTTATAGACGTATATACGGTTCCCTCCGAGAAGTAGGGTTCGACAGGCCAGGAATGTTGTCAAATATTGCATCCGAGATGTTAGGTTGCCTTAGGATAGGGTATATGACGTTACAGACGTATATACTTTTCCCTCCGAGAAGTAGGGTTCGACAGGCCAGGAATGTTGTCAAATATTGCATCCGAGATGTTAGGTTGGCTTAGATTATGATACATACCGTTATAGACGCATATAATGTTCCCACCGAAAAGTAGGGTCCGACACGCCTGAAAGGTTGTAGAATATTACATCCGAGATGTCAGGTTGCCTTAGGTTAGGATATATACCGTTATAGACATATATACTGTTCCCTCCGAGAAGTAGGATTCGACAGGCCAGGAATGTTGTCAAATATTGCATCCGAGATGTTAGGTTGCCTTAGGTTAGGATATATAACGTTATAGACGCATGTAATGTTACCACCGAGACGTAGGGACCGACACGCCTGGAATGTTGTCAAATGTTACATCCGAGATGTTAGGTTGCCTTAGGTTAGGATATATGACGTGATAGACGCATATACTGTTCCCTCCGAGAAGTAGGGTTCGACGGGCCAGGAATGTTGTCAAATATTGCATCCGAGATGTTAGGTCGACTTAGGTTAGGATATATAACGTTATAGACGCATGTAATGTTACCACCGAGACGTAGGGACCGACACGCCTGGAATGTTGTCAAATGTTACATCCGAGATGTTAGGTTGCCTCAGGTTAGGATATATGACGTTATAGACGCATGTAATGTTACCACCGAGACGTAGGGACCGACACGCCTGGAATGTTGTCAAATGTTACATCCGAGATGTTAGGTTGCCTCAGGTTAGGATATATGACGTTATAGACGTATATACTGTTCCCTCCGAGAAGTAGGGTTCGACGGGCCAGGAATGTTGTCAAATATTGCATCCGAGATGTTAGGTTGCCTTAGATTAGGATATATAACGTTATAGACGCATGTAACGTTACCTCCGACACATAGGGACCGACACGCCTGGAATGTTGTCAAATGTTACATCCGAGATGTTAGGTTGCCTTATGTTAGGATATATGACGCTACAGACGTATATACTGTTCCCTCCGAGAAGTAGGGTTCGACAGGCCAGGAATGTTGTCAAGTATTGCATCCGAGATGTTAGGTTGCCTTAGATTAGGATATACAACGTTATAGACGCATATAATGTTCCCACCGAGAAGTAGGGTCCGACACGCCTGGAATGTTGTAGAATAATACATCCGAGATGTCAGGTTGCCTTAGGTTAGGATATATAACGTTATAGACGTATATACTGTTCCCTCCGAGAAGTAGGGTTCGACAGGCCAGGAATGTTGTCAAATATTGCATCCGAGATGTTAGGTTGCCTTAGGTTAGGATATATAACGTTATAGACGTATATACTGCTCCCACCGAGAGGTAGGGTTCGACAGGCCAGGAATGTTGCCAAATATTGCATCCGAGATGTTAGGTTGCCTTAGGTTAGGATATATAACGTTATAGACGCATGTAACGTTACCTCCGACACGTAGGGACCGACACGCCTGGAATGTTGTCAAATGTTACATCCGAGATGTTAGGTTGCCTTATGTTAGGATATATGACGCTACAGACGTATATACTGTTCCCTCCGAGAAGTAGGGTTCGACAGGCCAGGAATGTTGTCAAGTATTGCATCCGAGATGTTAGGTTGCCTTAGATTAGGATATACAACATTATAGACGCATATAATGTTCCCACCGAGAAGTAGGGTCCGACACGCCTGGAATGTTGTAGAATAATACATCCGAGATGTCAGGTTGCCTTAGGTTAGGATATATAACGTTATAGACGTATATACTGTTCCCTCCGAGAAGTAGGGTTCGACAGGCCAGGAATGTTGTCAAATATTGCATCCGAGATGTTAGGTTGCCTTAGGTTAGGATATATAACGTTATAGACGTATATACTGCTCCCACCGAGAGGTAGGGTTCGACAGGCCAGGAATGTTGCCAAATATTGCATACGAGATGTTAGGTTGCCTTAGGTTAGGATATATAACGTTATAGACGCATGTAACGTTACCTCCGACACGTAGGGACCGACACGCCTGGAATGTTGTCAAATGTTACATCCGAGATGTTAGGTTGCCTTATGTTAGGATATATGACGCTACAGACGTATATACTGTTCCCTCCGAGAAGTAGGGTTCGACAGGCCAGGAATGTTGTCAAGTATTGCATCCGAGATGTTAGGTTGCCTTAGATTAGGATATACAACATTATAGACGCATATAATGTTCCCACCGAGAAGTAGGGTCCGACACGCCTGGAATGTTGTAGAATAATACATCCGAGATGTCAGGTTGCCTTAGGTTAGGATATATGACGTTATAGACGTATATACTGTTCCCTCCGAGAAGTAGGGTTCGACGGGCCAGGAATGTTGTCAAATATTGCATCCGCGATGTTAGGTTGCCTTAGATTAGGATATACAACGTTATAGACGGATATAATGTTCCCACCGAGAAGTAGGTCCGACACGCCTGGAATGTTGTAGAATATTACATCTGAGATGTAAGGTTGCCTTAGGTTAGGATATATAACGTTATGGACGTATATACTGTTCCCACCGAGAAGTAGGGTCCGAAACGGCAGGAATGTTGTCAAATATTACATCCGAGTTGTTACGTTGCCGTTATAAACGCATTAATGTTACCACCGAGACGTAGGGACCGACACGCCTGGAATGTTGTCAAATGTGACATCCGAGATGTTAGGTTGCCTTAGGTTAGGATATATATCGTTATAGGCGTATATACTGTTCCCACCGAGAGGTAGGGTTCGACAGGCCAGGAATGTTGTCAAATATTGCATCCGAGATGTTAGGTTGCCTTAGGTTAGGATATATAACGTTATGGACGCATGTAACGTTACCTCCGACACGTAGGGACCGACACGCCTGGAATGTTGTCAAATGTTACATCCGAGATGTTAGGTTGCCTTATGTTAGGATATATGACGCTACAGACGTATATACTGTTCCCTCCGAGAAGTAGGGTTCGACAGGCCAGGAATGTTGTCAAGTATTGCATCCGAGATGTTAGGTTGCCTTAGATTAGGATATACAACATTATAGACGCATATAATGTTCCCACCGAGAAGTAGGGTCCGACACGCCTGGAATGTTGTAGAATAATACATCCGAGATGTCAGGTTGCCTTAGGTTAGGATATATAACGTTATAGACGTATATACTGTTCCCTCCGAGAAGTAGGGTTCGACAGGCCAGGAATGTTGTCAAATATTGCATCCGAGATGTTAGGTTGCCTTAGGTTAGGATATATAACGTTATAGACGTATATACTGCTCCCACCGAGAGGTAGGGTTCGACAGGCCAGGAATGTTGCCAAATATTGCATACGAGATGTTAGGTTGCCTTAGGTTAGGATATATAACGTTATAGACGCATGTAACGTTACCTCCGACACGTAGGGACCGACACGCCTGGAATGTTGTCAAATGTTACATCCGAGATGTTAGGTTGCCTTATGTTAGGATATATGACGCTACAGACGTATATACTGTTCCCTCCGAGAAGTAGGGTTCGACAGGCCAGGAATGTTGTCAAGTATTGCATCCGAGATGTTAGGTTGCCTTAGATTAGGATATACAACATTATAGACGCATATAATGTTCCCACCGAGAAGTAGGGTCCGACACGCCTGGAATGTTGTAGAATAATACATCCGAGATGTCAGGTTGCCTTAGGTTAGGATATATGACGTTATAGACGTATATACTGTTCCCTCCGAGAAGTAGGGTTCGACGGGCCAGGAATGTTGTCAAATATTGCATCCGCGATGTTAGGTTGCCTTAGATTAGGATATACAACGTTATAGACGGATATAATGTTCCCACCGAGAAGTAGGTCCGACACGCCTGGAATGTTGTAGAATATTACATCTGAGATGTAAGGTTGCCTTAGGTTAGGATATATAACGTTATGGACGTATATACTGTTCCCACCGAGAAGTAGGGTCCGAAACGGCAGGAATGTTGTCAAATATTACATCCGAGTTGTTACGTTGCCGTTATAAACGCATTAATGTTACCACCGAGACGTAGGGACCGACACGCCTGGAATGTTGTCAAATGTGACATCCGAGATGTTAGGTTGCCTTAGGTTAGGATATATATCGTTATAGGCGTATATACTGTTCCCACCGAGAGGTAGGGTTCGACAGGCCAGGAATGTTGTCAAATATTGCATCCGAGATGTTAGGTTGCCTTAGGTTAGGATATATAACGTTATGGACGCATGTAACGTTACCTCCGACACGTAGGGACCGACACGCCTGGAATGTTGTCAAATGTTACATCCGAGATGTTAGGTTGCCTTATGTTAGGATATATGACGCTACAGACGTATATACTGTTCCCTCCGAGAAGTAGGGTTCGACAGGCCAGGAATGTTGCCAAATATTGCATCCGAGATGTTAGGTTGCCTTAGGTTAGGATATATAACGTTATAGACGCATGTAATGTTACCACCGAGACGTAGGGACCGACACGCCTGGAATGTTGTCAAATGTTACATCCGAGATGTTAGGTTGCCTCAGGTTAGGATATATGACGTTATAGACGTATATACTGTTCCCTCCGAGAAGTACGGTTCGACAGGCCAGGAATGTTGTCAAATATTGCATCCGAGATGTCAGGTTGCCTTAGGTTAGGATATATAACGTTATAGACGTATATACTGTTCCCTCTGAGAAGCAGGGTTCGACAGGCCAAGAATGTTGTCAAATATTGCACCCGAGATGTTAGGTTGCCTTAGGTTAGGATATATGACGTTATAGACGCATGTAATGTTACCACCGAGACGTAGGGACCGACATGCCTGGAATATTGTCAAATGTTACATCCGAGATGTTAGGTTGCCTTATGTTAGGATATATGACGTTATAGACGTATATACCGTTCCCACCGAGAGGTAGGGTTCGACACGCCAGGAATGTTGTCAAATATTACATACGAGATGTTATGTGGCCTTAGGTTAGGATATATAACGTTATAGACGCATGTAATGTTACCACCGAGACGTAGGGACCGACACGCCTGGAATGTTGACAAATGTTACATCCGAGATGTTAGGTTGTCTTAGGTTAGGATATATGACGTTACAGACGTATATAATGTTCCCTCCGAGAAGTAGGGTTCGACAGGACAGGAATGTTGTCAAATATTGCATCCGAGATGTTAGGCTGCCTTAGGTTAGGATATATACCGTTATAGACGTATATACTGTTCCCACCGAGAGGTAGGGTTCGACACGCCAGGAATGTTGTCAAATATTACATACGAGATGTTATGTGGCCTTAGGTTAGGATATATAACGTTATAGACGCATGTAATGTTACCACCGAGACGTAGGGACCGACACGCCTGGAATGTTGACAAATGTTACATCCGAGATGTTAGGTTGTCTTAGGTTAGGATATATGACGTTACAGACGTATATAATGTTCCCTCCGAGAAGTAGGGTTCGACAGGACAGGAATGTTGTCAAATATTGCATCCGAGATGTTAGGCTGCCTTAGGTTAGGATATATACCGTTATAGACGTATATACTGTTCCCACCGAGACGTAGGGACCGACACGCCTGGAATGTTGTCAAATGTTACATCCGAGATGTTAGGTTGCCTTAGGTTAGGATATATGACGCTACAGACGTATATACTGCTCCCTCCGAGAAGTAGGGACCGACACGCCTGGAATGTTGTCAAATGTGACATCCGAGATGTTAGGTTGCCTTAGATTATGATATATACCGTTATCGACGTATATACTGCTCCTTCCGAGAAGTAGGGTTCAACAGGCCAGGAATGTTGTCAAATATTGCATCCGCGATGTTAGGTTGCCTTAGATTAGGATATACAACGTTATAGACGCATATAATGTTCCCACCGAGAAGTAGGTCCGACACGCCTGGAATGTTGTAGAATATTACATCTGAGATGTAAGGTTGCCTTAGGTTAGGATATATAACGTTATGGACGTATATACTGTTCCCACCGAGAAGTAGGGTCCGAAACGGCAGGAATGTTGTCAAATATTACATCCGAGTTGTTACGTTGCCGTTATAAACGCATTAATGTTACCACCGAGACGTAGGGACCGACACGCCTGGAATGTTGTCAATTGTGACATCCGAGATGTTAGGTTGCCTTAGGTTAGGATATATATCGTTATAGACGTATATACTGTTCCCACCGAGAGGTAGGGTTCGACAGGCCAGGAATGTTGTCAAATATTGCATCCGAGATGTTAGGTTGCCTTAGGTTAGGATATATAACGTTATAGACGCATGTAACGTTACCTCCGACACGTAGGGACCGACACGCCTGGAATGTTGTCAAATGTTACATCCGAGATGTTAGGTTGCCTTATGTTAGGATATATGACGCTACAGACGTATATACTGTTCCCTCCGAGAAGTAGGGTTCGACAGGCCAGGAATGTTGCCAAATATTGCATCCGAGATGTTAGGTTGCCTTAGGTTAGGATATATAACGTTATAGACGCATGTAATGTTACCACCGAGACGTAGGGACCGACACGCCTGGAATGTTGTCAAATGTTACATCCGAGATGTTAGGTTGCCTCAGGTTAGGATATATGACGTTATAGACGTATATACTGTTCCCTCCGAGAAGTGCGGTTCGACAGGCCAGGAATGTTGTCAAATATTGCATCCGAGATGTCAGGTTGCCTTAGGTTAGGATATATAACGTTATAGACGTATATACTGTTCCCTCTGAGAAGTAGGGTTCGACAGGCCAAGAATGTTGTCAAATATTGCACCCGAGATGTTAGGTTGCCTTAGGTTAGGATATATGACGTTATAGACGCATGTAATGTTACCACCGAGACGTAGGGACCGACATGCCTGGAATGTTGTCAAATGTTACATCCGAGATGTTAGGTTGCCTTATGTTAGGATATATGACGTTATAGACGTATATACCGTTCCCACCGAGAGGTAGGGTTCGACACGCCAGGAATGTTGTCAAATATTACATACGAGATGTTATGTGGCCTTAGGTTAGGATATATAACGTTATAGACGCATGTAATGTTACCACCGAGACGTAGGGACCGACACGCCTGGAATGTTGACAAATGTTACATCCGAGATGTTAGGTTGTCTTAGGTTAGGATATATGACGTTACAGACGCATATAATGTTCCCTCCGAGAAGTAGGGTTCGACAGGACAGGAATGTTGTCAAATATTGCATCCGAGATGTTAGGCTGCCTTAGGTTAGGATATATACCGTTATAGACGTATATACTGTTCCCACCGAGAGGTAGGGTTCGACACGCCAGGAATGTTGTCAAATATTACATACGAGATGTTATGTGGCCTTAGGTTAGGATATATAACGTTATAGACGCATGTAATGTTACCACCGAGACGTAGGGACCGACACGCCTGGAATGTTGACAAATGTTACATCCGAGATGTTAGGTTGTCTTAGGTTAGGATATATGACGTTACAGACGTATATAATGTTCCCTCCGAGAAGTAGGGTTCGACAGGACAGGAATGTTGTCAAATATTGCATCCGAGATGTTAGGCTGCCTTAGGTTAGGATATATACCGTTATAGACGTATATACTGTTCCCACCGAGAAGTAGGGTTCGACACGCCAGGAATGTTGTCAAATATTACATACGAGATGTTAGGAGGCCTTAGGTTAGGATATATAACGTTATAGACGCATGTAATGTTACGACCGAGACTTAGGGACCGACACGCCTGGAATGTTGTAAAATGTTACATCCGAGATGTTAGGTTGCCTAAGATTAGGATATATACCGTTATAGACGCATGTAATGTTACCACCGAGACGTATGGACCGACACGCCTGGAATGTTGTCAAATGTTACATCCGAGATGTTAGGTTGCCTTAGGTTAGGATATATGACGTTACAGACGTATATACTGTTCCCTCCGAGAAGTAGTGTTCGACAGGCCAGGAATGTTGTCAAATATTGCTTCCGAGATGTTAGGTTGCCTTAGATTAGGATATATTCCGTTATAGACGTATATAGTGTTCCCTCCGAGAAGTAGGGTTCGACAGGCCAGGAATGTTGTCAAATATTGCATCCGAGATGCTAGGTTGCCTTAGGTTAGGATATATAACGTTATAGACGCATGTAATGTTACCACCGAGACGTAGGGACCGACACGCCTGGAATGTTGTCAAATGTTACATCCGAGATGTTAGGTTGCCTCAGGTTAGGATATATGACGTTATAGACGTATATACTGTTCCCTCCGAGAAGTACGGTTCGACAGGCCAGGAATGTTGTCAAATATTGCATCCGAGATGTCAGGTTGCCTTAGGTTAGGATATATAACGTTATAGACGTATATACTGTTCCCTCTGAGAAGTAGGGTTCGACAGGCCAGGAATGTTGTCAAATATTGCATCCGAGATGTCAGGTTGCCTTAGGTTAGGATATATAACGTTATAGACGTATATACTGTTCCCTCTGAGAAGTAGGGTTCGACAGGCCAAGAATGTTGTCAAATATTGCACCCGAGATGTTAGGTTGCCTTAGATTAGGATATATACCGTTATAGACGCATGTAATGTTACCACCGAGACGTAGGGACCGACACGCCTGGAATGTTGTCAAATGTTACATCCGAGATGTTAGGTTGCCTCAGGTTATGATATATGACGTTATAGACGTATATACTGTTCCCTCCGAGAAGTAGGGTTCGACGGGCCAGGAATGTTGTCAAATATTGCATCCGAGATGTTAGGTTGCCTTAGATTAGGATATACATCGTTATAGACGCATGTAATGTTACCACCGAGACGTAGGGACCGACACGCCTGGAATGTTGTCAAATGTAACATCCGAGATGTTAGGTTGCCTCAGGTTAGGATATATGACGTTATAGACGTATATACTGTTCCCTCCGAGAAGTAGGGTTCGACGGGCCAGGAATGTTGTCAAATGTTACATCCGAGATGTTAGGTTGCCTTAGGTTAGGATATATGACGTTATTGACGTATATACTGTTCCCTCCGAGAAGTAGGGTTCGACGGGCCAGGAATGTTGTCAAATATTGCATCCGAGATGATAGGTCGCCTTAGGTTAGGATATATAACGTTATAGACGCATGTAATGTTACCACCGAGACGTAGGGACCGACACGCCTGGAATGTTGTCAAATGTTACATCCGAGATGTTAGGTTGCCTTAGGTTAGGATATATGACGTTATAGACGTATATACAGTTCCCTCCGAGAAGTAGGGTTCGACGGGCCAGGAATGTTGTCAAATATTGCATCCGAGATGTTAGGTTGCCTTAGGTTAGGATATATACCGTTATAGACGCATGTAATGTTACCACCGAGACGTAGGGACCGACACGCCTGGAATGTTGTCAAATGTTACATCCGAGATGTTATGTTGCCTTAGGTTAGGATATATGACGCTACAGACGTATATACTGTTCCCTCCGAGAAGTAGGGACCGACACGCCTGGAATGTTGTCAAATGTGACATCCGAGATGTTAGGTTGCCTTACATTATGATATATACCGTTATCGACGTATATACTGCTCCTTCCGGGAAGTAGGGTTCGACAGGCCAGGAATGTTGTCAAATATTGCATCCGAGATGTTAGGTTGCCTTAGATTAGGATATACAACGTTATAGACGCATATAGTGTTCCCACCGAGAAGTAGGGTCCGACACGCCTGGAATGTTGTAGAATAATACATCCGAGATGTCAGGTTGCCTTAGGTTAGGATATATAACGTTATAGACGTATATACTGTTCCCTCCGAGAAGTAGGGTTCGACAGGCCAGGAATCTTGTCAAATATTGCATCCGAGACGTTAGGTGGCCTTAGATTAGGATATACAACGTTATAGACGCATATAATGTTCCCACCGAGAATTAGGTCCGACACGCCTGGAATGTAGTAGAATATTACATCTGAGATGTAAGGTTGCCTTAGGTTAGGATATATAACGTTATGGACGTATATAGTGTTCCCACCGAGAAGTAGGGTCCGAAACGGCAGGAATGTTGTCAAATATTACATCCGAGTTGTTACGTTGCCGTTATAAACGCATTAATGTTACCACCGAGACGTAGGGACCGACACGCCTGGAATGTTGTCAAATGTGACATCCGAGATGTTAGGTTGCCTTAGGTTAGGATATATATCGTTATAGACGTATATACTGTTCCCACCGAGAGGTAGGGTTCGACAGGCCAGGAATGTTGTCAAATATTGCATCCGAGATGTTAGGTTGCCTTAGGTTAGGATATATAACGTTATAGACGCATGTAACGTTACCTCCGACACGTAGGGACCGGCACGCCTGGAATGTTGTCAAATGTTACATCCGAGATGTTAGGTTGCCTTATGTTAGGATATATGACGCTACAGACGTATATACTGTTCCCTCCGAGAAGTAGGGTTCGACAGGCCAGGAATGATGTCAAATATTGCATCCGAGATGTTAGGTTGCCTTAGGTTAGGATATATAACGTTATAGACGCATGTAATGTTACCACCGAGACGTAGGGACCGACACGCCTGGAATGTTGTCAAATGTTACATCCGAGATGTTAGGTTGCCTCAGGTTAGGATATATGACGTTATAGACGTATATACTGTTCCCTCCGAGAAGTACGGTTCGACAGGCCAGGAATGTTGTCAAATATTGCATCCGAGATGTCAGGTTGCCTTAGGTTAGGATATATAACGTTATAGACGTATATACTGTTCCCTCTGAGAAGTAGGGTTCGACAGGCCAAGAATGTTGTCAAATATTGCACCCGAGATGTTAGGTTGCCTTAGATTAGGATATATACCGTTATAGACGCATGTAATGTTACCACCGAGACGTAGGGACCGACACGCCTGGAATGTTGTCAAATGTTACATCCGAGATGTTAGGTTGCCTCAGGTTATGATATATGGCGTTATAGACGTATATACTGTTCCCTCCGAGAAGTAGGGTTCGACGGGCCAGGAATGTTGTCAAATATTGCATCCGAGATGTTAGGTTGCCTTAGATTAGGATATACATCGTTATAGACGCATGTAATGTTACCACCGAGACGTAGGGACCGACACGCCTGGAATGTTGTCAAATGTAACATCCGAGATGTTAGGTTGCCTCAGGTTAGGATATATGACGTTATAGACGTATATACTGTTCCCTCCGAGAAGTAGGGTTCGACGGGCCAGGAATGTTGTCAAATGTTACATCCGAGATGTTAGGTTGCCTTAGGTTAGGATATATGACGTTATTGACGTATATACTGTTCCCTCCGAGAAGTAGGGTTCGACGGGCCAGGAATGTTGTCAAATATTGCATCCGAGATGATAGGTCGCCTTAGGTTAGGATATATAACGTTATAGACGCATGTAATGTTACCACCGAGACGTAGGGACCGACACGCCTGGAATGTTGTCAAATGTTACATCCGAGATGTTAGGTTGTCTCAGGCTAGGATATATGACGTTATAGACGTATATACTGTTCCCTCCGAGAAGTACGGTTCGACAGGCCAGGAATGTTGTCAAATATTGCATCCGAGATGTTAGGTGGCCTTAGATTAGGATATATACCGTTACAGACGCATGTAATGTTACCACCGAGACGTAGGGACCGACACGCCTGGAATGTTGTCAAATGTTACATCCGAGATGTTAGGTTGCCTTAGGTTAGGATATATGACGCTACAGACGTATATACTGTTCCCTCCGGGAAGTAGGGACCGACACGCCTGGAATGTTGTCAAATGTGACATCCGAGATGTTAGGTTGCCTTAGATTATGATATATACCGTTATCGACGTATATACTGCTCCTTCCGAGAAGTAGGGTTCGACAGGCCAGGAATGTTGTCAAATATTGCATCCGAGATGTTAGGTGGTCTTAGATTAGGATATATACCGTTATAGACGCATATAATGTTCCCACCGAGAAGTAGGGTCCGACACGCCTGGAATGTTGTAGAATAATACATCCGAGATGTCAGGTTGCCTTAGGTTAGGATATATATCGTTATAGACGTATATACTGTTCCCTCCGAGAAGTAGGGTTCGACAGGCCAGGAATGTTGTCAAATATTGCATCCGAGATGTTAGGTGGCCTTAGATTAGGATATATACCGTTATAGACGCATGTAATGTTACCACCGAGACGTAGGGACCGACACGCCTGGAATGTTGTCAAATGTTACATCCGAGATGTTAGGTTGCCTTAGGTTAGGATATATGACGCTACAGACGTATATACTGTTCCCTCCGAGAAGTAGGGACCGACACGCCTGGAATGTTGTCAAATGTGACATCCGAGATGTTAGGTTGCCTTACATTATGATATATACCGTTATCGACGTATATACTGCTCCTTCCGGGAAGTAGGGTTCGACAGGCCAGGAATGTTGTCAAATATTGCATCCGAGATGTTAGGTTGCCTTAGATTAGGATATACAACGTTATAGACGCATATAGTGTTCCCACCGAGAAGTAGGGTCCGACACGCCTGGAATGTTGTAGAATAATACATCCGAGATGTCAGGTTGCCTTAGGTTAGGATATATAACGTTATAGACGTATATACTGTTCCCTCCGAGAAGTAGGGTTCGACAGGCCAGGAATCTTGTCAAATATTGCATCCGAGATGTTAGGTGGCCTTAGATTAGGATATACAACGTTATAGACGCCTATAATGTTCCCACCGAGAAGTAGGTCCGACACGCCTGGAATGTTGTAGAATATTACATCTGAGATGTAAGGTTGCCTTAGGTTAGGATATATAACGTTATGGACGTATATACTGTTCCCACCGAGAAGTAGGGTCCGAAACGGCAGGAATGTTGTCAAATATTACATCCGAGTTGTTACGTTGCCGTTATAAACGCATTAATGTTACCACCGAGACGTAGGGACCGACACGCCTGGAATGTTGTCAAATGTGACATCCGAGATGTTAGGTTGCCTTGGGTTAGGATATATATCGTTATAGACGTATATACTGTTCCCACCGAGAGGTAGGGTTCGACAGGCCAGGAATGTTGTCAAATATTGCATCCGAGATGTTAGGTTGCCTTAGGTTAGGATATATAACGTTATAGACGCATGTAACGTTACCTCCGACACGTAGGGACCGACACGCCTGGAATGTTGTCAAATGTTACATCCGAGATGTCAGGTTGCCTTATGTTAGGATATATGACGCTACAGACGTATATACTGTTCCCTCCGAGAAGTAGGGTTCGACAGGCCAGGAATGTTGTCAAATATTGCATCCGAGATGTTAGGTTGCCTTAGGTTAGGATATATAACGTTATAGACGCATGTAATGTTACCACCGAGACGTAGGGACCGACACGCCTGGAATGTTGTCAAATGTTACATCCGAGATGTTAGGTTGCCTCAGGTCAGGATATATGACGTTATAGACGTATATACTGTTCCCTCCGAGAAGTACGGTTCGACAGGCCAGGAATGTTGTCAAATATTGCATCCGAGATGTCAGGTTGCCTTAGGTTAGGATATATAACGTTATAGACGTATATACTGTTCCCTCTGAGAAGTAGGGTTCGACAGGCCAAGAATGTTGTCAAATATTGCACCCGAGATGTTAGGTTGCCTTAGATTAGGATATATACCGTTATAGACGCATGTAATGTTACCACCGAGACGTAGGGACCGACACGCCTGGAATGTTGTCAAATGTTACATCCGAGATGTTAGGTTGCCTCAGGTTATGATATATGAAGTTATAGACGTATATACTGTTCCCTCCGAGAAGTAGGGTTCGACGGGCCAGGAATGTTGTCAAATATTGCATCCGAGATGTTAGGTTGCCTTAGATTAGGATATACATCGTTATAGACGCATGTAATGTTACCACCGAGACGTAGGGACCGACACGCCTGGAATGTTGTCAAATGTAACATCCGAGATGTTAGGTTGCCTCAGGTTAGGATATATGACGTTATAGACGTATATACTGTTCCCTCCGAGAAGTAGGGTTCGACGGGCCAGGAATGTTGTCAAATGTTACATCCGAGATGTTAGGTTGCCTTAGGTTAGGATATATGACGTTATTGACGTATATACTGTTCCCTCCGAGAAGTAGGGTTCGACGGGCCAGGAATGTTGTCAAATATTGCATCCGAGATGATAGGTCGCCTTAGGTTAGGATATATAACGTTATAGACGCATGTAATGTTACCACCGAGACGTAGGGACCGACACGCCTGGAATGTTGTCAAATGTTACATCCGAGATGTTAGGTTGTCTCAGGCTAGGATATATGACGTTATAGACGTATATACTGTTCCCTCCGAGAAGTACGGTTCGACAGGCCAGGAATGTTGTCAAATATCGCATCCGAGATGTTAGGTTGCCTTAGGTTAGGATATATAACGTTATAGACGCATGTAATGTTACCACCGAGACGTAGGGACCGACACGCCTGGAATGTTGTCAAATGTTACATCCGAGATGTTAGGTTGCCTTAGGTTAGGATATATGACGTTACAGACGTATATACTGTTCCCTCCGGGAAGTAGGGACCGACACGCCTGGAATGTTGTCAAATGTGACATCCGAGATGTTAGGTTGCCTTAGATTATGATATATACCGTTATCGACGTATATACTGCTCCTTCCGAGAAGTAGGGTTCGACAGGCCAGGAATGTTGTCAAATATTGCATCCGAGATGTTAGGTGGTCTTAGATTAGGATATATACCGTTATAGACGCATATAATGTTCCCACCGAGAAGTAGGGTCCGACACGCCTGGAATGTTGTAGAATAATACATCCGAGATGTCAGGTTGCCTTAGGTTAGGATATATATCGTTATAGACGTATATACTGTTCCCTCCGAGAAGTAGGGTTCGACAGGCCAGGAATGTTGTCAAATATTGCATCCGAGATGTTAGGTGGCCTTAGATTAGGATATACACCGTTATAGACGCATGTAATGTTACCACCGAGACGTAGGGACCGACACGCCTGGAATGTTGTCAAATGTTACATCCGAGATGTTAGGTTGCCTTAGGTTAGGATATATGACGTTACAGACGTATATACTGTTCCCTCCGAGAAGTAGGGTTCGACAGGCCAGGAATGTTGTCAAATATTGCATCCGAGATGTTAGGTTGCCTTAGATTATGATATATACCGTTATAGACGCATATAATGTTCCCACCGAGAAGTAGGGTCCGACACGCCTGGAAGGTTGTAGAATATTACATCCGAGATGTCAGGTTGCCTTAGGTTAGGATATAGACGGTTATAGGCATACATACTGTTCCCTCCGAGAAGTAGGGTTCGACAGGCCAGGAATGTTGTCAACTATAGCATCCGTGATGTTAGGTTGCCTTAGGTCAGGATATATAACGTTATAGACGCATGTAATATTACCACCGAGACGTAGGGACCGACACGCCTGGAATGTTGTCAAATGTTACATCCGAGATGTTAGGTTGCCTTAGGTTAGGATATATGACGTTATAGACGTATATACTGTTCCCTCCGAGAAGTAGGGTTCGACGGGCCAGGAATGTTGTCAAATATTGCATCCGAGGTGATAGGTCGCCTTAGGTTAGGATATATAACGTTATAGACGCATGTAATGTTACCACCGAGACGTAGGGACCGACACGCCTGGAATGTTGTCAAATGTTACATCCGAGATGTTAGGTTGCCTTAGGTTAGGATATATGACGTTACAGACGTATATACTGTTCCCTCCGGGAAGTAGGGTTCGACAGGCCAGGAATGTTGTCAAATATTGCATCCGAGGTGATAGGTCGCCTTAGGTTAGGATATATAACGTTATAGACGCATGTAATGTTACCACCGAGACGTAGGGACCGACACGCCTGGAATGTTGTCAAATGTTACATCCGAGATGTTAGGTTGCCTTAGGTTAGGATATATGACGTTATAGACGTATATACTGTTCCCTCCGAGAAGTAGGGTTCGACGGGCCAGGAATGTTGTCAAATATTGCATCCGAGGTGATAGGTCGCCTTAGGTTAGGATATATAACGTTATAGACGCATGTAATGTTACCACCGAGACGTAGGGACCGACACGCCTGGAATGTTGTCAAATGTTACATCCGAGATGTTAGGTTGCCTTAGGTTAGGATATATGACGTTACAGACGTATATACTGTTCCCTCCGGGAAGTAGGGTTCGACAGGCCAGGAATGTTGTCAAATATTGCATCCGAGGTGATAGGTCGCCTTAGGTTAGGATATATAACGTTATAGACGCATGTAATGTTACCACCGAGACGTAGGGACCGACACGCCTGGAATGTTGTCAAATGTTACATCCGACATGTTAGGTTGCCTTAGGTTAGGATATATGACGTTACAGACGTATATACTGTTCCCTCCGAGAAGTAGTGTTCGACAGGCCAGGAATGATGTCAAATATTGCATCTGAGATGTTAGGTTGCCTTAGATTAGGATATATACCGTTATAGACGTATATACTGTTCCCTCCGAGAAGTAGGGTTCGACAGGCCAGGAATGTTGTCAAATATTGCATCCGAGATGTTAGGTTGCCTCAGGTAAGAATATATGACGTTATAGACGTATATACAGTTCCCTCCGAGAAGTAGGGTTCGACAGGCCAGGAATGTTCTCAAATTTTGCATTCGAGGTGTTAGGTTGCCTTAGGTTAGGATATATAACGTTATAGACGCATGTAATGTTACCACCGAGACGTAGGGACCGACACGCCTGGAATGTTGTCAAATGTTACATCCGAGATGTTAGGTTGCCTTAGGTTAGGATATATGACGTTACAGACGTATATACTGTTCCCTCCGGGAAGTAGGGTTCGACAGGCCAGGAATGTTGTCAAATATTGCATCCGAGATGTTAGGTGGCCTTAGATTAGGATATACAACGTTATAGACGCATATAATGTTCCCACCGAGAAGTAGGTCCGACACGCCTGGAATGTTGTAGAATATTACATCCGAGATGTAAGGTTGCCTTAGGTTAGGATATATAACGTTATGGACGTATATACTGTTCCCACCGAGAAGTAGCGTCCGAAACGGCAGGAATGTTGTCAAATATTACATCCGAGTTGTTACGTTGCCGTTATAGACGCATTAATGTTACCACCGAGACGTAGGGACCGACACGCCTGGAATGTTGTCAAATGTTACATCCGAGATGTTAGGTTGTCTCAGGTTAGGATATATGACGTTATAGACGTATATACTGTTCCCTCCGAGAAGTACGGTTCGACAGGCCAGGAATGTTGTCAAATATCGCATCCGAGATGTTAGGTTGCCTTAGGTTAGGATATATAACGTTATAGACGCATGTAATGTTACCACCGAGACGTAGGGACCGACACGCCTGGAATGTTGTCAAATGTTACATCCGAGATGTTAGGTTGCCTTAGGTTAGGATATATGACGTTACAGACGTATATACTGTTCCCTCCGGGAAGTAGGGACCGACACGCCTGGAATGTTGTCAAATGTGACATCCGAGATGTTAGGTTGCCTTACATTATGATACATACCGTTATCGACGTATATACTGCTCCTTCCGAGAAGTAGGGTTCGACAGGCCAGGAATGTTGTCAAATATTGCATCCGAGATGTTAGGTTGCCTTAGATTAGGATATACAACGTTATAGACGCATGTAATGTTCCCACCGAGAAGTAGGGTGCGACACGCCTGGAATGTTGTAGAATAGTACATCCGAGATGTCAGGTTGCCTTAGGTTAGGATATATAACGTTATAGACGTATATACTGTTCCCTCCGAGAAGTAGGGTTCGACAGGCCAGGAATCTTGTCAAATATTGCATCCGAGATGTTAGGTGGCCTTAGATTAGGATATATACCGTTATAGACGCATATAATGTTCCCACCGAGAAGTAGGGTCCGACACGCCTGGAATGTTGTAGAATAATACATCCGAGATGTCAGGTTGCCTTAGGTTAGGATATATATCGTTATAGACGTATATACTGTTCCCTCCGAGAAGTAGGGTTCGACAGGCCAGGAATGTTGTCAAATATTGCATCCGAGATGTTAGGTGGCCTTAGATTAGGATATATACCGTTATAGACGCATGTAATGTTACCACCGAGACGTAGGGACCGACACGCCTGGAATGTTGTCAAATGTTACATCCGAGATGTTAGGTTGCCTCAGGTTAGGATATATGAAGTTATAGACGTATATACTGTTCCCTCCGAGAAGTAGGGTTCGACGGGCCAGGAATGTTGTCAAATATTGCATCCGAGATGTTAGGTCGCCTTAGGTTAGGATATATAACGTTATAGACGCATGTAATGTTACCACCGAGACGCAGGCACCGACACGCCTGGAATGTTGTCAAATGTTACATCCGAGATGTTAGGTTGCCTTAGGTTAGGATATATGACGCTACAGACGTATATACTGTTCCCTCCGAGAAGTAGGGTTCGACAGGCCAGGAATGTTGTCAAATATTGCATCCGAGATGTTAGGTTGCCTTAGATTATGATATATACCGTTATAGACGCAGATAATGTTCCCACCGAGAAGTAGGGTCCGACACGCCTGGAAGGTTGTAGAATATTACATCCGAGATGTCAGGTTGCCTTAGGTTAGGATATATACCGTTATAGACATACATACTGTTTCCTCCGAGAAGTAGGGTTCGACAGGCCAGGAATGTTGTCAAATATAGCATCCGTGATGTTAGGTTGCCTTAGGTCAGGATATATAACGTTATAGACGCATGTAATATTACCACCGAGACGTAGGGACCGACACGCCTGGAATGTTGTCAAATGTTACATCCGAGATGTTAGGTTGCCTTAGGTTAGGATATATGACGTTATAGACGTATATACTGTTCCCTCCGAGAAGTAGGGTTCGACGGGCCAGGAATGTTGTCAAATATTGCATCCGAGGTGATAGGTCGCCTTAGGTTAGGATATATAACGTTATAGACGCATGTAATGTTACCACCGAGACGTAGGGACCGACACGCCTGGAATGTTGTCAAATGTTACATCCGAGATGTTAGGTTGCCTTAGGTTAGGATATATGACGTTACAGACGTATATACTGTTCCCTCCGGGAAGTAGGGACCGACACGCCTGGAATGTTGTCAAATGTGACATCCGAGATGTTAGGTTGCCTTACATTATGATACATACCGTTATCGACGTATATACTGCTCCTTCCGAGAAGTAGGGTTCGACAGGCCAGGAATGTTGTCAAATATTGCATCCGAGATGTTAGGTTGCCTTAGATTAGGATATACAACGTTATAGACGCATGTAATGTTCCCACCGAGAAGTAGGGTGCGACAGGCCTGGAATGTTGTAGAATAGTACATCCGAGATGTCAGGTTGCCTTAGGTTAGGATATATAACGTTATAGACGTATATACTGTTCCCTCCGAGAAGTAGGGTTCGACAGGCCAGGAATCTTGTCAAATATTGCATCCGAGATGTTAGGTGGCCTTAGATTAGGATATATACCGTTATAGACGCATATAATGTTCCCACCGAGAAGTAGGGTCCGACACGCCTGGAATGTTGTAGAATAATACATCCGAGATGTCAGGTTGCCTTAGGTTAGGATATATATCGTTATAGACGTATATACTGTTCCCTCCGAGAAGTAGGGTTCGACAGGCCAGGAATGTTGTCAAATATTGCATCCGAGATGTTAGGTGGCCTTAGATTAGGATATATACCGTTATAGACGCATGTAATGTTACCACCGAGACGTAGGGACCGACACGCCTGGAATGTTGTCAAATGTTACATCCGAGATGTTAGGTTGCCTCAGGTTAGGATATATGAAGTTATAGACGTATATACTGTTCCCTCCGAGAAGTAGGGTTCGACGGGCCAGGAATGTTGTCAAATATTGCATCCGAGATGTTAGGTCGCCTTAGGTTAGGATATATAACGTTATAGACGCATGTAATGTTACCACCGAGACGCAGGCACCGACACGCCTGGAATGTTGTCAAATGTTACATCCGAGATGTTAGGTTGCCTTAGGTTAGGATATATGACGTTACAGACGTATATACTGTTCCCTCCGAGAAGTAGGGTTCGACAGGCCAGGAATGTTGTCAAATATTGCATCCGAGATGTTAGGTTGCCTTAGATTATGATATATACCGTTATAGACGCATATAATGTTCCCACCGAGAAGTAGGGTCCGACACGCCTGGAAGGTTGTAGAATATTACATCCGAGATGTCAGGTTGCCTTAGGTTAGGATATATACCGTTATAGACATACATACTGTTCCCTCCGAGAAGTAGGGTTCGACAGGCCAGGAATGTTGTCAAATATAGCATCCGTGATGTTAGGTTGCCTTAGGTCAGGATATATAACGTTATAGACGCATGTAATATTACCACCGAGACGTAGGGACCGACACGCCTGGAATGTTGTCAAATGTTACATCCGAGATGTTAGGTTGCCTTAGGTTAGGATATATGACGTTATAGACGTATATACTGTTCCCTCCGAGAAGTAGGGTTCGACGGGCCAGGAATGTTGTCAAATATTGCATCCGAGGTGATAGGTCGCCTTAGGTTAGGATATATAACGTTATAGACGCATGTAATGTTACCACCGAGACGTAGGGACCGACACGCCTGGAATGTTGTCAAATGTTACATCCGACATGTTAGGTTGCCTTAGGTTAGGATATATGACGTTACAGACGTATATACTGTTCCCTCCGAGAAGTAGTGTTCGACAGGCCAGGAATGTTGTCAAATATTGCATCTGAGATGTTAGGTTGCCTTAGATTAGGATATATACCGTTATAGACGTATATACTGTTCCCTCCGAGAAGTAGGGTTCGACAGGCCAGGAATGTTGTCAAATATTGCATCCGAGATGTTAGGTTGCCTCAGGTAAGAATATATGACGTTATAGACGTATATACAGTTCCCTCCGAGAAGTAGGGTTCGACAGGCCAGGAATGTTGTCAAATTTTGCATTCGAGGTGTTAGGTTGCCTTAGGTTAGGATATATAACGTTATAGACGCATGTAATGTTACCACCGAGACGTAGGGACCGACACGCCTGGAATGTTGTCAAATGTTACATCCGAGATGTTAGGTTGCCTTAGGTTAGGATATATGACGTTACAGACGTATATACTGTTCCCTCCGGGAAGTAGGGTTCGACAGGCCAGGAATGTTGTCAAATATTGCATCCGAGATGTTAGGTGGCCTTAGATTAGGATATACAACGTTATAGACGCATATAATGTTCCCACCGAGAAGTAGGTCCGACACGCCTGGAATGTTGTAGAATATTACATCCGAGATGTAAGGTTGCCTTAGGTTAGGATATATAACGTTATGGACGTATATACTGTTCCCACCGAGAAGTAGCGTCCGAAACGGCAGGAATGTTGTCAAATATTACATCCGAGTTGTTACGTTGCCGTTATAGACGCATTAATGTTACCACCGAGACGTAGGGACCGACACGCCTGGAATGTTGTCAAATGTGACATCCGAGATGTTAGGTTGTCTTAGGTTAGGATATATATCGTTATAGACGTATATACTGTTCCCACCGAGAAGTACGGTTCGACAGGCCAGGAATGTTGTCAAATATTGCACCCGAGACGTTAGGTTGCCTTAGATTAGGATATATACCGTTATAGACGCATGTAATGTTACCACAGAGACGTAGGGACCGACACGCATGGAATGTTGTCAAACGTTACATCCGCGATGTTAGGTTGCCTCAGGTTAGGATATATGACGTTATAGACGTATATACTGTTCCCTCCGAGAAGTAGGGTTCGACGGGCCAGGAATGTTGTCAAATATTGCATCCGAGGTGATAGGTCGCCTTAGGTTAGGATATATAACGTTATAGACGCATGTAATGTTACCACCGAGACGTAGGGACCGACACGCCTGGAATGTTGTCAAATGTTACATCCGAGATGTTAGGTTGCCTTAGGTTAGGATATATACTGTTATAGACATATATACTGTTCCCTCCGGGAAGTAGGGACCGACACGCCTGGAATGTTGTCAAATGTGACATCCGAGATGTTAGGTTGCCTTACATTATGATACATACCGTTATCGACGTATATACTGCTCCTTCCGAGAAGTAGGGTTCGACAGGCCAGGAATGTTGTCAAATATTGCATCCGAGATGTTAGGTTGCCTTAGATTAGGATATACAACGTTATAGACGCATGTAATGTTCCCACCGAGAAGTAGGGTGCGACACGCCTGGAATGTTGTAGAATAGTACATCCGAGATGTCAGGTTGCCTTAGGTTAGGATATATAACGTTATAGACGTATATACTGTTCCCTCCGAGAAGTAGGGTTCGACAGGCCAGGAATCTTGTCAAATATTGCATCCGAGATGTTAGGTGGCCTTAGATTAGGATATATACCGTTATAGACGCATATAATGTTCCCACCGAGAAGTAGGGTCCGACACGCCTGGAATGTTGTAGAATAATACATCCGAGATGTCAGGTTGCCTTAGGTTAGGATATATATCGTTATAGACGTATATACTGTTCCCTCCGAGAAGTAGGGTTCGACAGGCCAGGAATGTTGTCAAATATTGCATCCGAGATGTTAGGTGGCCTTAGATTAGGATATATACCGTTATAGACGCATGTAATGTTACCACCGAGACGTAGGGACCGACACGCCTGGAATGTTGTCAAATGTTACATCCGAGATGTTAGGTTGCCTCAGGTTAGGATATATGAAGTTATAGACGTATATACTGTTCCCTCCGAGAAGTAGGGTTCGACGGGCCAGGAATGTTGTCAAATATTGCATCCGAGATGTTAGGTCGCCTTAGGTTAGGATATATAACGTTATAGACGCATGTAATGTTACCACCGAGACGCAGGCACCGACACGCCTGGAATGTTGTCAAATGTTACATCCGAGATGTTAGGTTGCCTTAGGTTAGGATATATGACGTTACAGACGTATATACTGTTCCCTCCGAGAAGTAGGGTTCGACAGGCCAGGAATGTTGTCAAATATTGCATCCGAGATGTTAGGTTGCCTTAGATTATGATATATACCGTTATAGACGCATATAATGTTCCCACCGAGAAGTAGGGTCCGACACGCCTGGAAGGTTGTAGAATATTACATCCGAGATGTCAGGTTGCCTTAGGTTAGGATATATACCGTTATAGACATACATACTGTTCCCTCCGAGAAGTAGGGTTCGACAGGCCAGGAATGTTGTCAAATATAGCATCCGTGATGTTAGGTTGCCTTAGGTCAGGATATATAACGTTATAGACGCATGTAATATTACCACCGAGACGTAGGGACCGACACGCCTGGAATGTTGTCAAATGTTACATCCGAGATGTTAGGTTGCCTTAGGTTAGGATATATGACGTTATAGACGTATATACTGTTCCCTCCGAGAAGTAGGGTTCGACGGGCCAGGAATGTTGTCAAATATTGCATCCGAGGTGATAGGTCGCCTTAGGTTAGGATATATAACGTTATAGACGCATGTAATGTTACCACCGAGACGTAGGGACCGACACGCCTGGAATGTTGTCAAATGTTACATCCGACATGTTAGGTTGCCTTAGGTTAGGATATATGACGTTACAGACGTATATACTGTTCCCTCCGAGAAGTAGTGTTCGACAGGCCAGGAATGTTGTCAAATATTGCATCTGAGATGTTAGGTTGCCTTAGATTAGGATATATACCGTTATAGACGTATATACTGTTCCCTCCGAGAAGTAGGGTTCGACAGGCCAGGAATGTTGTCAAATATTGCATCCGAGATGTTAGGTTGCCTCAGGTAAGAATATATGACGTTATAGACGTATATACAGTTCCCTCCGAGAAGTAGGGTTCGACAGGCCAGGAATGTTGTCAAATTTTGCATTCGAGGTGTTAGGTTGCCTTAGGTTAGGATATATAACGTTATAGACGCATGTAATGTTACCACCGAGACGTAGGGACCGACACGCCTGGAATGTTGTCAAATGTTACATCCGAGATGTTAGGTTGCCTTAGGTTAGGATATATGACGTTACAGACGTATATACTGTTCCCTCCGGGAAGTAGGGTTCGACAGGCCAGGAATGTTGTCAAATATTGCATCCGAGATGTTAGGTGGCCTTAGATTAGGATATACAACGTTATAGACGCATATAATGTTCCCACCGAGAAGTAGGTCCGACACGCCTGGAATGTTGTAGAATATTACATCCGAGATGTAAGGTTGCCTTAGGTTAGGATATATAACGTTATGGACGTATATACTGTTCCCACCGAGAAGTAGCGTCCGAAACGGCAGGAATGTTGTCAAATATTACATCCGAGTTGTTACGTTGCCGTTATAGACGCATTAATGTTACCACCGAGACGTAGGGACCGACACGCCTGGAATGTTGTCAAATGTGACATCCGAGATGTTAGGTTGTCTTAGGTTAGGATATATATCGTTATAGACGTATATACTGTTCCCACCGAGAAGTACGGTTCGACAGGCCAGGAATGTTGTCAAATATTGCACCCGAGACGTTAGGTTGCCTTAGATTAGGATATATACCGTTATAGACGCATGTAATGTTACCACAGAGACGTAGGGACCGACACGCATGGAATGTTGTCAAACGTTACATCCGCGATGTTAGGTTGCCTCAGGTTAGGATATATGACGTTATAGACGTATATACTGTTCCCTCCGAGAAGTAGGGTTCGACGGGCCAGGAATGTTGTCAAATATTGCATCCGAGGTGATAGGTCGCCTTAGGTTAGGATATATAACGTTATAGACGCATGTAATGTTACCACCGAGACGTAGGGACCGACACGCCTGGAATGTTGTCAAATGTTACATCCGAGATGTTAGGTTGCCTTAGGTTAGGATATATACTGTTATAGACATATATACTGTTCCCTCCGGGAAGTAGGGACCGACACGCCTGGAATGTTGTCAAATGTGACATCCGAGATGTTAGGTTGCCTTAGGTTAGGATATATAACGTTATAGACGCATGTAATGTTACCACCGAGACGTAGGGACCGACACGCCTGGAATGTTGTCAAATATTGCATCCGAGATGTTAGGTTGCCTTAGATTAGGATATACAACGTTATAGACGCATGTAATGTTCCCACCGAGAAGTAGGGTGCGACACGCCTGGAATGTTGTAGAATAGTACATCCGAGATGTCAGGTTGCCTTAGGTTAGGATATATAACGTTATAGACGTATATACTGTTCCCTCCGAGAAGTAGGGTTCGACAGGCCAGGAATCTTGTCAAATATTGCATCCGAGATGTTAGGTGGCCTTAGATTAGGATATATACCGTTATAGACGCATATAATGTTCCCACCGAGAAGTAGGGTCCGACACGCCTGGAATGTTGTAGAATAATACATCCGAGATGTCAGGTTGCCTTAGGTTAGGATATATATCGTTATAGACGTATATACTGTTCCCTCCGAGAAGTAGGGTTCGACAGGCCAGGAATGTTGTCAAATATTGCATCCGAGATGTTAGGTGGCCTTAGATTAGGATATATACCGTTATAGACGCATGTAATGTTACCACCGAGACGTAGGGACCGACACGCCTGGAATGTTGTCAAATGTTACATCCGAGATGTTAGGTTGCCTCAGGTTAGGATATATGAAGTTATAGACGTATATACTGTTCCCTCCGAGAAGTAGGGTTCGACGGGCCAGGAATGTTGTCAAATATTGCATCCGAGATGTTAGGTCGCCTTAGGTTAGGATATATAACGTTATAGACGCATGTAATGTTACCACCGAGACGCAGGCACCGACACGCCTGGAATGTTGTCAAATGTTACATCCGAGATGTTAGGTTGCCTTAGGTTAGGATATATGACGTTACAGACGTATATACTGTTCCCTCCGAGAAGTAGGGTTCGACAGGCCAGGAATGTTGTCAAATATTGCATCCGAGATGTTAGGTTGCCTTAGATTATGATATATACCGTTATAGACGCATATAATGTTCCCACCGAGAAGTAGGGTCCGACACGCCTGGAAGGTTGTAGAATATTACATCCGAGATGTCAGGTTGCCTTAGGTTAGGATATATACCGTTATAGACATACATACTGTTCCCTCCGAGAAGTAGGGTTCGACAGGCCAGGAATGTTGTCAAATATAGCATCCGTGATGTTAGGTTGCCTTAGGTCAGGATATATAACGTTATAGACGCATGTAATATTACCACCGAGACGTAGGGACCGACACGCCTGGAATGTTGTCAAATGTTACATCCGAGATGTTAGGTTGCCTTAGGTTAGGATATATGACGTTATAGACGTATATACTGTTCCCTCCGAGAAGTAGGGTTCGACGGGCCAGGAATGTTGTCAAATATTGCATCCGAGGTGATAGGTCGCCTTAGGTTAGGATATATAACGTTATAGACGCATGTAATGTTACCACCGAGACGTAGGGACCGACACGCCTGGAATGTTGTCAAATGTTACATCCGACATGTTAGGTTGCCTTAGGTTAGGATATATGACGTTACAGACGTATATACTGTTCCCTCCGAGAAGTAGTGTTCGACAGGCCAGGAATGTTGTCAAATATTGCATCTGAGATGTTAGGTTGCCTTAGATTAGGATATATACCGTTATAGACGTATATACTGTTCCCTCCGAGAAGTAGGGTTCGACAGGCCAGGAATGTTGTCAAATATTGCATCCGAGATGTTAGGTTGCCTCAGGTAAGAATATATGACGTTATAGACGTATATACAGTTCCCTCCGAGAAGTAGGGTTCGACAGGCCAGGAATGTTGTCAAATTTTGCATTCGAGGTGTTAGGTTGCCTTAGGTTAGGATATATAACGTTATAGACGCATGTAATGTTACCACCGAGACGTAGGGACCGACACGCCTGGAATGTTGTCAAATGTTACATCCGAGATGTTAGGTTGCCTTAGGTTAGGATATATGACGTTACAGACGTATATACTGTTCCCTCCGGGAAGTAGGGTTCGACAGGCCAGGAATGTTGTCAAATATTGCATCCGAGATGTTAGGTGGCCTTAGATTAGGATATACAACGTTATAGACGCATATAATGTTCCCACCGAGAAGTAGGTCCGACACGCCTGGAATGTTGTAGAATATTACATCCGAGATGTAAGGTTGCCTTAGGTTAGGATATATAACGTTATGGACGTATATACTGTTCCCACCGAGAAGTAGCGTCCGAAACGGCAGGAATGTTGTCAAATATTACATCCGAGTTGTTACGTTGCCGTTATAGACGCATTAATGTTACCACCGAGACGTAGGGACCGACACGCCTGGAATGTTGTCAAATGTGACATCCGAGATGTTAGGTTGTCTTAGGTTAGGATATATATCGTTATAGACGTATATACTGTTCCCACCGAGAAGTACGGTTCGACAGGCCAGGAATGTTGTCAAATATTGCACCCGAGACGTTAGGTTGCCTTAGATTAGGATATATACCGTTATAGACGCATGTAATGTTACCACAGAGACGTAGGGACCGACACGCATGGAATGTTGTCAAACGTTACATCCGCGATGTTAGGTTGCCTCAGGTTAGGATATATGACGTTATAGACGTATATACTGTTCCCTCCGTGAAGTAGGGTTCGACGGGCCAGGAATGTTGTCAAATATTGCATCCGAGATGATAGGTCGCCTTAGGTTAGGATATATAACGTTATAGACGCATGTAATGTTACCACCGAGACGTAGGGACCGACACGCCTGGAATGTTGTCAAATGTTACATCCGAGATGTTAGGTTGCCTCAGGTTAGGATATATACTGTTATAGACATATATACTGTTCCCTCCGAGAAGTAGGGTTCGACGGGCCAGGAATGTTGTCAAATGTTACATCCGAGATGTTAGGTTGCCTTAGGTTAGGATATATGACGTTATAGACGTATATACTGTTCCCTCCGAGAAGTAGGGTTCGACGGGCCAGGAATGTTGTCAAATATTGCATCCGAGATGATAGGTCGCCTTAGGTTAGGATATATAACGTTATAGACGCATGTAATGTTACCACCGAGACGTAGGGACCGACACGCCTGGAATGTTGTCAAATGTTACATCCGACATGTTAGGTTGCCTTAGGTTAGGATATATGACGTTACAGACGTATATACTGTTCCCTCCGAGAAGTAGTGTTCGACAGGCCAGGAATGTTGTCAAATATTGCATCCGAGATGTTAGGTTGCCTTAGATTAGGATATATACCGTTATAGACGTATTAACTGTTCCCTCCGAGAAGTAGGGTTCGACAGGCCAGGAATGTTGTCAAATATTGCATCCGAGATGTTAGGTTGCCTTAGATTAGGATATACAACGTTATAGACGCATGTAATGTTCCCACCGAGAAGTAGGGTGCGACACGCCTGGAATGTTGTAGAATAGTACATCCGAGATGTCAGGTTGCCTTAGGTTAGGATATATAACGTTATAGACGTATATACTGTTCCCTCCGAGAAGTAGGGTTCGACAGGCCAGGAATCTTGTCAAATATTGCATCCGAGATGTTAGGTGGCCTTAGATTAGGATATATACCGTTATAGACGCATATAATGTTCCCACCGAGAAGTAGGGTCCGACACGCCTGGAATGTTGTAGAATAATACATCCGAGATGTCAGGTTGCCTTAGGTTAGGATATATATCGTTATAGACGTATATACTGTTCCCTCCGAGAAGTAGGGTTCGACAGGCCAGGAATGTTGTCAAATATTGCATCCGAGATGTTAGGTGGCCTTAGATTAGGATATATACCGTTATAGACGCATGTAATGTTACCACCGAGACGTAGGGACCGACACGCCTGGAATGTTGTCAAATGTTACATCCGAGATGTTAGGTTGCCTTAGGTTAGGATATATGACGTTACAGACGTATATACTGTTCCCTCCGAGAAGTAGGGTTCGACAGGCCAGGAATGTTGTCAAATATTGCATCCGAGATGTTAGGTTGCCTTAGATTATGATATATACCGTTATAGACGCATATAATGTTCCCACCGAGAAGTAGGGTCCGACACGCCTGGAAGGTTGTAGAATATTACATCCGAGATGTCAGGTTGCCTTAGGTTAGGATATAGACCGTTATAGGCATACATACTGTTCCCTCCGAGAAGTAGGGTTCGACAGGCCAGGAATGTTGTCAACTATAGCATCCGTAATGTTAGGTTGCCTTAGGTCAGGATATATAACGTTATAGACGCATGTAATATTACCACCGAGACGTAGGGACCGACACGCCTGGAATGTTGTCAAATGTTACATCCGAGATGTTAGGTTGCCTTAGGTTAGGATATATGACGTTATAGACGTATATACTGTTCCCTCCGCGAAGTAGGGTTCGACGGGCCAGGAATGTTGTCAAATATTGCATCCGAGGTGATAGGTCGCCTTAGGTTAGGATATATAACGTTATAGACGCATGTAATGTTACCACCGAGACGTAGGGACCGACACGCCTGGAATGTTGTCAAATGTTACATCCGAGATGTTAGGTTGCCTTAGGTTAGGATATATGACGTTACAGACGTATATACTGTTCCCTCCGGGAAGTAGGGTTCGACAGGCCAGGAATGTTATCAAATATTGCATCCGAGATGTTAGGTTGCCTTAGATTATGATATATACCGTTATAGACGCATATAATGTTCCCACCGAGAAGTAGGGTCCGACACGCCTGGAAGGTTGTAGAATATTACATCCGAGATGTCATGTTGCCTTAGGTTAGGATATAGACCGTTATAGGCATACATACTGTTCCCTCCGAGAAGTAGGGTTCGACAGGCCAGGAATGTTGTCAACTATAGCATCCGTGATGTTAGGTTGCCTTAGGTCAGGATATATAACGTTATAGACGCATGTAATATTACCACCGAGACGTAGGGACCGACACGCCTGGAATGTTGTCAAATGTTACATCCGAGATGTTAGGTTGCCTTAGGTTAGGATATATGACGTTATAGACGTATATACTGTTCCCTCCGAGAAGTAGGGTTCGACGGGCCAGGAATGTTGTCAAATATTGCATCCGAGGTGATAGGTCGCCTTAGGTTAGGATATATACCGTTATAGACGTATATACTGATCCCTCCGAGAAGTAGGGTTCGACAGGCCAGAAATGTTGTCAAATATTGCATCCGAGATGTTAGGTTGCCTCAGGTAAGAATATATGACGTTATAGACGTATATACAGTTCCCTCCGAGAAGTAGGGTTCGACAGGCCAGGAATGTTGTCAAATTTTGCATTCGAGGTGTTAGGTTGCCTTAGGTTAGGATATATAACGTTATAGACGCATGTAATGTTACCACCGAGACGTAGGGACCGACACGCCTGGAATGTTGTCAAATGTTACATCCGAGATGTTAGGTTGCCTTAGGTTAGGATATATGACGTTACAGACGTATATACTGTTCCCTCCGGGAAGTAGGGTTCGACGGGCCAGGAATGTTGTCAAATGTTACATCCGAGATGTTAGGTTGCCTTAGGTTAGGATATATGACGTTATAGACGTATATACTGTTCCCTCCGAGAAGTAGGGTTCGACGGGCCAGGAATGTTGTCAAATATTGCATCCGAGATGATAGGTCGCCTTAGGGTAGGATATATAACGTTATAGACGCATGTAATGTTACCACCGAGACGTAGGGACCGACACGCCTGGAATTTTGTCAAATGTTACATCCGACATGTTAGGTTGCCTTAGGTTAGGATATATGACGTTACAGACGTATATACTGTTCCCTCCGAGAAGTAGTGTTCGACAGGCCAGGAATGTTGTCAAATATTGCATCCGAGATGTTAGGTTGCCTTAGATTAGGATATATACCGTTATAGACGTATATACTGTTCCCTCCGCGAAGTGGGGTTCGACAGGCCAGGAATGTTGTCAAATATTGCATCCGAGATGTTAGGTTTCCTCAGGTAAGAATATATGACGTTATAGACGTACATACTGTTCCCTCCGAGAAGTACGGTTCGACAGGCCAGGAATGTTGTCAAATATCGCATCCGAGATTTTAGGTTGCCTTAGGTTAGGATATATAACGTTATAGACGCATGTAATGTTACCACCGAGACGTAGGGACCGACACGCCTGGAATGTTGTCAAATGTTACATCCGAGATGTTAGGTTGCCTTAGGTTAGGATATATGACGTTACAGACGTATATACTGTTCCCTCCGGGAAGTAGGGTTCGACAGGCCAGGAATGTTGTCAAATATTGCATCCGAGATGTTAGGTGGCCTTAGATTAGGATATACAACGTTATAGACGCATATAATGTTCCCACCGAGAAGTAGGTCCGACACGCCTGGAATGTTGTAGAATATTACATCCGAGATGTAAGGTTGCCTTAGGTTAGGATATATAACGTTATGGACGTATATACTGTTCCCACCGAGAAGTAGCGTCCGTAACGGCAGGAATGTTGTCAAATATTACATCCGAGTTGTTACGTTGCCGTTATAGACGCATTAATGTTACCACCGAGACGTAGGGACCGACACGCCTGGAATGTTGTCAAATGTGACATCCGAGATGTTAGGTTGCCTTAGGTTAGGATATATATCGTTATAGACGTATATACTGTTCCCACCGAGAAGTAGGGTTCGACAGGCCAGGAATGTTGTCAAATATTGCATCCGAGATGTTAGGTTGCCTTAGGTTAGGATATATAACGTTATAGACGCATGTAACGTTACCTCCGACACGTAGGGACCGACACGCCTGGAATGTTGTCAAATGTTACATCCGAGATGTTAGGTTGCCTCAGGTTAGGATATATGATGTTATAGACGTATATACTGTTCCCTCCGAGAAGTAGGGTTCGACAGGCCAGGAATGTTGTCAAATATCGCATCCGAGATGTTAGGTGGCCTTAGATTAGGATATACACCGTTATAGACGCATGTAATGGTACCACCGAGACGTAGGGACCGACACGCCTGGAATGTTGTCAAATGTTACATCCGAGATGTTAGGTTGCCTTAGGTTAGGATATATGACGTTACAGACGTATATACTGTTCCCTCCGAGAAGTAGGGTTCGACAGGCCAGGAATGTTGTCAAATATTGCATCCGAGATGTTAGGTTGCCTTAGATTATGATATATACCGTTATAGACGCATATAATGTTCCCACCGAGAAGTAGGGTCCGACACGCCTGGAAGGTTGTAGAATATTACATCCGAGATGTCAGGTTGCCTTAGGTTAGGATATAGACCGTTATAGGCATACATACTGTTCCCTCCGAGAAGTAGGGTTCGACAGGCCAGGAATGTTGTCAACTATAGCATCCGTGATGTTAGGTTGCCTTAGGTCAGGATATATAACGTTATAGACGCATGTAATATTACCACCGAGACGTAGGGACCGACACGCCTGGAATGTTGTCAAATGTTACATCCGAGATGTTAGGTTGCCTTAGGTTAGGATATATGACGTTATAGACGTATATACTGTTCCCTCCGAGAAGTAGGGTTCGACGGGCCAGGAATGTTGTCAAATATTGCATCCGAGGTGATAGGTCGCCTTAGGTTAGGATATATAACGTTATAGACGCATGTAATGTTACCACCGAGACGTAGGGACCGACACGCCTGGAATGTTGTCAAATGTTACATCCGAGATGTTAGGTTGCCTTAGGTTAGGATATATGACGTTACAGACGTATATACTGTTCCCTCCGGGAAGTAGGGTTCGACAGGCCAGGAATGTTGTCAAATATTGCATCCGAGGTGATAGGTCGCCTTAGGTTAGGATATATAACGTTATAGACGCATGTAATGTTACCACCGAGACGTAGGGACCGACACGCCTGGAATGTTGTCAAATGTTACATCCGACATGTTAGGTTGCCTTAGGTTAGGATATATGACGTTACAGACGTATATACTGTTCCCTCCGAGAAGTAGTGTTCGACAGGCCAGGAATGATGTCAAATATTGCATCTGAGATGTTAGGTTGCCTTACATTATGATACATACCGTTATCGACGTATATACTGTTCCCTCCGGGAAGTAGGGTTCGACAGGCCAGGAATGTTGTCAAATATTGCATCCGAGATGTTAGGTGGCCTTAGATTAGGATATACAACGTTATAGACGCATATAATGTTCCCACCGAGAAGTAGGTCCGACACGCCTGGAATGTTGTAGAATATTACATCCGAGATGTAAGGTTGCCTTAGGTTAGGATATATAACGTTATGGACGTATATACTGTTCCCACCGAGAAGTAGCGTCCGAAACGGCAGGAATGTTGTCAAATATTACATCCGAGTTGTTACGTTGCCGTTATAGACGCATTAATGTTACCACCGAGACGTAGGGACCGACACGCCTGGAATGTTGTCAAATGTTACATCCGAGATGTTAGGTTGTCTCAGGTTAGGATATATGACGTTATAGACGTATATACTGTTCCCTCCGAGAAGTACGGTTCGACAGGCCAGGAATGTTGTCAAATATCGCATCCGAGATGTTAGGTTGCCTTAGGTTAGGATATATAACGTTATAGACGCATGTAATGTTACCACCGAGACGTAGGGACCGACACGCCTGGAATGTTGTCAAATGTTACATCCGAGATGTTAGGTTGCCTTAGGTTAGGATATATGACGTTACAGACGTATATACTGTTCCCTCCGGGAAGTAGGGACCGACACGCCTGGAATGTTGTCAAATGTGACATCCGAGATGTTAGGTTGCCTTACATTATGATACATACCGTTATCGACGTATATACTGCTCCTTCCGAGAAGTAGGGTTCGACAGGCCAGGAATGTTGTCAAATATTGCATCCGAGATGTTAGGTTGCCTTAGATTAGGATATACAACGTTATAGACGCATGTAATGTTCCCACCGAGAAGTAGGGTGCGACACGCCTGGAATGTTGTAGAATAGTACATCCGAGATGTCAGGTTGCCTTAGGTTAGGATATATAACGTTATAGACGTATATACTGTTCCCTCCGAGAAGTAGGGTTCGACAGGCCAGGAATCTTGTCAAATATTGCATCCGAGATGTTAGGTGGCCTTAGATTAGGATATATACCGTTATAGACGCATATAATGTTCCCACCGAGAAGTAGGGTCCGACACGCCTGGAATGTTGTAGAATAATACATCCGAGATGTCAGGTTGCCTTAGGTTAGGATATATATCGTTATAGACGTATATACTGTTCCCTCCGAGAAGTAGGGTTCGACAGGCCAGGAATGTTGTCAAATATTGCATCCGAGATGTTAGGTGGCCTTAGATTAGGATATATACCGTTATAGACGCATGTAATGTTACCACCGAGACGTAGGGACCGACACGCCTGGAATGTTGTCAAATGTTACATCCGAGATGTTAGGTTGCCTTAGGTTAGGATATATGACGTTACAGACGTATATACTGTTCCCTCCGAGAAGTAGGGTTCGACAGGCCAGGAATGTTGTCAAATATTGCATCCGAGATGTTAGGTTGCCTTAGATTATGATATATACCGTTATAGACGCATATAATGTTCCCACCGAGAAGTAGGGTCCGACACGCCTGGAAGGTTGTAGAATATTACATCCGAGATGTCAGGTTGCCTTAGGTTAGGATATAGACCGTTATAGGCATACATACTGTTCCCTCCGAGAAGTAGGGTTCGACAGGCCAGGAATGTTGTCAACTATAGCATCCGTAATGTTAGGTTGCCTTAGGTCAGGATATATAACGTTATAGACGCATGTAATATTACCACCGAGACGTAGGGACCGACACGCCTGGAATGTTGTCAAATGTTACATCCGAGATGTTAGGTTGCCTTAGGTTAGGATATATGACGTTATAGACGTATATACTCTTCCCTCCGAGAAGTAGGGTTCGACGGGCCAGGAATGTTGTCAAATATTGCATCCGAGGTGATAGGTCGCCTTAGGTTAGGATATATAACGTTATAGACGCATGTAATGTTACCACCGAGACGTAGGGACCGACACGCCTGGAATGTTGTCAAATGTTACATCCGAGATGTTAGGTTGCCTTAGGTTAGGATATATGACGTTACAGACGTATATACTGTTCCCTCCGGGAAGTAGGGTTCGACAGGCCAGGAATGTTGTCAAATATTGCATCCGAGATGTTAGGTTGCCTTAGATTATGATATATACCGTTATAGACGCATATAATGTTCCCACCGAGAAGTAGGGTCCGACACGCCTGGAAGGTTGTAGAATATTACATCCGAGATGTCATGTTGCCTTAGGTTAGGATATAGACCGTTATAGGCATACATACTGTTCCCTCCGAGAAGTAGGGTTCGACAGGCCAGGAATGTTGTCAACTATAGCATCCGTGATGTTAGGTTGCCTTAGGTCAGGATATATAACGTTATAGACGCATGTAATATTACCACCGAGACGTAGGGACCGACACGCCTGGAATGTTGTCAAATGTTACATCCGAGATGTTAGGTTGCCTTAGGTTAGGATATATGACGTTATAGACGTATATACTGTTCCCTCCGAGAAGTAGTGTTCGACAGGCCAGGAATGTTGTCAAATATTGCATCCGAGATGTTAGGTTGCCTTAGATTAGGATATATACCGTTATAGACGTATATACTGTTCCCTCCGCGAAGTGGGGTTCGACAGGCCAGGAATGTTGTCAAATATTGCATCCGAGATGTTAGGTTTCCTCAGGTAAGAATATATGACGTTATAGACGTACATACTGTTCCCTCCGAGAAGTACGGTTCGACAGGCCAGGAATGTTGTCAAATATCGCATCCGAGATTTTAGGTTGCCTTAGGTTAGGATATATAACGTTATAGACGCATGTAATGTTACCACCGAGACGTAGGGACCGACACGCCTGGAATGTTGTCAAATGTTACATCCGAGATGTTAGGTTGCCTTAGGTTAGGATATATGACGTTACAGACGTATATACTGTTCCCTCCGGGAAGTAGGGTTCGACAGGCCAGGAATGTTGTCAAATATTGCATCCGAGATGTTAGGTGGCCTTAGATTAGGATATACAACGTTATAGACGCATATAATGTTCCCACCGAGAAGTAGGTCCGACACGCCTGGAATGTTGTAGAATATTACATCCGAGATGTAAGGTTGCCTTAGGTTAGGATATATAACGTTATGGACGTATATACTGTTCCCACCGAGAAGTAGCGTCCGTAACGGCAGGAATGTTGTCAAATATTACATCCGAGTTGTTACGTTGCCGTTATAGACGCATTAATGTTACCACCGAGACGTAGGGACCGACACGCCTGGAATGTTGTCAAATGTGACATCCGAGATGTTAGGTTGCCTTAGGTTAGGATATATATCGTTATAGACGTATATACTGTTCCCACCGAGAAGTAGGGTTCGACAGGCCAGGAATGTTGTCAAATATTGCATCCGAGATGTTAGGTTGCCTTAGGTTAGGATATATAACGTTATAGACGCATGTAACGTTACCTCCGACACGTAGGGACCGACACGCCTGGAATGTTGTCAAATGTTACATCCGAGATGTTAGGTTGCCTCAGGTTAGGATATATGATGTTATAGACGTATATACTGTTCCCTCCGAGAAGTACGGTTCAACAGGCCAGGAATGTTGTCAAATATTGCATCCGAGATGTTAGGTGGCCTTAGATTAGGATATACAACGTTATAGACGCATATAATGTTCCCACCGAGAAGTAGGTCCGACACGCCTGGAATGTTGTAGAATATTACTTCCGAGATGTAAGGTTGCCTTAGGTTAGGATATATAACGTTATAGACGTATATACTGTTCCCACCGAGAAGTAGGGTCCGAAACGGCAGGAATGTTGTCAAATATTACATCCGAGTTGTTACGTTGCCGTTATAGACGCATTAATGTTACCACCGAGACGTAGGGGCCGACACGCCTGGAATGTTGTCAAATGTGACATCCGAGATGTTAGGTTGCCTTAGGTTAGGATATATATCGTTATAGACGTATATACTGTTCCCACCGAGAAGTAGGGTTCGACAGGCCAGGAATCTTGTCAAATATTGCACCCGAGATGTTAGGTTGCCTTAGATTAGGATATATACCGTTATAGACGCATGTAATGTTACCACAGAGACGTAGGGACCGACACGCATGGAATGTTGTCAAATGTTACATCCGCGATGTTAGGTTGCCTCAGGTTAGGATATATGACGTTATAGACGTATATACTGTTCCCTCCGTGAAGTAGGGTTCGACGGGCCAGGAATGTTGTCAAATATTGCATCCGAGATGTTAGGTTGCCTTAGATTAGGATATATACCGTTATAGACGCATGTAATGTTACCACCGAGACGTAGGGACCGACACGCCTGGAATGTTGTCAAATGTTACATCCGAGATGTTAGGTTGCCTCAGGTTAGGATATATACTGTTATAGACATATATACTGTTCCCTCCGAGAAGTAGGGTTCGACGGGCCAGGAATGTTGTCAAATGTTACATCCGAGATGTTAGGTTGCCTTAGGTTAGGATATATGACGTTATAGACGTATATACTGTTCCCTCCGAGAAGTAGGGTTCGACGGGCCAGGAATGTTGTCAAATATTGCATCCGAGATGATAGGTCGCCTTAGGTTAGGATATATAACGTTATAGACGCATGTAATGTTACCACCGAGACGTAGGGACCGACACGCCTGGAATCTTGTCAAATGTTACATCCGACATGTTAGGTTGCCTTAGGTTAGGATATATGACGTTACAGACGTATATACTGTTCCCTCCGAGAAGTAGTGTTCGACAGGCCAGGAATGTTGTCAAATATTGCATCCGAGATGTTAGGTTGCCTTAGATTAGGATATATACCGTTATAGACGTATATACTGTTCCCTCCGAGAAGTAGGGTTCGACAGGCCAGGAATGTTGTCAAATATTGCATCCGAGATGTTAGGTTTCCTCAGGTAAGAATATATGACGTTATAGAAGTACATACTGTTCCCTCCGAGACGTACGGTTCGACAGGCCAGGAATGTTGTCAAATATCGCATCCGAGATGTTAGGTTGCCTTAGGTTAGGATATATTACGTTATAGACGCATGTAATGTTACCACCGAGACGTAGGGACCGACACGCCTGGAATGTTGTCAAATGTTACATCCGAGATGTTAGGTTGCCTTAGGTTAGGATATATGACGTTACAGACGTATATACTGTTCCCTCCGGGAAGTAGGGTTCGACAGGCCAGGAATGTTGTCAAATATTGCATCCGAGATGTTAGGTGGCCTTAGATTAGGATACACAACGTTATAGACGCATATAATGTTCCCACCGAGAAGTAGGTCCGACACGCCTGGAATGTTGTAGAATATTACATCCGAGATGTAAGGTTGCCTTAGGTTAGGATATATAACGTTATGGACGTATATACTGTTCCCACCGAGAAGTAGGGTCCGAAACGGCAGGAATGTTGTCAAATATTACATCCGAGTTGTTACGTTGCCGTTATAGACGCATTAATGTTACCACCGAGACGTAGGGACCGACACGCCTGGAATGTTGTCAAATGTTACATCCGAGATGTTAGGTTGCCTTAGGTTAGGATATATGACGTTACAGACGTATAAACTGTTCCCTCCGGGAACTAGGGTTCGACAGGCCAGGAATGTTGTCAAATATTGCATCCGAGATGTTAGGTTGCCTTAGATTAGGATATATATCGTTATAGACGCATGTAATGTTACCACCGAGACGTAGGGACCGACACGCCTGGAATGTTGTCAAATGTAACATCCGAGATGTTAGGTTGCCTCAGGTTAGGATATATGACGTTATAGACGTATATACTGTTCCCTCCGAGAAGTAGGGTTCGACGGGCCAGGAATGTTGTCAAATGTTACATCCGAGATGTTAGGTTGCCTTAGGTTAGGATATATGACGTTATTGACGTATATACTGTTCCCTCCGAGAAGTAGGGTTCGACGGGCCAGGAATGTTGTCAAATATTGCATCCGAGATGATAGGTCGCCTTAGGTTAGGATATATAACGTTATAGACGCATGTAATGTTACCACCGAGACGTAGGGACCGACACGCCTGGAATGTTGTCAAATGTTACATCCGAGATGTTAGGTTGCCTCAGGTTAGGATATATGACGTTATAGACGTATATACTGTTCCCTCCGAGAAGTACGGTTCGACAGGCCAGGAATGTTATCAAATATCGCATCCGAGATGTTAGGTTGCCTTAGGTTAGTATATATAACGTTATAGACGCATGTAATGTTACCACCGAGACGTAGGGACCGACACGCCTGGAATGTTGTCAAATGTTACATCCGAGATGTTAGGTTGCCTTAGGTTAGGATATATGACGTTACAGACGTATATACTGTTCCCTCCGGGAAATAGGGACCGACACGCCTGGAATGTTGTCAAATGTGACATCCGAGATGTTAGGTTGCCTTAGATTATGATATATACCGTTATCGACGTATATACTGCTCCTTCCGAGAAGTAGGGTTCGACAGGCCAGGAATGTTGTCAAATATTGCATCCGAGATGTTAGGTTGCCTTAGATTAGGATATACAACGTTATAGACGCATGTAATGTTCCCACCGAGAAGTAGGGTCCGACACGCCTGGAATGTTGTAGAATAATACATCCGAGATGTCAGGTTGCCTTAGGTTAGGATATATAACGTTATAGACATATATACTGTTCCCTCCGAGAAGTAGGGTTCGACAGGCCAGGAATGTTGTCAAATATAGCATCCGTGATGTTATGTTGCCTTAGGTCAGGATATATAACGTTATAGACGCATGTAATATTACCACCAAGACGTAGGGACCGACACGCCTGGAATGTTGTCAAATGTTACATCCGACATGTTAGGTTGCCTTAGGTTAGGATATATGACGTTACAGACGTATATACTGTTCCCTCCGGGAAGTAGGGTTCGACAGGCCAGGAATGTTGTCAAATATTGCATCCGAGATGTTAGGTGGCCTTAGATTAGGATATACAACGTTATAGACGCATATAATGTTACCACCGAGAAGTAGGTCCGACACGCCTGGAATGTTGTAGAATATTACATCCGAGATGTAAGGTTGCCTTAGGTTAGGATATATAACGTTATGGACGTATATACTGTTCCCACCGAGAAGTAGCGTCCGAAACGGCAGGAATGTTGTCAAATATTACATCCGAGTTGTTACGTTGCCGTTATAGACGCATTAATGTTACCACCGAGACGTAGGGACCGATACGCCTGGAATGTTGTCAAATGTGACATCCGAGATGTTAGGTTGCCTTAGGTTAGGATATATATCGTTATAGACGTATATACTGTTCCCACCGAGAAGTAGGGTTCGACAGGCCAGGAATGTTGTCAAATATTGCATCCGAGATGTTAGGTTGCCTTAGGTTAGGATATATAACGTTATAGACGCATGTAACGTTACCTCCGACACGTAGGGACCGACACGCCTGGAATGTTGTCAAATGTTACATCCGAGATGTTAGGTTGCCTCAGGTTAGGATATATGACGTTATAGACGTATATACTGTTCCCTCCGAGAAGTACGGTTCGACAGGCCAGGAATGTTGTCAAATATTGCATCCGAGATGTCAGGTTGCCTTAGGTTAGGATATATAACGTTATAGACGTATATACTGTTCCGTCTGAGAAGTAGGGTTCGACAGGCCAGGAATGTTGTCAAATATTGCACCCGAGATGTTAGGTTGCCTTAGATTAGGATATATACCGTTATAGACGCATGTAATGTTACCACAGAGACGTAGGGACCGACACGCATGGAAGGTTGTCAAACGTTACATCCGCGAAGTTAGGTTGCCTCAGGTTAGGATATATGACGTTATAGACGTATATACTGTTCCCTCCGTGAAGTAGGGTTCGACGGGCCAGGAATGTTGTCAAATATTGCATCCGAGATGTTAGGTTGCCTTAGATTATGATATATACCGTTATAGACGCATATAATGTTCCCACCGAGAAGTAGGGTCCGACACGCCTGGAAGGTTGTAGAATATTACATCCGAGATGTCAGGTTGCCTTAGGTTAGGATATATACCGTTATAGACATATATACTGTTCCCTCCGAGAAGTAGAGTTCGACAGGCCAGGAATGTTGTCAAATATTGCATCCGAGATGTTAGGTTGCCTTAGATTATGATATATACCGTTATAGACGTATATACTGTTCCCTCCGGGAAGTAGGGTTCGACAGGCCAGGAATGTTGTCAAATATTGCATCCGAGATGTTAGGTTGCCTTAGATTAGGATATACAACGTTATAGACGCATATAATATTCCCACCGAGAAGTAGGGTCCGACACGCCTGGAATGTTGTCACATGTTACATCCGAGATGTTAGGTTGCCTCAGGTTAGGATATATGACGTTATAGACGTATATACGGTTCCCTCCGAGAAGTAGGGTTCGACGGGCCAGGAATGTTGTCAAATATTGCATCCGAGATGTTAGGTCGCCTTAGGTTAGGATATATAACGTTATAGACGCATGTAATGTTACCACCGAGACGTAGGGACCGACACGACTGGAATGTTGTCAAATGTTACATCCGAGATGTCAGGTTGCCTTAGGTTAGGATATATACCGTTATAGACATATATACTGTTCCCTCCGAGAAGTAGGGTTCGACAGGCCAGGAATGTTGTCAAATATTGCATCCGAGATGTTAGGTTGCCTTAGGATAGGGTATATGACGTTACAGACGTATATACTTTTCCCTCCGAGAAGTAGGGTTCGACAGGCCAGGAATGTTGTCAAATATTGCATCCGAGATGTTAGGTTGGCTTAGATTATGATACATACCGTTATAGACGCATATAATGTTCCCACCGAAAAGTAGGGTCCGACACGCCTGAAAGGTTGTAGAATATTACATCCGAGATGTCAGGTTGCCTTAGGTTAGGATATATACCGTTATAGACATATATACTGTTCCCTCCGAGAAGTAGGATTCGACAGGCCAGGAATGTTGTCAAATATTGCATCCGAGATGTTAGGTTGCCTTAGGTTAGGATATATAACGTTATAGACGCATGTAATGTTACCACCGAGACGTAGTGACCGACACGCCTGGAATGTTGTCAAATGTTACATCCGAGATGTTAGGTTGCCTTAGGTTAGGATATATGACGTGATAGACGTATATACTGTTCCCTCCGAGAAGTAGGGTTCGACGGGCCAGGAATGTTGTCAAATATTGCATCCGAGATGTTAGGTTGCCTTAGATTAGGATATATACCGTTATAGACGCATGTAATGTTACCACCGAGACGTAGGGACCGACACGCCTGGAATGTTGTCAAATGTTACATCCGAGATGTTAGGTTGCCTCAGGTTAGGATATATGACGTTATAGACGCATGTAATGTTACCAGCGAGACGTAGGGACCGACACGCCTGGAATGTTGTCAAATGTTACATCCGAGATGTTAGGTTGCCTCAGGTTAGGATATATGACGTTATAGACGTATATACTGTTCCCTCCGAGAAGTAGGGTTCGACGGGCCAGGAATGTTGTCAAATATTGCATCCGAGATGTTAGGTTGCCTTAGATTAGGATATATAACGTTATAGACGCATGTAACGTTACCTCCGACACATAGGGACCGACACGCCTGGAATGTTGTCAAATGTTACATCCGAGATGTTAGGTTGCCTTATGTTAGGATATATGACGCTACAGACGTATATACTGTTCCCTCCGAGAAGTAGGTTTCGACAGGCCAGGAATGTTGTCAAGTATTGCATCCGAGATGTTAGGTTGCCTTAGATTAGGATATACAACGTTATAGACGCATATAATGTTCCCACCGAGAAGTAGGGTCCGACACGCCTGGAATGTTGTAGAATAATACATCCGAGATGTCAGGTTGCCTTAGGTTAGGATATATAACGTTATAGACGTATATACTGTTCCCTCCGAGAAGTAGGGTTCGACAGGCCAGGAATGTTGTCAAATATTGCATCCGAGATGTTAGGTTGCCTTAGGTTAGGATATATAACGTTATAGACGTATATACTGCTCCCACCGAGAGGTAGGGTTCGACAGGCCAGGAATGTTGCCAAATATTGCATCCGAGATGTTAGGTTGCCTTAGGTTAGGATATATAACGTTATAGACGCATGTAACGTTACCTCCGACACGTAGGGACCGACACGCCTGGAATGTTGTCAAATGTTACATCCGAGATGTTAGGTTGCCTTATGTTAGGATATATGACGCTACACACGTATATACTGTTCCCTCCGAGAAGTAGGGTTCGACAGGCCAGGAATGTTGTCAAGTATTGCATCCGAGATGTTAGGTTGCCTTAGATTAGGATATACAACATTATAGACGCATATAATGTTCCCACCGAGAAGTAGGGTCCGACACGCCTGGAATGTTGTAGAATAATACATCCGAGATGTCAGGTTGCCTTAGGTTAGGATATATGACGTTATAGACGTATATACTGTTCCCTCCGAGAAGTAGGGTTCGACGGGCCAGGAATGTTGTCAAATATTGCATCCGAGATGTTAGGTTGCCTTAGATTAGGATATATACCGTTATAGTCGCATGTAATGTTACCACCGAGACGTAGGGACCGACACGTCTGGAATGTTGTAGAATATTACATCCGAGATGTAAGGTTGCCTTAGGTTAGGATATATAACGTTATGGACGTATATACTGTTCCCACCGAGAAGTAGGGTCCGAAACGGCAGGAATGTTGTCAAATATTACATCCGAGTTGTTACGTTGCCGTTATAGACGCATTAATGTTACCACCGAGACGTAGGGACCGACACGCCTGGAATGTTGTCAAATGTGACATCCGAGATGTTAGGTTGCCTTAGGTTAGGATATATATCGTTATAGACGTATATACTGTTCCCACCGAGAGGTAGGGTTCGACAGGCCAGGAATGTTGTCAAATATTGCATCCGAGATGTTAGGTTGCCTTAGGTTAGGATATATAACGTTATAGACGCATGTAACGTTACCTCCGACACGTAGGGACCGACACGCCTGGAATGTTGTCAAATGTTACATCCGAGATGTTAGGTTGAATCAGGTTAGGATATATGACGATATAGACGTATATACTGTTCCCTCCGAGAAGTACGGTTCGACAGGCCAGGAATGTTGTCAAATATTGCATCCGAGATGTCAGGTTGCCTTAGGTTAGGATATATAACGTTATAGACGTATATACTGTTCCCTCCGAGAAGTAGGGTTCGACAGGCCAGGAATGTTGTCAGATATTGCATCCGAGATGTTAGGTTGCCTTAGATTATGATATATACCGTTATAGACGCATATAATGTTCCCACCGAGAAGTAGGGTCCGACACGCCTAGAAGGTTGTAGAATATTACATCCGAGATGTCAGGTTGCCTTAGGTTAGGATATATACCGTTATAGACATATATACTGTTCCCTCCGAGAAGTAGAGTTCGACAGGCCAGGAATGTTGTCAAATATTGCATCCGAGATGTTAGGTTGCCTTAGATTAGGATATATACCGTTATAGACGCATGTAATGTTACCACCGAGACGTAGGGACCGACACGCCTGGAATGTTGTGAAATGTTACATCCGAGATGTTAGGTTGCCTCAGGTTAGGATATATGACGTTATAGACGTATATACTGTTCCCTCCGAGAAGTACGGTTCGACAGGCCAGGAATGTTGTCAAATATTGCATCCGAGATGTCAGGTTGCCTTAGGTTAGGATATATAACGTTATAGACGTATATACTGTTCCGTCTGAGAAGTAGGGTTCGACAGGCCAGGAATGTTGTCAAATATTGCACCCGAGATGTTAGGTTGCCTTAGATTAGGATATATACCGTTATAGACGCATGTAATGTTACCACAGAGACGTAGGGACCGACACGCATGGAAGGTTGTCAAATGTTACATCCGCGATGTTAGGTTGCCTCAGGTTAGGATATATGACGTTATAGACGTATATACTGTTCCCTCCGTGAAGTAGGGTTCGACGGGCCAGGAATGTTGTCAAATACTGCATCCGAGATGTTAGGTTGCCTTAGATTATGATATATACCGTTATAGACGCATATAATGTTCCCACCGAGAAGTAGGGTCCGACACGCCTGGAAGGTTGTAGAATATTACATCCGAGATGTCAGGTTGCCTTAGGTTAGGATATATACCGTTATAGACATATATACTGTTCCCTCCGAGAAGTAGAGTTCGACAGGCCAGGAATGTTGTCAAATATTGCATCCGAGATGTTAGGTTGCCTTAGATTATGATATATACCGTTATAGACGTATATACTGTTCCCTCCGGGAAGTAGGGTTCGACAGGCCAGGAATGTTGTCAAATATTGCATCCGAGATGATAGGTCGCCTTAGGTTAGGATATATAACGTTATAGACGCATGTAATGTTACCACCGAGACGTAGGGACCGACACGCCTGGAATGTTGTCAAATGTTACATCCGAGATGTTAGGTTGCCTCAGGTTAGGATATATGACGTTATAGACGTATATACTGTTCCCTCCGAGAAGTACGGTTCGACAGGCCAGGAATGTTATCAAATATCGCATCCGAGATGTTAGGTTGCCTTAGGTTAGTATATATAACGTTATAGACGCATGTAATGTTACCACCGAGACGTAGGGACCGACACGCCTGGAATGTTGTCAAATGTTACATCCGAGATGTTAGGTTGCCTTAGGTTAGGATATATGACGTTACAGACGTATATACTGTTCCCTCCGGGAAATAGGGACCGACACGCCTGGAATGTTGTCAAATGTGACATCCGAGATGTTAGGTTGCCTTAGATTATGATATATACCGTTATCGACGTATATACTGCTCCTTCCGAGAAGTAGGGTTCGACAGGCCAGGAATGTTGTCAAATATTGCATCCGAGATGTTAGGTTGCCTTAGATTAGGATATACAACGTTATAGACGCATGTAATGTTCCCACCGAGAAGTAGGGTCCGACACGCCTGGAATGTTGTAGAATAATACATCCGAGATGTCAGGTTGCCTTAGGTTAGGATATATAACGTTATAGACATATATACTGTTCCCTCCGAGAAGTAGGGTTCGACAGGCCAGGAATGTTGTCAAATATAGCATCCGTGATGTTATGTTGCCTTAGGTCAGGATATATAACGTTATAGACGCATGTAATATTACCACCAAGACGTAGGGACCGACACGCCTGGAATGTTGTCAAATGTTACATCCGACATGTTAGGTTGCCTTAGGTTAGGATATATGACGTTACAGACGTATATACTGTTCCCTCCGGGAAGTAGGGTTCGACAGGCCAGGAATGTTGTCAAATATTGCATCCGAGATGTTAGGTGGCCTTAGATTAGGATATACAACGTTATAGACGCATATAATGTTACCACCGAGAAGTAGGTCCGACACGCCTGGAATGTTGTAGAATATTACATCCGAGATGTAAGGTTGCCTTAGGTTAGGATATATAACGTTATGGACGTATATACTGTTCCCACCGAGAAGTAGCGTCCGAAACGGCAGGAATGTTGTCAAATATTACATCCGAGTTGTTACGTTGCCGTTATAGACGCATTAATGTTACCACCGAGACGTAGGGACCGATACGCCTGGAATGTTGTCAAATGTGACATCCGAGATGTTAGGTTGCCTTAGGTTAGGATATATATCGTTATAGACGTATATACTGTTCCCACCGAGAAGTAGGGTTCGTCAGGCCAGGAATGTTGTCAAATATTGCATCCGAGATGTTAGGTTGCCTTAGGTTAGGATATATAACGTTATAGACGCATGTAACGTTACCTCCGACACGTAGGGACCGACACGCCTGGAATGTTGTCAAATGTTACATCCGAGATGTTAGGTTGCCTTAGATTAGGATATACAACGTTATAGACGCATATAATATTCCCACCGAGAAGTAGGGTCCGACACGCCTGGAATGTTGTCACATGTTACATCCGAGATGTTAGGTTGCCTCAGGTTAGGATATATGACGTTATAGACGTATATACGGTTCCCTCCGAGAAGTAGGGTTCGACGGGCCAGGAATGTTGTCAAATATTGCATCCGAGATGTTAGGTCGCCTTAGGTTAGGATATATAACGTTATAGACGCATGTAATGTTACCACCGAGACGTAGGGACCGACACGACTGGAATGTTGTCAAATGTTACATCCGAGATGTCAGGTTGCCTTAGGTTAGGATATATACCGTTATAGACATATATACTGTTCCCTCCGAGAAGTAGGGTTCGACAGGCCAGGAATGTTGTCAAATATTGCATCCGAGATGTTAGGTTGCCTTAGGATAGGGTATATGACGTTACAGACGTATATACTTTTCCCTCCGAGAAGTAGGGTTCGACAGGCCAGGAATGTTGTCAAATATTGCATCCGAGATGTTAGGTTGGCTTAGATTATGATACATACCGTTATAGACGCATATAATGTTCCCACCGAAAAGTAGGGTCCGACACGCCTGAAAGGTTGTAGAATATTACATCCGAGATGTCAGGTTGCCTTAGGTTAGGATATATACCGTTATAGACATATATACTGTTCCCTCCGAGAAGTAGGATTCGACAGGCCAGGAATGTTGTCAAATATTGCATCCGAGATGTTAGGTTGCCTTAGGTTAGGATATATAACGTTATAGACGCATGTAATGTTACCACCGAGACGTAGGGACCGACACGCCTGGAATGTTGTCAAATGTTACATCCGAGATGTTAGGTTGCCTTAGGTTAGGATATATGACGTGATAGACGTATATACTGTTCCCTCCGAGAAGTAGGGTTCGACGGGCCAGGAATGTTGTCAAATATTGCATCCGAGATGTTAGGTTGCCTTAGATTAGGATATATACCGTTATAGACGCATGTAATGTTACCACCGAGACGTAGGGACCGACACGCCTGGAATGTTGTCAAATGTTACATCCGAGATGTTAGGTTGCCTCAGGTTAGGATATATGACGTTATAGACGCATGTAATGTTACCACCGAGACGTAGGGACCGACACGCCTGGAATGTTGTCAAATGTTACATCCGAGATGTTAGGTTGCCTCAGGTTAGGATATATGACGTTATAGACGTATATACTGTTCCCTCCGAGAAGTAGGGTTCGACGGGCCAGGAATGTTGTCAAATATTGCATCCGAGATGTTAGGTTGCCTTAGATTAGGATATATAACGTTATAGACGCATGTAACGTTACCTCCGACACATAGGGACCGACACGCCTGGAATGTTGTCAAATGTTACATCCGAGATGTTAGGTTGCCTTATGTTAGGATATATGACGCTACAGACGTATATACTGTTCCCTCCGAGAAGTAGGTTTCGACAGGCCAGGAATGTTGTCAAGTATTGCATCCGAGATGTTAGGTTGCCTTAGATTAGGATATACAACGTTATAGACGCATATAATGTTCCCACCGAGAAGTAGGGTCCGACACGCCTGGAATGTTGTAGAATAATACATCCGAGATGTCAGGTTGCCTTAGGTTAGGATATATAACGTTATAGACGTATATACTGTTCCCTCCGAGAAGTAGGGTTCGACAGGCCAGGAATGTTGTCAAATATTGCATCCGAGATGTTAGGTTGCCTTAGGTTAGGATATATAACGTTATAGACGTATATACTGCTCCCACCGAGAGGTAGGGTTCGACAGGCCAGGAATGTTGCCAAATATTGCATCCGAGATGTTAGGTTGCCTTAGGTTAGGATATATAACGTTATAGACGCATGTAACGTTACCTCCGACACGTAGGGACCGACACGCCTGGAATGTTGTCAAATGTTACATCCGAGATGTTAGGTTGCCTTATGTTAGGATATATGACGCTACAGACGTATATACTGTTCCCTCCGAGAAGTAGGGTTCGACAGGCCAGGAATGTTGTCAAGTATTGCATCCGAGATGTTAGGTTGCCTTAGATTAGGATATACAACATTATAGACGCATATAATGTTCCCACCGAGAAGTAGGGTCCGACACGCCTGGAATGTTGTAGAATAATACATCCGAGATGTCAGGTTGCCTTAGGTTAGGATATATGACGTTATAGACGTATATACTGTTCCCTCCGAGAAGTAGGGTTCGACGGGCCAGGAATGTTGTCAAATATTGCATCCGAGATGTTAGGTTGCCTTAGATTAGGATATATACCGTTATAGTCGCATGTAATGTTACCACCGAGACGTAGGGACCGACACGTCTGGAATGTTGTAGAATATTACATCCGAGATGTAAGGTTGCCTTAGGTTAGGATATATAACGTTATGGACGTATATACTGTTCCCACCGAGAAGTAGGGTCCGAAACGGCAGGAATGTTGTCAAATATTACATCCGAGTTGTTACGTTGCCGTTATAGACGCATTAATGTTACCACCGAGACGTAGGGACCGACACGCCTGGAATGTTGTCAAATGTGACATCCGAGATGTTAGGTTGCCTTAGGTTAGGATATATATCGTTATAGACGTATATACTGTTCCCACCGAGAGGTAGGGTTCGACAGGCCAGGAATGTTGTCAAATATTGCATCCGAGATGTTAGGTTGCCTTAGGTTAGGATATATAACGTTATAGACGCATGTAACGTTACCTCCGACACGTAGGGACCGACACGCCTGGAATGTTGTCAAATGTTACATCCGAGATGTTAGGTTGAATCAGGTTAGGATATATGACGATATAGACGTATATACTGTTCCCTCCGAGAAGTACGGTTCGACAGGCCAGGAATGTTGTCAAATATTGCATCCGAGATGTCAGGTTGCCTTAGGTTAGGATATATAACGTTATAGACGTATATACTGTTCCCTCCGAGAAGTAGGGTTCGACAGGCCAGGAATGTTGTCAGATATTGCATCCGAGATGTTAGGTTGCCTTAGATTATGATATATACCGTTATAGACGCATATAATGTTCCCACCGAGAAGTAGGGTCCGACACGCCTAGAAGGTTGTAGAATATTACATCCGAGATGTCAGGTTGCCTTAGGTTAGGATATATACCGTTATAGACATATATACTGTTCCCTCCGAGAAGTAGAGTTCGACAGGCCAGGAATGTTGTCAAATATTGCATCCGAGATGTTAGGTTGCCTTAGATTAGGATATATACCGTTATAGACGCATGTAATGTTACCACCGAGACGTAGGGACCGACACGCCTGGAATGTTGTGAAATGTTACATCCGAGATGTTAGGTTGCCTCAGGTTAGGATATATGACGTTATAGACGTATATACTGTTCCCTCCGAGAAGTACGGTTCGACAGGCCAGGAATGTTGTCAAATATTGCATCCGAGATGTCAGGTTGCCTTAGGTTAGGATATATAACGTTATAGACATATATACTGTTCCGTCTGAGAAGTAGGGTTCGACAGGCCAGGAATGTTGTCAAATATTGCACCCGAGATGTTAGGTTGCCTTAGATTAGGATATATACCGTTATAGACGCATGTAATGTTACCACAGAGACGTAGGGACCGACACGCATGGAAGGTTGTCAAATGTTACATCCGCGATGTTAGGTTGCCTCAGGTTAGGATATATGACGTTATAGACGTATATACTGTTCCCTCCGTGAAGTAGGGTTCGACGGGCCAGGAATGTTGTCAAATACTGCATCCGAGATGTTAGGTTGCCTTAGATTATGATATATACCGTTATAGACGCATATAATGTTCCCACCGAGAAGTAGGGTCCGACACGCCTGGAAGGTTGTAGAATATTACATCCGAGATGTCAGGTTGCCTTAGGTTAGGATATATACCGTTATAGACATATATACTGTTCCCTCCGAGAAGTAGAGTTCGACAGGCCAGGAATGTTGTCAAATATTGCATCCGAGATGTTAGGTTGCCTTAGATTATGATATATACCGTTATAGACGTATATACTGTTCCCTCCGGGAAGTAGGGTTCGACAGGCCAGGAATGTTGTCAAATATTGCATCCGAGATGTTAGGTTGCCTTAGATTAGGATATACAACGTTATAGACGCATATAATATTCCCACCGAGAAGTAGGGTCCGACACGCCTGGAATGTTGTCACATGTTACATCCGAGATGTTAGGTTGCCTCAGGTTAGGATATATGACGTTATAGACGTATATACGGTTCCCTCCGAGAAGTAGGGTTCGACGGGCCAGGAATGTTGTCAAATATTGCATCCGAGATGTTAGGTCGCCTTAGGTTAGGATATATAACGTTATAGACGCATGTAATGTTACCACCGAGACGTAGGGACCGACACGACTGGAATGTTGTCAAATGTTACATCCGAGATGTCAGGTTGCCTTAGGTTAGGATATATACCGTTATAGACATATATACTGTTCCCTCCGAGAAGTAGGGTTCGACAGGCCAGGAATGTTGTCAAATATTGCATCCGAGATGTTAGGTTGCCTTAGGATAGGGTATATGACGTTACAGACGTATATACTTTTCCCTCCGAGAAGTAGGGTTCGACAGGCCAGGAATGTTGTCAAATATTGCATCCGAGATGTTAGGTTGGCTTAGATTATGATACATACCGTTATAGACGCATATAATGTTCCCACCGAAAAGTAGGGTCCGACACGCCTGAAAGGTTGTAGAATATTACATCCGAGATGTCAGGTTGCCTTAGGTTAGGATATATACCGTTATAGACATATATACTGTTCCCTCCGAGAAGTAGGATTCGACAGGCCAGGAATGTTGTCAAATATTGCATCCGAGGTGTTAGGTTGCCTTAGGTTAGGATATATAACGTTATAGACGCATGTAATGTTACCACCGAGACGTAGGGACCGACACGCCTGGAATGTTGTCAAATGTTACATCCGAGATGTTAGGTTGCCTTAGGTTAGGATATATGACGTGATAGACGTATATACTGTTCCCTCCGAGAAGTAGGGTTCGACGGGCCAGGAATGTTGTCAAATATTGCATCCGAGATGTTAGGTCGACTTAGGTTAGGATATATAACGTTATAGACGCATGTAATGTTACCACCGAGACGTAGGGACCGACACGCCTGGAATGTTGTCAAATGTTACATCCGAGATGTTAGGTTGCCTTAGGTTAGGATATATGACGTTACAGACGTATATACTGTTCCCTGCAGGAAGTTGGGTTCGACAGGCCAGGAATGTTGTCAATTATTGCATCCGAGATGTTAGGTTGCCTTAGATTATGATATATACCGTTATAGACGCATATAATGTTCCCACCGAGTAGTAGGGTCCGCCACGCCTGGAAGGTTGTAGAATATTACATCCGAGATGTCAGGTTGCCTTAGGTTAGGATATATACCGTTATAGACATATATACTGTTCCCTCCGAGAAGTAGGGTTCGACAGGCCAGGAATGTTGTCAAATATTGCATCCGAGATGTTAGGTTGCCTTAGGTTAGGATATGTAACGTTATAGACGCATGTAATGTTACCACCGAGACGTAGGGACCGACACGCCTGGAATGTTGTCAAATGTTACATCCGAGATGTTAGGTTGCCTCAGGTTAGGATATATGACGATATAGACGTATATACTGTTCCCTCCGAGAAGTAGGGTTCGACGGGCCAGCAATGTTGTCAAATATTGCATCCGAGATGTTAGGTTGCCTTAGATTAGGATATATACCGTTATAGACGCATGTAATGTTACCACCGAGACGTAGGGACCGACACGCCTGGAATGTTGTCAAATGTTACATCCGAGATGTTAGGTTGCCTCAGGTTAGGATATATGACGTTATAGACGCATGTAATGTTACCACCGAGACGTAGGGACCGACACGCCTGGAATGTTGTCAAATGTTACATCCGAAATGTTAGGTTGCCTCAGGTTAGGATATATGACGTTATAGACGTATATACTGTTCCCTCCGAGAAGTAGGGTTCGACGGGCCAGGAATGTTGTCAAATATTGCATCCGAGATGTTAGGTTGCCTTAGATTAGGATATATAACGTTATAGACGCATGTAACGTTACCTCCGACACATAGGGACCGACACGCCTGGAATGTTGTCAAATGTTACATCCGAGATGTTAGGTTGCCTTATGTTAGGATATATGACGCTACAGACGTATATACTGTTCCCTCCGAGAAGTAGGGTTCGACAGGCCAGGAATGTTGTCAAGTATTGCATCCGAGATGTTAGGTTGCCTTAGATTAGGATATACAACGTTATAGACGCATATAATGTTCCCACCGAGAAGTAGGGTCCGACACGCCTGGAATGTTGTAGAATAATACATCCGAGATGTCAGGTTGCCTTAGGTTAGGATATATAACGTTATAGACGTATATACTGTTCCCTCCGAGAAGTAGGGTTCGACAGGCCAGGAATGTTGTCAAATATTGCATCCGAGATGTTAGGTTGCCTTAGGTTAGGATATATAACGTTATAGACGTATATACTGCTCCCACCGAGAGGTAGGGTTCGACAGGCCAGGAATGTTGTCAAATATTGCATCCGAGATGTTAGGTTGCCTTAGGTTAGGATATATAACGTTATAGACGCATGTAACGTTACCTCCGACACGTAGGGACCGACACGCCTGGAATGTTGTCAAATGTTACATCCGAGATGTTAGGTTGCCTTATGTTAGGATATATGACGCTACAGACGTATATACTGTTCCCTCCGAGAAGTAGGGTTCGACAGGCCAGGAATGTTGTCAAGTATTGCATCCGAGATGTTAGGTTGCCTTAGATTAGGATATACAACATTATAGACGCACATAATGTTCCCACCGAGAAGTAGGGTCCGACACGCCTGGAATGTTGTAGAATAATACATCCGAGATGTCAGGTTGCCTTAGGTTAGGATATATGACGTTATAGACGTATATACTGTTCCCTCCGAGAAGTAGGGTTCGACGGGCCAGGAATGTTGTCAAATATTGCATCCGAGATGTTAGGTTGCCTTAGATTAGGATATATACCGTTATAGTCGCATGTAATGTTACCACCGAGACGTAGGGACCGACACGTCTGGAATGTTGTAGAATATTACATCCGAGATGTAAGGTTGCCTTAGGTTAGGATATATAACGTTATGGACGTATATACTGTTCCCACCGAGAAGTAGGGTCCGAAACGGCAGGAATGTTGTCAAATATTACATCCGAGTTGTTACGTTGCCGTTATAGACGCATTAATGTTACCACCGAGACGTAGGGACCGACACGCCTGGAATGTTGTCAAATGTGACATCCGAGATGTTAGGTTGCCTTAGGTTAGGATATATATCGTTATAGACGTATATACTGTTCCCACCGAGAGGTAGGGTTTGACAGGCCAGGAATGTTGTCAAATATTGCATCCGAGATGTTAGGTTGCCTTAGGTTAGGATATATAACGTTATAGACGCATGTAACGTTACCTCCGACACGTAGGGACCGACACGCCTGGAATGTTGTCAAATGTTACATCCGAGATGTTAGGTTGAATCAGGTTAGGATATATGACGTTATAGACGTATATACTGTTCCCTCCGAGAAGTACGGTTCGACAGGCCAGGAATGTTGTCAAATATTGCATCCGAGATGTCAGGTTGCCTTAGGTTAGGATATATAACGTTATAGACGTATATACTGTTCCCTCCGAGAAGTAGGGTTCGACAGGCCAGGAATGTTGTCAGATATTGCATCCGAGATGTTAGGTTGCCTTAGATTATGATATATACCGTTATAGACGCATATAATGTTCCCACCGAGAAGTAGGGTCCGACACGCCTAGAAGGTTGTAGAATATTACATCCGAGATGTCAGGTTGCCTTAGGTTAGGATATATACCGTTATAGACATATATACTGTTCCCTCCGAGAAGTAGAGTTCGACAGGCCAGGAATGTTGTCAAATATTGCATCCGAGATGTTAGGTTGCCTTAGATTAGGATATATACCGTTATAGACGCATGTAATGTTACCACCGAGACGTAGGGACCGACACGCCTGGAATGTTGTGAAATGTTACATCCGAGATGTTAGGTTGCCTCAGGTTAGGATATATGACGTTATAGACGTATATACTGTTCCCTCCGAGAGGTAGGGTTCGACAGGCCAGGAATGTTGTCAAATATTGCATCCGAGATGTTAGGTTGCCTTAGGTTAGGATATATAACGTTATAGACGCATGTAACTTTACCTCCGACACGTAGGGACCGACACGCCTGGAATGTTGTCAAATGTTACATCCGAGATGTTAGGTTGGTTTATGTTAAGATATATGACGCTACAGACGTATATACTGTTCCCTCCGAGAAGTAGGGTTCGACAGGCCAGGAATGTTGTCAAATATTGCATCCGAGATGTTAGGTTGCCTTCGATTAGGGTATACAACGTTATAGACGCATATAATGTTCCCACCGAGAAGTAGGGTCCGACACGCCTGGAATGTTGTAGAATAATACATCCGAGATGTCAGGTTGCCTTAGGTTAGGATATATAACGTTATGGACGTATATACTGTTCCCTCCGAGAAGTAGGGTTCGACAGGCCAGGAATGTTGTCAAATATTGCATCCGAGATGTTAGGTGGCCTTAGATTAGGATATATACCGTTATAGACGCATGTAATGTTACCACCGAGACGTAGGGACCGACACGCCTGGAATGTTGTCAAATGTTACATCCGAGATGTTAGGTTGCCTTAGGTTAGGATATATGACGTTACAGACGTATATACTGTTCCCTCCGAGAAGTAGGGTTCGACAGGCCAGGAATGTTGTCAGATATTACATCCGAGATGTTAGGTTGCCTTAGATTATGATATATACCGTTATAGACGCATATAATGTTCCCACCGAGAAGTAGGGTCCGACACGCCTGGAAGGTTGTAGAATATTACATCCGAGATGTCAGGTTGCCTTAGGTTAGGATATATACCGTTATAGACATATATACTGTTCCCTCCGAGAAGTAGAGTTCGACAGGCCAGGAATGTTGTCAAATATTGCATCCGAGATGTTAGGTTGCCTTAGGTTAGGATATATAACGTTATAGACGCATGTAATGTTACCACCGAGACGTAGGGACCGACACGCCTGGAATGTTGTCAAATGTTACATCCGAGATGTTAGATTGCCTTAGGTTAGGATATATGACGTTACAGAAGTATATACTGTTCCCTCCGAGAAGTAGTGTTCGACAGGCCAGGAATGTTGTCAAATATTGCATCCGAGATGTTAGGTTGCCTTAGATTAGGATATATACCGTTATAGACGTATATACTGTTCCCTCCGAGAAGTAGGGTTCGACAGGCCAGGAATGTTGTCAAATATTGCATCCGAGATGTTAGGTTGCCTTAGATTAGGATACACAACGTTATAGACGCATATAATATTCCCACCGAGAAGTAGGGTCCGACACCCCTGGAATGTTGTCAAATATTGCATCCGAGATGTTAGGTTGCCTTAGATTATGATATATACCGTTATAGTCGCATGTAATGTTACCACCGAGACGTAGGGACCGACACGCCTGGAATGTTGTAGGATATTACATCCGAGATGTAAGGTTGCCTTAGGTTAGGATATATAACGTTATGGACGTATATACTGTTCCCACCGAGAAGTAGGGTCCGAAACGGCAGGAATGTTGTCAAATATTACATCCGAGTTGTTACGTTGCCGTTATAGACGCATTAATGTTACCACCGAGACGTAGGGACCGACACGCCTGGAATGTTGTCAAATGTGACATCCGAGATGTTAGGTTGCCTTAGGTTAGGATATATATCGTTATAGACGTATATACTGTTCCCACCGAGAGGTAGGGTTCGACAGGCCAGGAATGTTGTCAAATATTGCATCCGAGATGTTAGGTTGCCTTAGGTTAGGATATATAACGTTATAGACGCATGTAACGTTACCTCCGACACATAGGGACCGACACGCCTGGAATGTTGTCAAATGTTACATCCGAGATGTTAGGTTGCCTTATGTTAGGATATATGACGCTACAGGCGTATATACTGTTCCCTCCGAGAAGTAGGGTTCGACAGGCCAGGAATGTTGTCAAGTATTGCATCCGAGATGTTAGGTTGCCTTAGATTAGGATATACAACGTTATAGACGCATATAATGTTCCCACCGAGAAGTAGGGTCCGACACGCCTGGAATGTTGTAGAATAATACATCCGAGATGTCAGGTTGCCTTAGGTTAGGATATATAACGTTATAGACGTATATACTGTTCCCTCCAAGAAGTAGGGTTCGACAGGCCAGGAATGTTGTCAAATATTGCATCCGAGATGTTAGGTTGCCTTAGGTTAGGATATATAACGTTATAGACGCATGTAATGTTACCACCGAGACGTAGGGACCGACACGCCTGGAATGTTGTCAAATGTTACATCCGAGATGTTAGGTTGAATCAGGTTAGGATATATGACGTTATAGACGTATATACTGTTCCCTCCGAGAAGTACGGTTCGACAGGCCAGGAATGTTGTCAAATATTGCATCCGAGATGTCAGGTTGCCTTAGGTCAGGATATATAACGTTATAGACGTATATACTGTTCCCTCCGAGAAGTAGGGTTCGACAGGCCAGGAATGTTGTCAGATATTGCATCCGACATGTTAGGTTGCCTTAGATTATGATATATACCGTTATAGACGCATATAATGTTCCCACCGAGAAGTAGGGTCCGACACGCCTGGAATGTTGTAGAATATTACATCCGAGATGTCAGGTTGCCTTAGGTTAGGATATATACCGTTATAGACATATATACTGTTCCCTCCGAGAAGTAGAGTTCGACAGGCCAGGAATGTTGTCAAATATTGCATCCGAGATGTTAGGTTGCCTTAGGTTAGGATATATAACGTTATAGACGCATGTAACTTTACCTCCGACACGTAGGGACCGACACGCCTGGAATGTTGTCAAATGTTACATCCGAGATGTTAGGTTGGTTTATGTTAGGATATATGACGCTACAGACGTATATACTGTTCCCTCCGAGAAGTAGGGTTCGACAGGCCAGGAATGTTGTCAAATATTGCATCCGAGATGTTAGGTTGCCTTCGATTAGGATATACAACGTTATAGACGCATATAATGTTCCCACCGAGAAGTAGGGTCCGACACGCCTGGAATGTTGTAGAATAATACATCCGAGATGTCAGGTTGCCTTAGGTTAGGATATATAACGTTATGGACGTATATACTGTTCCCTCCGAGAAGTAGGGTTCGACAGGCCAGGAATGTTGTCAAATATTGCATCCGAGATGTTAGGTGGCCTTAGATTAGGATATATACCGTTATAGACGCATGTAATGTTACCACCGAGACGTAGGGACCGACACGCCTGGAATGTTGTCAAATGTTACATCCGAGATGTTAGGTTGCCTTAGGTTAGGATATATGACGTTACAGACGTATATACTGTTCCCTCCGAGAAGTAGGGTTCGACAGGCCAGGAATGTTGTCAGATATTGCATCCGAGATGTTAGGTTGCCTTAGATTATGATATATACCGTTATAGACGCATATAATGTTCCCACCGAGAAGTAGGGTCCGACACGCCTGGAAGGTTGTAGAATATTACATCCGAGATGTCAGGTTGCCTTAGGTTAGGATATATACCGTTATAGACATATATACTGTTCCCTCCGAGAAGTAGAGTTCGACAGGCCAGGAATGTTGTCAAATATTGCATCCGAGATGTTAGGTTGCCTTAGGTTAGGATATATAACGTTATAGACGCATGTAATGTTACCACCGAGACGTAGGGACCGACACGCCTGGAATGTTGTCAAATGTTACATCCGAGATGTTAGATTGCCTTAGGTTAGGATATATGACGTTACAGAAGTATATACTGTTCCCTCCGAGAAGTAGTGTTCGACAGGCCAGGAATGTTGTCAAATATTGCATCCGAGATGTTAGGTTGCCTTAGATTAGGATATATACCGTTATAGACGTATATACTGTTCCCTCCGAGAAGTAGGGTTCGACAGGCCAGGAATGTTGTCAAATATTGCATCCGAGATGTTAGGTTGCCTTAGATTAGGATACACAACGTTATAGACGCATATAATATTCCCACCGAGAAGTAGGGTCCGACACCCCTGGAATGTTGTCAAATATTGCATCCGAGGTGTTAGGTTGCCTTAGATTATGATATATACCGTTATAGTCGCATGTAATGTTACCACCGAGACGTAGGGACCGACACGCCTGGAATGTTGTAGGATATTACATCCGAGATGTAAGGTTGCCTTAGGTTAGGATATATAACGTTATGGACGTATATACTGTTCCCACCGAGAAGTAGGGTCCGAAACGGCAGGAATGTTGTCAAATATTACATCCGAGTTGTTACGTTGCCGTTATAGACGCATTAATGTTACCACCGAGACGTAGGGACCGACAGGCCTGGAATGTTGTCAAATGTGACATCCGAGATGTTAGGTTGCCTTAGGTTAGGATATATATCGTTATAGACGTATATACTGTTCCCACCGAGAGGTAGGGTTCGACAGGCCAGGAATGTTGTCAAATATTGCATCCGAGATGTTAGGTTGCCTTAGGTTAGGATATATAACGTTATAGACGCATGTAACGTTACCTCCGACACATAGGGACCGACACGCCTGGAATGTTGTCAAATGTTACATCCGAGATGTTAGGTTGCCTTATGTTAGGATATATGACGCTACAGACGTATATACTGTTCCCTCCGAGAAGTAGGGTTCGACAGGCCAGGAATGTTGTCAAGTATTGCATCCGAGATGTTAGGTTGCCTTAGATTAGGATATACAACGTTATAGACGCATATAATGTTCCCACCGAGAAGTAGGGTCCGACACGCCTGGAATGTTGTAGAATAATACATCCGAGATGTCAGGTTGCCTTAGGTTAGGATATATAACGTTATAGACGTATATACTGTTCCCTCCAAGAAGTAGGGTTCGACAGGCCAGGAATGTTGTCAAATATTGCATCCGAGATGTTAGGTTGCCTTAGGTTAGGATATATAACGTTATAGACGCATGTAATGTTACCACCGAGACGTAGGGACCGACACGCCTGGAATGTTGTCAAATGTTACATCCGAGATGTTAGGTTGAATCAGGTTAGGATATATGACGTTATAGACGTATATACTGTTCCCTCCGAGAAGTACGGTTCGACAGGCCAGGAATGTTGTCAAATATTGCATCCGAGATGTCAGGTTGCCTTAGGTTAGGATATATAACGTTATAGACGTATATACTGTTCCCTCCGAGAAGTAGGGTTCGACAGGCCAGGAATGTGGTCAGATATTGCATCCGAGATGTTAGGTTGCCTTAGGTTAGGATATATAACGTTATAGACGCATGTAACTTTACCTCCGACACGTAGGGACCGACACGCCTGGAATGTTGTCAAATGTTACATCCGAGATGTTAGGTTGGTTTATGTTAGGATATATGACGCTACAGACGTATATACTGTTCCCTCCGAGAAGTAGGGTTCGACAGGCCAGGAATGTTGTCAAATATTGCATCCGAGATGTTAGGTTGCCTTCGATTAGGATATACAACGTTATAGACGCATATAATGTTCCCACCGAGAAGTAGGGTCCGACACGCCTGGAATGTTGTAGAATAATACATCCGAGATGTCAGGTTGCCTTAGGTTAGGATATATAACGTTATGGACGTATATACTGTTCCCTCCGAGAAGTAGGGTTCGACAGGCCAGGAATGTTGTCAAATATTGCATCCGAGATGTTAGGTGGCCTTAGATTAGGATATATACCGTTATAGACGCATGTAATGTTACCACCGAGACGTAGGGACCGACACGCCTGGAATGTTGTCAAATGTTACATCCGAGATGTTAGGTTGCCTTAGGTTAGGATATATGACGTTACAGACGTATATACTGTTCCCTCCGAGAAGTAGGGTTCGACAGGCCAGGAATGTTGTCAGATATTGCATCCGAGATGTTAGGTTGCCTTAGATTATGATATATACCGTTATAGACGCATATAATGTTCCCACCGAGAAGTAGGGTCCGACACGCCTGGAATGTTGTAGAATAATACATCCGAGATGTCAGGTTGCCTTAGGTTAGGATATATAACGTTATAGACGTATATACTGTTCCCTCCAAGAAGTAGGGTTCGACAGGCCAGGAATGTTGTCAAATATTGCATCCGAGATGTTAGGTTGCCTTAGGTTAGGATATATAACGTTATAGACGCATGTAATGTTACCACCGAGACGTAGGGACCGACACGCCTGGAATGTTGTCAAATGTTACATCCGAGATGTTAGGTTGAATCAGGTTAGGATATATGACGTTATAGACGTATATACTGTTCCCTCCGAGAAGTACGGTTCGACAGGCCAGGAATGTTGTCAAATATTGCATCCGAGATGTCAGGTTGCCTTAGGTCAGGATATATAACGTTATAGACGTATATACTGTTCCCTCCGAGAAGTAGGGTTCGACAGGCCAGGAATGTTGTCAGATATTGCATCCGACATGTTAGGTTGCCTTAGATTATGATATATACCGTTATAGACGCATATAATGTTCCCACCGAGAAGTAGGGTCCGACACGCCTGGAATGTTGTAGAATATTACATCCGAGATGTCAGGTTGCCTTAGGTTAGGATATATACCGTTATAGACATATATACTGTTCCCTCCGAGAAGTAGAGTTCGACAGGCCAGGAATGTTGTCAAATATTGCATCCGAGATGTTAGGTTGCCTTAGGTTAGGATATATAACGTTATAGACGCATGTAACTTTACCTCCGACACGTAGGGACCGACACGCCTGGAATGTTGTCAAATGTTACATCCGAGATGTTAGGTTGGTTTATGTTAGGATATATGACGCTACAGACGTATATACTGTTCCCTCCGAGAAGTAGGGTTCGACAGGCCAGGAATGTTGTCAAATATTGCATCCGAGATGTTAGGTTGCCTTCGATTAGGATATACAACGTTATAGACGCATATAATGTTCCCACCGAGAAGTAGGGTCCGACACGCCTGGAATGTTGTAGAATAATACATCCGAGATGTCAGGTTGCCTTAGGTTAGGATATATAACGTTATGGACGTATATACTGTTCCCTCCGAGAAGTAGGGTTCGACAGGCCAGGAATGTTGTCAAATATTGCATCCGAGATGTTAGGTGGCCTTAGATTAGGATATATACCGTTATAGACGCATGTAATGTTACCACCGAGACGTAGGGACCGACACGCCTGGAATGTTGTCAAATGTTACATCCGAGATGTTAGGTTGCCTTAGGTTAGGATATATGACGTTACAGACGTATATACTGTTCCCTCCGAGAAGTAGGGTTCGACAGGCCAGGAATGTTGTCAGATATTGCATCCGAGATGTTAGGTTGCCTTAGATTATGATATATACCGTTATAGACGCATATAATGTTCCCACCGAGAAGTAGGGTCCGACACGCCTGGAAGGTTGTAGAATATTACATCCGAGATGTCAGGTTGCCTTAGGTTAGGATATATACCGTTATAGACATATATACTGTTCCCTCCGAGAAGTAGAGTTCGACAGGCCAGGAATGTTGTCAAATATTGCATCCGAGATGTTAGGTTGCCTTAGGTTAGGATATATAACGTTATAGACGCATGTAATGTTACCACCGAGACGTAGGGACCGACACGCCTGGAATGTTGTCAAATGTTACATCCGAGATGTTAGATTGCCTTAGGTTAGGATATATGACGTTACAGAAGTATATACTGTTCCCTCCGAGAAGTAGTGTTCGACAGGCCAGGAATGTTGTCAAATATTGCATCCGAGATGTTAGGTTGCCTTAGATTAGGATATATACCGTTATAGACGTATATACTGTTCCCTCCGAGAAGTAGGGTTCGACAGGCCAGGAATGTTGTCAAATATTGCATCCGAGATGTTAGGTTGCCTTAGATTAGGATACACAACGTTATAGACGCATATAATATTCCCACCGAGAAGTAGGGTCCGACACCCCTGGAATGTTGTCAAATATTGCATCCGAGGTGTTAGGTTGCCTTAGATTATGATATATACCGTTATAGTCGCATGTAATGTTACCACCGAGACGTAGGGACCGACACGCCTGGAATGTTGTAGGATATTACATCCGAGATGTAAGGTTGCCTTAGGTTAGGATATATAACGTTATGGACGTATATACTGTTCCCACCGAGAAGTAGGGTCCGAAACGGCAGGAATGTTGTCAAATATTACATCCGAGTTGTTACGTTGCCGTTATAGACGCATTAATGTTACCACCGAGACGTAGGGACCGACAGGCCTGGAATGTTGTCAAATGTGACATCCGAGATGTTAGGTTGCCTTAGGTTAGGATATATATCGTTATAGACGTATATACTGTTCCCACCGAGAGGTAGGGTTCGACAGGCCAGGAATGTTGTCAAATATTGCATCCGAGATGTTAGGTTGCCTTAGGTTAGGATATATAACGTTATAGACGCATGTAACGTTACCTCCGACACATAGGGACCGACACGCCTGGAATGTTGTCAAATGTTACATCCGAGATGTTAGGTTGCCTTATGTTAGGATATATGACGCTACAGACGTATATACTGTTCCCTCCGAGAAGTAGGGTTCGACAGGCCAGGAATGTTGTCAAGTATTGCATCCGAGATGTTAGGTTGCCTTAGATTAGGATATACAACGTTATAGACGCATATAATGTTCCCACCGAGAAGTAGGGTCCGACACGCCTGGAATGTTGTAGAATAATACATCCGAGATGTCAGGTTGCCTTAGGTTAGGATATATAACGTTATAGACGTATATACTGTTCCCTCCAAGAAGTAGGGTTCGACAGGCCAGGAATGTTGTCAAATATTGCATCCGAGATGTTAGGTTGCCTTAGGTTAGGATATATAACGTTATAGACGCATGTAATGTTACCACCGAGACGTAGGGACCGACACGCCTGGAATGTTGTCAAATGTTACATCCGAGATGTTAGGTTGAATCAGGTTAGGATATATGACGTTATAGACGTATATACTGTTCCCTCCGAGAAGTACGGTTCGACAGGCCAGGAATGTTGTCAAATATTGCATCCGAGATGTCAGGTTGCCTTAGGTTAGGATATATAACGTTATAGACGTATATACTGTTCCCTCCGAGAAGTAGGGTTCGACAGGCCAGGAATGTGGTCAGATATTGCATCCGAGATGTTAGGTTGCCTTAGGTTAGGATATATAACGTTATAGACGCATGTAACTTTACCTCCGACACGTAGGGACCGACACGCCTGGAATGTTGTCAAATGTTACATCCGAGATGTTAGGTTGGTTTATGTTAGGATATATGACGCTACAGACGTATATACTGTTCCCTCCGAGAAGTAGGGTTCGACAGGCCAGGAATGTTGTCAAATATTGCATCCGAGATGTTAGGTTGCCTTCGATTAGGATATACAACGTTATAGACGCATATAATGTTCCCACCGAGAAGTAGGGTCCGACACGCCTGGAATGTTGTAGAATAATACATCCGAGATGTCAGGTTGCCTTAGGTTAGGATATATAACGTTATGGACGTATATACTGTTCCCTCCGAGAAGTAGGGTTCGACAGGCCAGGAATGTTGTCAAATATTGCATCCGAGATGTTAGGTGGCCTTAGATTAGGATATATACCGTTATAGACGCATGTAATGTTACCACCGAGACGTAGGGACCGACACGCCTGGAATGTTGTCAAATGTTACATCCGAGATGTTAGGTTGCCTTAGGTTAGGATATATGACGTTACAGACGTATATACTGTTCCCTCCGAGAAGTAGGGTTCGACAGGCCAGGAATGTTGTCAGATATTGCATCCGAGATGTTAGGTTGCCTTAGATTATGATATATACCGTTATAGACGCATATAATGTTCCCACCGAGAAGTAGGGTCCGACACGCCTGGAATGTTGTAGAATATTACATCCGAGATGTCAGGTTGCCTTAGGTTAGGATATATACCGTTATAGACATATATACTGTTCCCTCCGAGAAGTAGAGTTCGACAGGCCAGGAATGTTGTCAAATATTGCATCCGAGATGTTAGGTTGCCTTAGGTTAGGATATATAACGTTATAGACGCATGTAACTTTACCTCCGACACGTAGGGACCGACAAGCCTGGAATGTTGTCAAATGTTACATCCGAGATGTTAGGTTGGTTTATGTTAGGATATATGACGCTACAGACGTATATACTGTTCCCTCCGAGAAGTAGGGTTCGACAGGCCAGGAATGTTGTCAAATATTGCATCCGAGATGTTAGGTTGCCTTCGATTAGGATATACAACGTTATAGACGCATATAATGTTCCCACCGAGAAGTAGGGTCCGACACGCCTGGAATGTTGTAGAATAATACATCCGAGATGTCAGGTTGCCTTAGGTTAGGATATATAACGTTATGGACGTATATACTGTTCCCTCCGAGAAGTAGGGTTCGACAGGCCAGGAATGTTGTCAAATATTGCATCCGAGATGTTAGGTGGCCTTAGATTAGGATATATACCGTTATAGACGCATGTAATGTTACCACCGAGACGTAGGGACCGACACGCCTGGAATGTTGTCAAATGTTACATCCGAGATGTTAGGTTGCCTTAGGTTAGGATATATGACGTTACAGACGTATATACTGTTCCCTCCGAGAAGTAGGGTTCGACAGGCCAGGAATGTTGTCAGATATTGCATCCGAGATGTTAGGTTGCCTTAGATTATGATATATACCGTTATAGACGCATATAATGTTCCCACCGAGAAGTAGGGTCCGACACGCCTGGAAGGTTGTAGAATATTACATCCGAGATGTCAGGTTGCCTTAGGTTAGGATATATACCGTTATAGACATATATACTGTTCCCTCCGAGAAGTAGAGTTCGACAGGCCAGGAATGTTGTCAAATATTGCATCCGAGATGTTAGGTTGCCTTAGGTTAGGATATATAACGTTATAGACGCATGTAATGTTACCACCGAGACGTAGGGACCGACACGCCTGGAATGTTGTCAAATGTTACATCCGAGATGTTAGATTGCCTTAGGTTAGGATATATGACGTTACAGAAGTATATACTGTTCCCTCCGAGAAGTAGTGTTCGACAGGCCAGGAATGTTGTCAAATATTGCATCCGAGATGTTAGGTTGCCTTAGATTAGGATATATACCGTTATAGACGTATATACTGTTCCCTCCGAGAAGTAGGGTTCGACAGGCCAGGAATGTTGTCAAATATTGCATCCGAGATGTTAGGTTGCCTTGGATTAGGATACACAACGTTATAGACGCATATAATATTCCCACCGAGAAGTAGGGTCCGACACCCCTGGAATGTTGTCAAATATTGCATCCGAGATGTTAGGTTGCCTTAGATTATGATATATACCGTTATAGTCGCATGTAATGTTACCACCGAGACGTAGGGACCGACACGCCTGGAATGTTGTAGGATATTACATCCGAGATGTAAGGTTGCCTTAGGTTAGGATATATAACGTTATGGACGTATATACTGTTCCCACCGAGAAGTAGGGTCCGAAACGGCAGGAATGTTGTCAAATATTACATCCGAGTTGTTACGTTGCCGTTATAGACGCATTAATGTTACCACCGAGACGTAGGGACCGACACGCCTGGAATGTTGTCAAATGTGACATCCGAGATGTTAGGTTGCCTTAGGTTAGGATATATATCGTTATAGACGTATATACTGTTCCCACCGAGAGGTAGGGTTCGACAGGCCAGGAATGTTGTCAAATATTGCATCCGAGATGTTAGGTTGCCTTAGGTTAGGATATATAACGTTATAGACGCATGTAACGTTACCTCCGACACGTAGGGACCGACACGCCTGGAATGTTGTCAAATGTTACATCCGAGATGTTAGGTTGGTTTATGTTAGGATATATGACGCTACAGACGTATATACTGTTCCCTCCGAGAAGTAGGGTTCGACAGGCCAGGAATGTTGTCAAATATTGCATCCGAGATGTTAGGTTGCCTTCGATTAGGATATACAACGTTATAGACGCATATAATGTTCCCACCGAGAAGTAGGGTCCGACACGCCTGGAATGTTGTAGAATAATACATCCGAGATGTCAGGTTGCCTTTGGTTAGGATATATAACGTTATGGACGTATATACTGTTCCCTCCGAGAAGTAGGGTTCGACAGGCCAGGAATGTTGTCAAATATTGCATCCGAGATGTTAGGTGGCCTTAGATTAGGATATATACCGTTATAGACGCATGTAATGTTACCACCGAGACGTAGGGACCGACACGCCTGGAATGTTGTCAAATGTTACATCCGAGATGTTAGGTTGCCTTAGGTTAGGATATATGACGTTACAGACGTATATACTGTTCCCTCCGAGAAGTAGGGTTCGACAGGCCAGGAATGTTGTCAGATATTGCATCCGAGATGTTAGGTTGCCTTACATTATGATATATACCGTTATAGACGCATATAATGTTCCCACCGAGAAGTAGGGTCCGACACGCCTGGAATGTTGTAGAATATTACATCCGAGATGTCAGGTTGCCTTAGGTTAGGATATATACCGTTATAGACATATATACTGTTCCCTCCGAGAAGTAGAGTTCGACAGGCCAGGAATGTTGTCAAATATTGCATCCGAGATGTTAGGTTGCCTTAGGTTAGGATATATAACGTTATAGACGCATGTAACTTTACCTCCGACACGTAGGGACCGACACGCCTGGAATGTTGTCAAATGTTACATCCGAGATGTTAGGTTGGTTTATGTTAGGATATATGACGCTACAGACGTATATACTGTTCCCTCCGAGAAGTAGGGTTCGACAGGCCAGGAATGTTGTCAAATATTGCATCCGAGATGTTAGGTTGCCTTCGATTAGGATATACAACGTTATAGACGCATATAATGTTCCCACCGAGAAGTAGGGTCCGACACGCCTGGAATGTTGTAGAATAATACATCCGAGATGTCAGGTTGCCTTAGGTTAGGATATATAACGTTATGGACGTATATACTGTTCCCTCCGAGAAGTAGGGTTCGACAGGCCAGGAATGTTGTCAAATATTGCATCCGAGATGTTAGGTGGCCTTAGATTAGGATATATACCGTTATAGACGCATGTAATGTTACCACCGAGACGTAGGGACCGACACGCCTGGAATGTTGTCAAATGTTACATCCGAGATGTTAGGTTGCCTTAGGTTAGGATATATGACGTTACAGACGTATATACTGTTCCCTCCGAGAAGTAGGGTTCGACAGGCCAGGAATGTTGTCAGATATTGCATCCGAGATGTTAGGTTGCCTTAGATTATGATATATACCGTTATAGACGCATATAATGTTCCCACCGAGAAGTAGGGTCCGACACGCCTGGAAGGTTGTAGAATATTACATCCGAGATGTCAGGTTGCCTTAGGTTAGGATATATACCGTTATAGACATATATACTGTTCCCTCCGAGAAGTAGAGTTCGACAGGCCAGGAATGTTGTCAAATATTGCATCCGAGATGTTAGGTTGCCTTAGGTTAGGATATATAACGTTATAGACGCATGTAACTTTACCTCCGACACGTAGGGACCGACACGCCTGGAATGTTGTCAAATGTTACATCCGAGATGTTAGGTTGGTTTATGTTAGGATATATGACGCTACAGACGTATATACTGTTCCCTCCGAGAAGTAGGGTTCGACAGGCCAGGAATGTTGTCAAATATTGCATCCGAGATGTTAGGTTGCCTTCGATTAGGATATACAACGTTATAGACGCATATAATGTTCCCACCGAGAAGTAGGGTCCGACACGCCTGGAATGTTGTAGAATAATACATCCGAGATGTCAGGTTGCCTTAGGTTAGGATATATAACGTTATGGACGTATATACTGTTCCCTCCGAGAAGTAGGGTTCGACAGGCCAGGAATGTTGTCAAATATTGCATCCGAGATGTTAGGTGGCCTTAGATTAGGATATATACCGTTATAGACGCATGTAATGTTACCACCGAGACGTAGGGACCGACACGCCTGGAATGTTGTCAAATGTTACATCCGAGATGTTAGGTTGCCTTAGGTTAGGATATATGACGTTACAGACGTATATACTGTTCCCTCCGAGAAGTAGGGTTCGACAGGCCAGGAATGTTGTCAGATATTGCATCCGAGATGTTAGGTTGCCTTAGATTATGATATATACCGTTATAGACGCATATAATGTTCCCACCGAGAAGTAGGGTCCGAAACGCCTGGAAGGTTGTAGAATATTACATCCGAGATGTCAGGTTGCCTTAGGTTAGGATATATACCGTTATAGACATATATACTGTTCCCTCCGAGAAGTAGAGTTCGACAGGCCAGGAATGTTGTCAAATATTGCATCCGAGATGTTAGGTTGCCTTAGGTTAGGATATATAACGTTATAGACGCATGTAATGTTACCACCGAGACGTAGGGACCGACACGCCTGGAATGTTGTCAAATGTTACATCCGAGATGTTAGGTTGAATCAGGTTAGGATATATGACGTTATAGACGTATATACTGTTCCCTCCGAGAAGTACGGTTCGACAGGCCAGGAATGTTGCCAAATATTGCATCCGAGATGTTAGGTTGCCTTAGGTTGGGATATATAACGTTATAGACGCATGTAATGTTACCACCGAGACGTAGGGACCGACATGCCTGGAATGTTGTCAAATGTTACATCCGAGATGTTAGGTTGCCTTAGGTTAGGATATATGACGTTACAGACGTATATACTGTTCCCTCCGAGAAGTAGGGTTCGACAGGCCAGGAATGTTGTCAGATATTGCATCCGAGATGTTAGGTTGCCTTAGATTATGATATATACCGTTATAGTCGCATGTAATGTTACCACCGAGACGTAGGGACCGACACGCCTGGAATGTTGTAGAATATTACATCCGAGATGTAAGGTTGCCTTAGGTTAGGATATATAACGTTATGGACGTATATACTGTTCCCACCGAGAAGTAGGGTCCGAAACGGCAGGAATGTTGTCAAATATTACATCCGAGTTGTTACGTTGCCGTTATAGACGCATTAATGTTACCACCGAGACGTAGGGACCGACACGCCTGGAATGTTGTCAAATGTGACATCCGAGATGTTAGGTTGCCTTAGGTTAGGATATATATCGTTATAGACGTATATACTGTTCCCACCGAGAGGTAGGGTTCGACAGGCCAGGAATGTTGTCAAATATTGCATCCGAGATGTTAGGTTGCCTTAGGTTAGGATATATAACGTTATAGACGTATATACTGTTCCCTCCGAGAAGTAGGGTTCGACAGGCCAGGAATGTTGTCAAATATTGCATCCGAGATGTTAGGTTGCCTTAGGTTAGGATATATAACGTTATAGACGCATGTAATGTTACCACCGAGACGTAGGGACCGACACGCCTGGAATGTTGTCAAATGTTACATCCGAGATGTTAGGTTGAATCAGGTTAGGATATATGACGTTATAGACGTATATACTGTTCCCTCCGAGAAGTACGGTTCGACAGGCCAGGAATGTTGTCAAATATTGCATCCGAGATGTTAGGTTGCCTTAGGTTAGGATATATAACGTTATAGACGCATGTAATGTTACCACCGAGACGTAGGGACCGACACGCCTGGAATGTTGTCAAATGTTACATCCGAGATGTTAGGTTGAATCAGGTTAGGATATATGACGTTATAGACGTATATACTGTTCCCTCCGAGAAGTACGGTTCGACAGGCCAGGAATGTTGTCAAATATTGCATCCGAGATGTCAGGTTGCCTTAGGTTAGGATATATAACGTTATAGACGTATATACTGTTCCCTCCGAGAAGTAGGGTTCGACAGGCCAGGAATGTTGTCAAATATTGCATCCGAGCTGTTAGGTTGCCTTAGGTTAGGATATATAACGTTATAGACGCATGTAATGTTACCACCGAGACGTAGGGACCGACACGCCTGGAATGTTGTCAAATGTTACATCCGAGATGTTAGGTTGAATCAGGTTAGGATATATGACGTTATAGACGTATATACTGTTCCCTCCGAGAAGTACGGTTCGACAGGCCAGGAATGTTGTCAAATATTGCATCCGAGATGTCAGGTTGCCTTAGGTTAGGATATATAACGTTATAGACGTATATACTGTTCCCCCCGAGAAGTAGGGTTCGACAGGCCAGGAATGTTGTCAGATATTGCATCCGAGATGTTAGGTTGCCTTAGATTAGGATATACAACGTTATAGACGCATATAATATTCCCACCGAGAAGTAGGGTCCGACACGCCTGGAATGTTGTCAAATATTGCATCCGAGATGTTAAGTTGCCTCAGGTAAGGATATATGCCGTTATAGACGTATATACTGTTCCCTCCGAGAAGTAGGGTTCGACAGGCCAGGAATGTTGCCAAATATTGCATCCGAGATGTTAGGTTGCCTTAGGTTGGGATATATAACGTTATAGACGCATGTAATGTTACCACCGAGACGTAGGGACCGACATGCCTGGAATGTTGTCAAATGTTACATCCGAGATGTTAGGTTGCCTTAGGTTAGGATATATGACGTTACAGACGTATATACTGTTCCCTCCGAGAAGTAGGGTTCGACAGGCCAGGAATGTTGTCAGATATTGCATCCGAGATGTTAGGTTGCCTTAGATTATGATATATACCGTTATAGTCGCATGTAATGTTACCACCGAGACGTAGGGACCGACACGCCTGGAATGTTGTAGAATATTACATCCGAGATGTTAGGTTGCCTTAGATTAGGATATACAACGTTATAGACGCATATAATATTCCCACCGAGAAGTAGGGTCCGACACGCCTGGAATGTTGTCAAATATTGCATCCGAGATGTTAAGTTGCCTCAGGTAAGGATATATGACGTTACAGACGTATATACTGTTCCCTCCGAGAAGTAGGGTTCGACAGGCCAGGAATGTTGTCAGATATTGCATCCGAGATGTTAGGTTGCCTTAGATTATGATATATACCGTTATAGTCGCATGTAATGTTACCACCGAGACGTAGGGACCGACACGCCTGGAATGTTGTAGAATATTACATCCGAGATGTAAGGTTGCCTTAGGTTAGGATATATAACGTTATGGACGTATATACTGTTCCCACCGAGAAGTAGGGTCCGAAACGGCAGGAATGTTGTCAAATATTACATCCGAGTTGTTACGTTGCCGTTATAGACGCATTAATGTTACCACCGAGACGTAGGGACCGACACGCCTGGAATGTTGTCAAATGTGACATCCGAGATGTTAGGTTGCCTTAGGTTAGGATATATATCGTTATAGACGTATATACTGTTCCCACCGAGAGGTAGGGTTCGACAGGCCAGGAATGTTGTCAAATATTGCATCCGAGATGTTAGGTTGCCTTAGGTTAGGATATATAACGTTATAGACGCATGTAACTTTACCTCCGACACATAGGGACCGACACGCCTGGAATGTTGTCAAATGTTACATCCGAGATGTTAGGTTGCCTTATGTTAGGATATATGACGCTACAGACGTATATACTGTTCCCTCCGAGAAGTAGGGTTCGACAGGCCAGGAATGTTGTCAAGTATTGCATCCGAGATGTTAGGTTGCCTTAGATTAGGATATACAACGTTATAGACGCATATAATGTTCCCACCGAGAAGTAGGGTCCGACACGCCTGGAATGTTGTAGAATAATACATCCGAGATGTCAGGTTGCCTTAGGTTAGGATATATAACGTTATAGACGTATATACTGTTCCCTCCGAGAAGTAGGGTTCGACAGGCCACGAATGTTGTCAAATATTGCATCCGAGATGTTAGGTTGCCTTAGGTTAGGATATATAACGTTATAGACGCATGTAATGTTACCACCGAGACGTAGGGACCGACACGCCTGGAATGTTGTCAAATGTTACATCCGAGATGTTAGGTTGAATCAGGTTAGGATATATGACGTTATAGACGTATATACTGTTCCCTCCGAGAAGTACGGTTCGACAGGCCAGGAATGTTGTCAAATATTGCATCCGAGATGTCAGGTTGCCTTAGGTTAGGATATATAACGTTATAGACGTATATACTGTTCCCTCCGAGAAGTAGGGTTCGACAGGCCAGGAATGTTGTCAAATATTGCATCCGAGATGTTAGGTTGCCTTAGGTTAGGATATATAACGTTATAGACGCATGTAATGTTACCACCGAGACGTAGGGACCGACACGCCTGGAATGTTGTCAAATGTTACATCCGAGATGTTAGGTTGAATCAGGTTAGGATATATGACGTTATAGACGTATATACTGTTCCCTCCGAGAAGTACGGTTCGACAGGCCAGGAATGTTGTCAAATATTGCATCCGAGATGTCAGGTTGCCTTAGGTTAGGATATATAACGTTATAGACGTATATACTGTTCCCCCCGAGAAGTAGGGTTCGACAGGCCAGGAATGTTGTCAGATATTGCATCCGAGATGTTAGGTTGCCTTAGATTAGGATATACAACGTTATAGACGCATATAATATTCCCACCGAGAAGTAGGGTCCGACACGCCTGGAATGTTGTCAAATATTGCATCCGAGATGTTAAGTTGCCTCAGGTAAGGATATATGCCGTTATAGACGTATATACTGTTCCCTCCGAGAAGTAGGGTTCGACAGGCCAGGAATGTTGCCAAATATTGCATCCGAGATGTTAGGTTGCCTTAGGTTGGGATATATAACGTTATAGACGCATGTAATGTTACCACCGAGACGTAGGGACCGACATGCCTGGAATGTTGTCAAATGTTACATCCGAGATGTTAGGTTGCCTTAGGTTAGGATATATGACGTTACAGACGTATATACTGTTCCCTCCGAGAAGTAGGGTTCGACAGGCCAGGAATGTTGTCAGATATTGCATCCGAGATGTTAGGTTGCCTTAGATTATGATATATACCGTTATAGTCGCATGTAATGTTACCACCGAGACGTAGGGACCGACACGCCTGGAATGTTGTAGAATATTACATCCGAGATGTAAGGTTGCCTTAGGTTAGGATATATAACGTTATGGACGTATATACTGTTCCCACCGAGAAGTAGGGTCCGAAACGGCAGGAATGTTGTCAAATATTACATCCGAGTTGTTACGTTGCCGTTATAGACGCATTAATGTTACCACCGAGACGTAGGGACCGACACGCCTGGAATGTTGTCAAATGTGACATCCGAGATGTTAGGTTGCCTTAGGTTAGGATATATATCGTTATAGACGTATATACTGTTCCCACCGAGAGGTAGGGTTCGACAGGCCAGGAATGTTGTCAAATATTGCATCCGAGATGTTAGGTTGCCTTAGGTTAGGATATATAACGTTATAGACGCATGTAACTTTACCTCCGACACATAGGGACCGACACGCCTGGAATGTTGTCAAATGTTACATCCGAGATGTTAGGTTGCCTTATGTTAGGATATATGACGCTACAGACGTATATACTGTTCCCTCCGAGAAGTAGGGTTCGACAGGCCAGGAATGTTGTCAAGTATTGCATCCGAGATGTTAGGTTGCCTTAGATTAGGATATACAACGTTATAGACGCATATAATGTTCCCACCGAGAAGTAGGGTCCGACACGCCTGGAATGTTGTAGAATAATACATCCGAGATGTCAGGTTGCCTTAGGTTAGGATATATAACGTTATAGACGTATATACTGTTCCCTCCGAGAAGTAGGGTTCGACAGGCCACGAATGTTGTCAAATATTGCATCCGAGATGTTAGGTTGCCTTAGGTTAGGATATATAACGTTATAGACGCATGTAATGTTACCACCGAGACGTAGGGACCGACACGCCTGGAATGTTGTCAAATGTTACATCCGAGATGTTAGGTTGAATCAGGTTAGGATATATGACGTTATAGACGTATATACTTTTCCCTCCGAGAAGTACGGTTCGACAGGCCAGGAATGTTGTCAAATATTGCATCCGAGATGTCAGGTTGCCTTAGGTTAGGATATATAACGTTATAGACGTATATACTGTTCCCTCCGAGAAGTAGGGTTCGACAGGCCAGGAATGTTGTCAAATATTGCATCCGAGATGTTAGGTTGCCTTAGGTTAGGATATATAACGTTATAGACGCATGTAATGTTACCACCGAGACGTAGGGACCGACACGCCTGGAATGTTGTCAAATGTTACATCCGAGATGTTAGGTTGAATCAGGTTAGGATATATGACGTTATAGACGTATATACTGTTCCCTCCGAGAAGTACGGTTCGACAGGCCAGGAATGTTGTCAAATATTGCATCCGAGATGTCAGGTTGCCTTAGGTTAGGATATATAACGTTATAGACGTATATACTGTTCCCCCCGAGAAGTAGGGTTCGACAGGCCAGGAATGTTGTCAGATATTGCATCCGAGATGTTAGGTTGCCTTAGATTAGGATATACAACGTTATAGACGCATATAATATTCCCACCGAGAAGTAGGGTCCGACACGCCTGGAATGTTGTCAAATATTGCATCCGAGATGTTAAGTTGCCTCAGGTAAGGATATATGCCGTTATAGACGTATATACTGTTCCCTCCGAGAAGTAGGGTTCGACAGGCCAGGAATGTTGCCAAATATTGCATCCGAGATGTTAGGTTGCCTTAGGTTGGGATATATAACGTTATAGACGCATGTAATGTTACCACCGAGACGTAGGGACCGACATGCCTGGAATGTTGTCAAATGTTACATCCGAGATGTTAGGTTGCCTTAGGTTAGGATATATGACGTTACAGACGTATATACTGTTCCCTCCGAGAAGTAGGGTTCGACAGGCCAGGAATGTTGTCAGATATTGCATCCGAGATGTTAGGTTGCCTTAGATTATGATATATACCGTTATAGTCGCATGTAATGTTACCACCGAGACGTAGGGACCGACACGCCTGGAATGTTGTAGAATATTACATCCGAGATGTAAGGTTGCCTTAGGTTAGGATATATAACGTTATGGACGTATATACTGTTCCCACCGAGAAGTAGGGTCCGAAACGGCAGGAATGTTGTCAAATATTACATCCGAGTTGTTACGTTGCCGTTATAGACGCATTAATGTTACCACCGAGACGTAGGGACCGACACGCCTGGAATGTTGTCAAATGTGACATCCGAGATGTTAGGTTGCCTTAGGTTAGGATATATATCGTTATAGACGTATATACTGTTCCCACCGAGAGGTAGGGTTCGACAGGCCAGGAATGTTGTCAAATATTGCATCCGAGATGTTAGGTTGCCTTAGGTTAGGATATATAACGTTATAGACGCATGTAACTTTACCTCCGACACATAGGGACCGACACGCCTGGAATGTTGTCAAATGTTACATCCGAGATGTTAGGTTGAATCAGGTTAGGATATATGACGTTATAGACGTATATACTGTTCCCTCCGAGAAGTACGCTTCGACAGGCCAGGAATGTTGTCAAATATTGCATCCGAGATGTCAGGTTGCCTTAGGTTAGGATATATAACGTTATAGACGTATATACTGTTCCCTCCGAGAAGTAGGGTTCGACAGGCCAGGAATGTTGTCAGATATTGCATCCGAGATGTTAGGTTGCCTTAGATTATGATATATACCGTTATAGACGCATATAATGTTCCCACCGAGAAGTAGGGTCCGACACGCCTAGAAGGTTGTAGAATATTACATCCGAGATGTCAGGTTGCCTTAGGTTAGGATATATACCGTTATAGACATATATACTGTTCCCTCCGAGAAGTAGAGTTCGACAGGCCAGGAATGTTGTCAAATATTGCATCCGAGATGTTAGGTTGCCTTAGATTAGGATATATACCGTTATAGACGCATGTAATGTTACCACCGAGACGTAGGGACCGACACGCCTGGAATGTTGTGAAATGTTACATCCGAGATGTTAGGTTGCCTCAGGTTAGGATATATGACGTTATAGACGTATATACTGTTCCCTCCGAGAGGTAGGGTTCGACAGGCAAGGAATGTTGTCAAATATTGCATCCGAGATGTTAGGTTGCCTTAGGTTAGGATATATAACGTTATAGACGCATGTAATGTAACCTCCTACACGTAGGGACCGACACGCCTGGAATGTTGTCAAATGTTACATCCGAGATGTTAGGTTGAATCAGGTTAGGATATATGACGTTATAGACGTATATACTGTTCCCTCCGAGAAGTACGGTTCGACAGGCCAGGAATGTTGTCAAATATTGCATCCGAGATGTCAGGTTGCCTTAGGTTAGGATATATAACGTTATAGACGTATATACTGTTCCCCCCGAGAAGTAGGGTTCGACAGGCCAGGAATGTTGTCAGATATTGCATCCGAGATGTTAGGTTGCCTTAGATTAGGATATACAACGTTATAGACGCATATAATATTCCCACCGAGAAGTAGGGTCCGACACGCCTGGAATGTTGTCAAATATTGCATCCGAGATGTTAAGTTGCCTCAGGTAAGGATATATGCCGTTATAGACGTATATACTGTTCCCTCCGAGAAGTAGGGTTCGACAGGCCAGGAATGTTGCCAAATATTGCATCCGAGATGTTAGGTTGCCTTAGGTTGGGATATATAACGTTATAGACGCATGTAATGTTACCACCGAGACGTAGGGACCGACATGCCTGGAATGTTGTCAAATGTTACATCCGAGATGTTAGGTTGCCTTAGGTTAGGATATATGACGTTACAGACGTATATACTGTTCCCTCCGAGAAGTAGGGTTCGACAGGCCAGGAATGTTGTCAGATATTGCATCCGAGATGTTAGGTTGCCTTAGATTATGATATATACCGTTATAGTCGCATGTAATGTTACCACCGAGACGTAGGGACCGACACGCCTGGAATGTTGTAGAATATTACATCCGAGATGTAAGGTTGCCTTAGGTTAGGATATATAACGTTATGGACGTATATACTGTTCCCACCGAGAAGTAGGGTCCGAAACGGCAGGAATGTTGTCAAATATTACATCCGAGTTGTTACGTTGCCGTTATAGACGCATTAATGTTACCACCGAGACGTAGGGACCGACACGCCTGGAATGTTGTCAAATGTGACATCCGAGATGTTAGGTTGCCTTAGGTTAGGATATATATCGTTATAGACGTATATACTGTTCCCACCGAGAGGTAGGGTTCGACAGGCCAGGAATGTTGTCAAATATTGCATCCGAGATGTTAGGTTGCCTTAGGTTAGGATATATAACGTTATAGACGCATGTAACTTTACCTCCGACACATAGGGACCGACACGCCTGGAATGTTGTCAAATGTTACATCCGAGATGTTAGGTTGCCTTATGTTAGGATATATGACGCTACAGACGTATATACTGTTCCCTCCGAGAAGTAGGGTTCGACAGGCCAGGAATGTTGTCAAGTATTGCATCCGAGATGTTAGGTTGCCTTAGATTAGGATATACAACGTTATAGACGCATATAATGTTCCCACCGAGAAGTAGGGTCCGACACGCCTGGAATGTTGTAGAATAATACATCCGAGATGTCAGGTTGCCTTAGGTTAGGATATATAACGTTATAGACGTATATACTGTTCCCTCCGAGAAGTAGGGTTCGACAGGCCACGAATGTTGTCAAATATTGCATCCGAGATGTTAGGTTGCCTTAGGTTAGGATATATAACGTTATAGACGCATGTAATGTTACCACCGAGACGTAGGGACCGACACGCCTGGAATGTTGTCAAATGTTACATCCGAGATGTTAGGTTGAATCAGGTTAGGATATATGACGTTATAGACGTATATACTGTTCCCTCCGAGAAGTACGCTTCGACAGGCCAGGAATGTTGTCAAATATTGCATCCGAGATGTCAGGTTGCCTTAGGTTAGGATATATAACGTTATAGACGTATATACTGTTCCCTCCGAGAAGTAGGGTTCGACAGGCCAGGAATGTTGTCAGATATTGCATCCGAGATGTTAGGTTGCCTTAGATTATGATATATACCGTTATAGACGCATATAATGTTCCCACCGAGAAGTAGGGTCCGACACGCCTAGAAGGTTGTAGAATATTACATCCGAGATGTCAGGTTGCCTTAGGTTAGAATATATACCGTTATAGACATATATACTGTTCCCTCCGAGAAGTAGAGTTCGACAGGCCAGGAATGTTGTCAAATATTGCATCCGAGATGTTAGGTTGCCTTAGATTAGGATATATACCGTTATAGACGCATGTAATGTTACCACCGAGACGTAGGGACCGACACGCCTGGAATGTTGTGAAATGTTACATCCGAGATGTTAGGTTGCCTCAGGTTAGGATATATGACGTTATAGACGTATATACTGTTCCCTCCGAGAGGTAGGGTTCGACAGGCAAGGAATGTTGTCAAATATTGCATCCGAGATGTTAGGTTGCCTTAGGTTAGGATATATAACGTTATAGACGCATGTAATGTAACCTCCTACACGTAGGGACCGACACGCCTGGAATGTTGTCAAATGTTACATCCGAGATGTTAGGTTGGTTTATGTTAGGATATATGACGCTACAGACGTATATACTGTTCCCTCCGAGAAGTAGGGTTCGACAGGCCAGGAATGTTGTCAAATATTGCATCCGAGATGTTAGGTTGCCTTCGATTAGGATATACAACGTTATAGACGCATGTAATGTTACCACCGAGACGTAGGGACCGACACGCCTGGAATGTTGTCAAATGTTACATCCGAGATGTTAGGTTGCCTTATGTTAGGATATATGACGCTACAGACGTATATACTGTTCCCTCCGAGAAGTAGGGTTCGACAGGCCAGGAATGTTGTCAAGTATTGCATCCGAGATGTTAGGTTGCCTTAGATTAGGATATACAACGTTATAGACGCATATAATGTTCCCACCGAGAAGTAGGGTCCGACACGCCTGGAATGTTGTAGAATAATACATCCGAGATGTCAGGTTGCCTTAGGTTAGGATATATAACGTTATAGACGTATATACTGTTCCCTCCGAGAAGTAGGGTTCGACAGGCCAGGAATGTTGTCAAATATTGCATCCGAGATGTTAGGTTGCCTTAGGTTAGGATATATAACGTTATAGACGCATGTAATGTTACCACCGAGACGTAGGGACCGACACGCCTGGAATGTTGTCAAATGTTACATCCGAGATGTTAGGTTGAATCAGGTTAGGATATATGACGTTATAGACGTATATACTGTTCCCTCCGAGAAGTACGGTTCGACAGGCCAGGAATGTTGTCAAATATTGCATCCGAGATGTTAGGTTGCCTTAGGTTAGGATATATAACGTTATAGACGCATGTAATGTTACCACCGAGACGTAGGGACCGACACGCCTGGAATGTTGTCAAATGTTACATCCGAGATGTTAGGTTGAATCAGGTTAGGATATATGACGTTATAGACGTATATACTGTTCCCTCCGAGAAGTACGGTTCGACAGGCCAGGAATGTTGTCAAATATTGCATCCGAGATGTCAGGTTGCCTTAGGTTAGGATATATAACGTTATAGACGTATATACTGTTCCCTCCGAGAAGTAGGGTTCGACAGGCCAGGAATGTTGTCAAATATTGCATCCGAGATGTTAGGTTGCCTTAGGTTAGGATATATAACGTTATAGACGCATGTAATGTTACCACCGAGACGTAGGGACCGACACGCCTGGAATGTTGTCAAATGTTACATCCGAGATGTTAGGTTGAATCAGGTTAGGATATATGACGTTATAGACGTATATACTGTTCCCTCCGAGAAGTACGGTTCGACAGGCCAGGAATGTTGTCAAATATTGCATCCGAGATGTCAGGTTGCCTTAGGTTAGGATATATAACGTTATAGACGTATATACTGTTCCCCCCGAGAAGTAGGGTTCGACAGGCCAGGAATGTTGTCAGATATTGCATCCGAGATGTTAGGTGGCCTTAGATTAGGATATATACCGTTATAGACGCATGTAACGTTACCACGGAGAAGTAGGGTCCGACACGCCTGGAAGGTTGTAGAATATTACATCCGAGATGTCAGGTTGCCTTAGGTTAGTATATATACCGTTATAGACATATATACTGTTCCCTCCGAGAAGTAGAGTTCGACAGGCCAGGAATGTTGTCAAATATTGCATACGAGATGTTAGGTTGCCTTAGATTATGATATATACCGTTATAGACGTATATACTGTTCCCTCCGGGAAGTAGGGTTCGACAGGCCAGGAATGTTGTCAAATATTGCATCCGAGATGTTCGGTTGCCTTAGATTAGGATAAACAACGTTATAGACGCATATAATGTTCCCACCGAGTAGTAGGGTCCGACACGCCTGGAATGTTGTAGAATGATACATCCGAGATGTCAGGTTGCTTTAGGTTAGGATATATGACGTTATAGACGTATATACTGTTCCCTCCGAGAAGTAGGGTTCGACAGGCCAGGAATGTTGTCAAATATTGCATCCGAGATGTTAGGTTGCCTCAGGTAAGGATAAATGAGGTTATAGACGTATATAATGTTCCCTCCGAGAAGTAGGGTTCGACAGGCCAGGAATGTTGTCAAATACTGCATCCGAGATGTTAGGTGGCCTTAGATTAGGATATATACCGTTATAGACGCATGTAACGTTACCACCGAGACGTAGTGACCGACACGCCTGGAATGTTGTCAAATGTTACATCCGAGATGTCAGGTTGCCTTAGGTTAGTATATATACCGTTATAGACATATATACTGTTCCCTCCGAGAAGTAGAGTTCGACAGGCCAGGAATGTTGTCAAATATTGCATCCGAGATGTTAGGTTGCCTCAGGTAAGGATATATGACGTTATAGACGTATATACTGTTCCCTCCGAGAAGTAGGGTTCGACAGGCCAGGAATGTTGCCAAATATTGCATCCGAGATGTTAGGTTGCCTTAGGTTGGGATATATAACGTTATAGACGCATGTAATCTTACCACCGAGACGTAGGGACCGACATGCCTGGAATGTTGTCAAATGTTACATCCGAGATGTTAGGTTGCCTTAGGTTAGGATATATGACGTTACAGACGTATATACTGTTCCCTCCGAGAAGTAGGGTTCGACAGGCCAGGAATGTTGTCAGATATTGCATCCGAGATGTTAGGTTGCCTTAGATTATGATATATACCGTTATAGTCGCATGTAATGTTACCACCGAGACGTAGGGACCGACACGCCTGGAATGTTGTAGAATATTACATCCGAGATGTAAGGTTGCCTTAGGTTAGGATATATAACGTTATGGACGTATATACTGTTCCCACCGAGAAGTAGGGTCCGAAACGGCAGGAATGTTGTCAAATATTACATCCGAGTTGTTACGTTGCCGTTATAGACGCATTAATGTTACCACCGAGACGTAGGGACCGACACGCCTGGAATGTTTTCAAATGTGACATCCGAGATGTTAGGTTGCCTTAGGTTAGGATATATATCGTTATAGACGTATATACTGTTCCCACCGAGAGGTAGGGTTCGACAGGCCAGGAATGTTGTCAAATATTGCATCCGAGATGTTAGGTTGCCTTAGGTTAGGATATATAACGTTATAGACGCATGTAACGTTACCTCCGACACATAGGGACCGACACGCCTGGAATGTTGTCAAATGTTACATCCGAGATGTTAGGTTGCCTTATGTTAGGATATATGACGCTACAGACGTATATACTGTTCCCTCCGAGAAGTAGGGTTCGACAGGCCAGGAATGTTGTCAAGTATTGCATCCGAGATGTTAGGTTGCCTTAGATTAGGATATACAACGTTATAGACGCATATAATGTTCCCACCGAGAAGTAGGGTCCGACACGCCTGGAATGTTGTAGAATAATACATCCGAGATGTCAGGTTGCCTTAGGTTAGGATATATAACGTTATAGACGTATATACTGTTCCCTCCGAGAAGTAGGGTTCGACAGGCCAGGAATGTTGTCAAATATTGCATCCGAGATGTTAGGTTGCCTTAGGTTAGGATATATAACGTTATAGACGCATGTAATGTTACCACCGAGACGTAGGGACCGACACGCCTGGAATGTTGTCAAATGTTACATCCGAGATGTTAGGTTGAATCAGGTTAGGATATATGACGTTATAGACGTATATACTGTTCCCTCCGAGAAGTACGGTTCGACAGGCCAGGAATGTTGTCAAATATTGCATCCGAGATGTCAGGTTGCCTTAGGTTAGGATATATAACGTTATAGACGTATATACTGTTCCCTCCGAGAAGTAGGGTTCGACAGGCCAGGAATGTTGTCAGATATTGCATCCGAGATGTTAGGTTGCCTTAGATTATGATATATACCGTTATAGACGCATATAATGTTCCCACCGAGAAGTAGGGTCCGACACGCCTAGAAGGTTGTAGAATATTACATCCGAGATGTCAGGTTGCCTTAGGTTAGGATATATACCGTTATAGACATATATACTGTTCCCTCCGAGAAGTAGGGTTCGACAGGCCAGGAATGTTGTCAAATATTGCATCCGAGATGTTAGGTTGCCTTAGGTTAGGATATATACCGTTATAGACGTATATACTGTTCCCTCCGGGAAGTAGGGTTCGACAGGCCAGGAATGTTGTCAAATATTGCATCCGAGATGTTCGGTTGCCTTAGATTAGGATAAACAACGTTATAGACGCATATAATGTTCCCACCGAGTAGTAGGGTCCGACACGCCTGGAATGTTGTAGAATGATACATCCGAGATGTCAGGTTGCTTTAGGTTAGGATATATGACGTTATAGACGTATATACTGTTCCCTCCGAGAAGTAGGGTTCGACAGGCCAGGAATGTTGTCAGATATTGCATCCGAGATGTTAGGTTGCCTCAGGTAAGGATATATGAGGTTATAGACGTATATAATGTTCCCTCCGAGAAGTAGGGTTCGACAGGCCAGGAATGTTGCCAAATATTGCATCCGAGATGTTAGGTGGCCTTAGATTAGGATATATACCGTTATAGACGCATGTAACGTTACCACCGAGACGTAGGGACCGACACGCCTGGAATGTTGTCAAATGTTACATCCGAGATGTCAGGTTGCCTTAGGTTAGTATATATACCGTTATAGACATATATACTGTTCCCTCCGAGAAGTAGAGTTCGACAGGCCAGGAATGTTGTCAAATATTGCATCCGAGATGTTAGGTTGCCTTAAATTAGGATATATACCGTTATAGACGCATGTAATGTTACCACCGAGAAGTAGGTTTCGACAGGCCAGGAATGTTGTCAAATATTGCATCCGAGATGTTAAGTTGCCTCAGGTAAGGATATATGACGTTATAGACGTATATACTGTTCCCTCCGAGAAGTAGGGTTCGACAGGCCAGGAATGTTGCCAAATATTGCATCCGAGATGTTAGGTTGCCTTAGGTTGGGATATATAACGTTATAGACGCATGTAATCTTACCACCGAGACGTAGGGACCGACATGCCTGGAATGTTGTCAAATGTTACATCCGAGATGTTAGGTTGCCTTAGGTTAGGATATATGACGTTACAGACGTATATACTGTTCCCTCCGAGAAGTAGGGTTCGACAGGCCAGGAATGTTGTCAGATATTGCATCCGAGATGTTAGGTTGCCTTAGATTATGATATATACCGTTATAGTCGCATGTAATGTTACCACCGAGACGTAGGGACCGACACGCCTGGAATGTTGTAGAATATTACATCCGAGATGTAAGGTTGCCTTAGGTTAGGATATATAACGTTATGGACGTATATACTGTTCCCACCGAGAAGTAGGGTCCGAAACGGCAGGAATGTTGTCAAATATTACATCCGTGTTGTTACGTTGCCGTTATAGACGCATTAATGTTACCACCGAGACGTAGGGACCGACACGCCTGGAATGTTTTCAAATGTGACATCCGAGATGTTAGGTTGCCTTAGGTTAGGATATATATCGTTATAGACGTATATACTGTTCCCACCGAGAGGTAGGGTTCGACAGGCCAGGTATGTTGTCAAATATTGCATCCGAGATGTTAGGTTGCCTTAGGTTAGGATATATAACGTTATAGACGCATGTAACGTTACCTCCGACACATAGGGACCGACACGCCTGGAATGTTGTCAAATGTTACATCCGAGATGTTAGGTTGCCTTATGTTAGGATATATGACGCTACAGACGTATATACTGTTCCCTCCGAGAAGTAGGGTTCGACAGGCCAGGAATGTTGTAAAGTATTGCATCCGAGATGTTAGGTTGCCTTAGATTAGGATATACAACGTTATAGACGCATATAATGTTCCCACCGAGAAGTAGGTTCCGACACGCCTGGAATGTTGTAGAATAATACATCCGAGATGTCAGGTTGCCTTAGGTTAGGATATATAACGTTATAGACGTATATACTGTTCCCTCCGAGAAGTAGGGTTCGACAGGCCAGGAATGTTGTCAAATATTGCATCCGAGATGTCAGGTTGCCTTAGGTTAGGATATATAACGTTATAGACGTATATACTGTTCCCTCCGAGAAGTAGGGTTCGACAGGCCAGGAATGTTGTCAAATATTGCATCCGAGATGTTAGGTTGCCTTAGGTTAGGATATATAACGTTATAGACGCATGTAATGTTACCACCGAGACGTAGGGACCGACACGCCTGGAATGTTGTCAAATGTTACATCCGAGATGTTAGGTTGAATCAGGTTAGGATATATGACGTTATAGACGTATATACTGTTCCCTCCGAGAAGTACGGTTCGACAGGCCAGGAATGTTGTCAAATATTGCATCCGAGATGTCAGGTTGCCTTAGGTTAGGATATATAACGTTATAGACGTATATACTGTTCCCTCCGAGAAGTAGGGTTCGACAGGCCAGGAATGTTGTCAGATATTGCATCCGAGATGTTAGGTTGCCTTAGATTATGATATATACCGTTATAGACGCATATAATGTTCCCACCGAGAAGTAGGGTCCGACACGCCTAGAAGGTTGTAGAATATTACATCCGAGATGTCAGGTTGCCTTAGGTTAGGATATATACCGTTATAGACATATATACTGTTCCCTCCGAGAAGTAGGGTTCGACAGGCCAGGAATGTTGTCAAATATTGCATCCGAGATGTTAGGTTGCCTTAGGTTAGGATATATAACGTTATAGACGCATGTAATGTTACCACCGAGACGTAGGGACCGACACGCCTGGAATGTTGTCAAATGTTACATCCGAGATGTTAGGTTGAATCAGGTTAGGATATATGACGTTATAGACGTATATACTGTTCCCTCCGAGAAGTACGGTTCGACAGGCCAGGAATGTTGTCAAATATTGCATCCGAGATGTCAGGTTGCCTTAGGTTAGGATATATAACGTTATAGACGTATATACTGTTCCCTCCGAGAAGTAGGGTTCGACAGGCCAGGAATGTTGTCAGATATTGCATCCGAGATGTTAGGTGGCCTTAGATTAGGATATATACCGTTATAGACGCATGTAACGTTACCACCGAGAAGTAGGGTCCGACACGCCTGGAAGGTTGTAGAATATTACATCCGAGATGTCAGGTTGCCTTAGGTTAGTATATATACCGTTATAGACATATATACTGTTCCCTCCGAGAAGTAGAGTTCGACAGGCCAGGAATGTTGTCAAATATTGCATACGAGATGTTAGGTTGCCTTAGATTATGATATATACCGTTATAGACGTATATACTGTTCCCTCCGGGAAGTAGGGTTCGACAGGCCAGGAATGTTGTCAAATATTGCATCCGAGATGTTCGGTTGCCTTAGATTAGGATAAACAACGTTATAGACGCATATAATGTTCCCACCGAGTAGTAGGGTCCGACACGCCTGGAATGTTGTAGAATGATACATCCGAGATGTCAGGTTGCTTTAGGTTAGGATATATGACGTTATAGACGTATATACTGTTCCCTCCGAGAAGTAGGGTTCGACAGGCCAGGAATGTTGTCAAATATTGCATCCGAGATGTTAGGTTGCCTCAGGTAAGGATATATGACGTTATAGACGTATATACTGTTCCCTCCGAGAAGTAGGGTTCGACAGGCCAGGAATGTTGCCAAATATTGCATCCGAGATGTTAGGTTGCCTTAGGTTGGGATATATAACGTTATAGACGCATGTAATCTTACCACCGAGACGTAGGGACCGACATGCCTGGAATGTTGTCAAATGTTACATCCGAGATGTTAGGTTGCCTTCGGTTAGGATATATGACGTTACAGACGTATATACTGTTCCCTCCGAGAAGTAGGGTTCGACAGGCCAGGAATGTTGTCAGATATTGCATCCGAGATGTTAGGTTGCATTAGATTATGATATATACCGTTATAGATGCATATAATGTTCCCACCGAGAAGTAGGGTCCGACACGCCTAGAAGGTTGTAGAATATTACATCCGAGATGTCAGGTTGCCTTAGGTTAGGATATATACCGTTATAGACATATATACTGTTCCCTCCGAGAAGTAGAGTTCGACAGGCCAGGAATGTTGTCAAATATTGCATCCGAGATGTTAGGTTGCCTTAGATTATGATATATACCGTTATAGACGCATATAATGTTCCCACCGAGTAGTAGGGTCCGACACGCCTGGAAGGTTGTAGAATATTACATCCGAGATGTTAGGTTGCCTTAGATTATGATATATACCGTTATAGACGTATATACTGTTCCCTCCGAGAAGTAGGGTTCGACAGGCCAGGAATGTTGTCAAATATTGCATCCAAGATGTTAGGTTGCCTTAGATTAGGATATACAACGTTATAGACGCATATAATGTTCCCACCGAGAACTAGGGTCCGACACGCCTGGAATGTTGTAGAATATTACATCCGAGATGTAAGGTTGCCTTAGGTTAGGATATATAACGTTATGGACGTGTATACTGTTCCCACCGAGAAGTAGGGTCCGAAACGCCAGGAATGTTGTAAAATATTACATCCGAGTTGTTACGTTGCCGTTATAGGCGCATTAATGTTACCACCGAGACGTAGGGACCGACACGCCTGGAATGTTGTCAAATGTGACATCCGAGATGTTAGGTTGTCTTAGGTTAGGATATATATCGTTATAGACGTATATACTGTTCCCACCGAGAGGTAGGGTTCGACAGGCCAGGAGTGTTGTCAAATATTGCATCCGAGATGTTAGGTTGCCTTAGATTAGGATGTACAACGTTATAGACGCATATAATGTTCCCACCGACAAGTAGGGTCCGACACGCCTGGAATGTTGTAGAATAACACATCCGAGATGTCAGGTTGCCTTAGGTTAGGATATATAACGTTATAGACGTATATACTGTTCCCTCCGAGAAGTAGGGTTCGACAGGCCAGGAATGTTTGCAAATATTGCATCCGAGATGTTAGGTGGCCTTAGATTAGGATATACAACGTTATAGACGCATATAATGTTCCCACCGAGAAGTAGGTCCGACACGCCTGGAATGTTGTAGAATATTACATCCGAGATGTAAGGTTGCCTTAGGTTAGGATATATAACGTTATGGACGTATATACTGTTCCCACCGAGAAGTAGGGTCCGAAACGGCAGGAATGTTGTCAAATATTACATCCGAATTGTTACGTTGCCGTTATAGACGCATTAATGTTACCACCGAGACGTAGGGACCGACACGCCTGGAATGTTGTCAAATGTGACATCCGAGATGTTAGGTTGCCTTAGGTTAGGATATATATCGTTATAGACGTATATACTGTTCCCACCGAGAGGTAGGGTTCGACAGGCAAGGAATGTTGTCACATATTGCATCCGAGATGTTAGGTTGCCTTAGGTTAGGATATATAACGTTATAGACGCATGTAATTTTACCTCCGACACGTAGGGACCGACACGCCTGGAATGTAGTCAAATGTGACATCCGAGATGTTAGGTTGCCTTAGGTTAGGATATATATCGTTATAGACGTATATACTGTTCCCACCGAGAGGTAGGGTTCGACAGGCAAGGAATGTTGTCACATATTGCATCCGAGATGTTAGGTCGCCTTAGGTTAGGATATATAACGTTATAGACGCATGTAATTTTACCTCCGACACGTAGGGACCGACACGCCTGGAATGTTGTCAAATGTTACATCCGAGATGTTAGGTTGCCTTATGTTAGGATATATGACGCTACAGACGTATATACTGTTCCCTCCGAGAAGTACGGTTCGACAGGCCAGGAATTTTGTCAAATATTGCATCCGAGATGTTAGGTTGCCTTAGGTTAGGATATATAACGTTATAGACGCATGTAATGTTACCACCGAGACGTAGGGACCGACACGCCTGGAATGTTGTCAAATGTTACATCCGAGATGTTAGGTTGCCTTAGGTTAGGATATATGACGTTACAGACGTATATACTGTTCCCTCCGGGAAGTAGGGTGCGACAGGCCAGGAATGTTGTCAAATATTGCATCCGAGATGTTAGGTTGCCTTAGATTATGATATATACCGTTATAGACGTATATACTGTTCCCTCCGAGAAGTAGGGTTCGACAGGCCAGGAATGTTGTCAAATATTGCATCCAAGATGTTAGGTTGCCTTAGATTAGGATATACAACGTTATAGACGCATATAATGTTCCCACCGAGAAGTAGGGTCCGACACGCCTGGAATGTTGTAGAATATTACATCCGAGATGTAAGGTTGCCTTAGGTTAGGATATATAACGTTATGGACATGTATACTGTTCCCACCGAGAAGTAGGGTCCGAAACGCCAGGAATGTTGTAAAATATTACATCCGAGTTGTTACGTTGCCGTTATAGACGCATTAATGTTACCACCGAGACGTAGGGACCGACACGCCTGGAATGTTGTCAAATGTTACATCCGAGATGTTAGGTTGCCTTATGTTAGGATATATGACGCTACAGACGTATATACTGTTCCCTCCGAGAAGTACGGTTCGACAGGCCAGGAATTTTGTCAAATATTGCATCCGAGATGTTAGGTTGCCTTAGGTTAGGATATATAACGTTATAGACGCATGTAATGTTACCACCGAGACGTAGGGACCGACACGCCTGGAATGTTGTCAAATGTTACATCCGAGATGTTAGGTTGCCTTAGGTTAGGATATATGACGTTACAGACGTATATACTGTTCCCTCCGGGAAGTAGGGTGCGACAGGCCAGGAATGTTGTCAAATATTGCATCCGAGATGTTAGGTTGCCTTAGATTAGGATATACAACGTTATAGACGCATATAATGTTCCCACCGAGAAGTAGGGTCCGACAGGCCTGGAATGTTGTACAATAATACATCCGAGATGTCAGGTTGCCTTAGGTTAGGATATATAACGTTATAGACGTATATACTGTTCCCTCCGAGAAGTAGGGTTCGACAGGCCAGGAATGTTTGCAAATATTGCATCCGAGATGCTAGGTGTCCTTAGATTAGGATATACAACGTTATAGACGCATATAATGTTCCCACCGAGAAGTAGGTCCGACACGCCTGGAATGTTGTAGAATATTACATCCGAGATGTAAGGTTGCCTTAGGTTAGGATATATAACGTTATGGACGTATATACTGTTCCCACCGAGAAGTAGGGTCCGAAACGGCAGGAATGTTGTCAAATATTACATCCGAGTTGTTACGTTGCCGTTATAGACGCATTAATGTTACCACCGAGACGTAGGGACCGACACGCCTGGAATGTTGTCAAATGTGACATCCGAGATGTTAGGTTGCCTTAGGTTAGGATATATATCGTTATAGACGTATATACTGTTCCCACCGAGAGGTAGGGTTCGACAGGCCAGGAATGTTGTCAAATATTGCATCCGAGATGTTAGGTTGCCTTAGGTTAGGATATATAACGTTATAGACTCATGTAACGTTACCTCCGACACGTAGGGACCGACACGCCTGGAATGTTGTCAAATGTTACATCCGAGATGTTAGGTTGCCTTATGTTAGGATATATGACGCTACAGATGTATATACTGTTCCCTCCGAGAAGTACGGTTCGACAGGCCAGGAATTTTGTCAAATATTGCATCCGAGATGTTAGGTTGCCTTAGGTTAGGATATATAACGTTATAGACGCATGTAATGTTACCACCGAGACGTAGGGACCGACACGCCTGGAATGTTGTCAAATGTTACATCCGAGATGTTAGGTTGCCTTAGGTTAGGATATATGACGTTACAGACGTATATACTGTTCCCTCCGGGAAGTAGGGTGCGACAGGCCAGGAATGTTGTCAAATATTGCATCCGAGATGTTAGGTTGCCTTAGATTATGATATATACCGTTATAGACGTATATACTGTTCCCTCCGAGAAGTAGGGTTCGACAGGCCAGGAATGTTGTCAAATATTGCATCCAAGATGTTAGGTTGCCTTAGATTAGGATATACAACGTTATAGACGCATATAATGTTCCCACCGAGAAGTAGGGTCCGACACGCCTGGAATGTTGTAGAATATTACATCCGAGATGTAAGGTTGCCTTAGGTTAGGATATATAACGTTATGGACATGTATACTGTTCCCACCGAGAAGTAGGGTCCGAAACGCCAGGAATGTTGTAAAATATTACATCCGAGTTGTTACGTTGCCGTTATAGACGCATTAATGTTACCACCGAGACGTAGGGACCGACACGCCTGGAATGTTGTCAAATGTGACATACGAGATGTTAGGTTGCCTTAGGTTCGGATATATATCGTTATAGACGTATATACTGTTCCCACCGAGAGGTAGGGTTCGACAGGCCAGGAGTGTTGTCAAATATTGCATCCGAGATGTTAGGTTGCCTTAGATTAGGATATACAACGTTATAGACGCATATAATGTTCCCACCGAGAAGTAGGGTCCGACACGCCTGGAATGTTGTAGAATAACACATCCGAGATGTCAGGTTGCCTTAGGTTAGGATATATAACGTTATAGACGTATATACTGTTCCCTCCGAGAAGTAGGGTTCGACAGGCCAGGAATGTTTGCAAATATTGCATCCGAGATGTTAGGTGGCCTTAGATTAGGATATACAACGTTATAGACGCATATAATGTTCCCACCGAGAAGTAGGTCCGACACGCCTGGAATGTTGTAGAATATTACATCCGAGATGTAAGGTTGCCTTAGGTTAGGATATATAACGTTATGGACGTATATACTGTTCCCACCGAGAAGTAGGGTCCGAAACGGCAGGAATGTTGTCAAATATTACATCCGAATTGTTACGTTGCCGTTATAGACGCATTAATGTTACCACCGAGACGTAGGGACCGACAGGCCTGGAATGTTGTCAAATGTGACATCCGAGATGTTAGGTTGCCTTAGGTTAGGATATATATCGTTATAGACGTATATACTGTTCCCATCGAGAGGTAGGGTTCGACAGGCAAGGAATGTTGTCACATATTGCATCCGAGATGTTAGGTTGCCTTAGGTTAGGATATATAACGTTATAGACGCATGTAATTTTACCTCCGACACGTAGGGACCGACACGCCTGGAATGTTGTCAAATGTTACATCCGAGATGTTAGGTTGCCTTATGTTAGGATATATGACGCTACACACGTATATACTGTTCCCTCCGAGAAGTAGGGTTCGACGGGCCAGGAATGTTGTCAAATATTGCATCCGAGATGTTAGGTTGCCTCAGGTAAGGATATATGACGTTATAGACGTATATACTGTTCCCTCCGAGAAGTAGGGTTCGACGGGCCAGGAATGTTGTCAAATATTGCATCCGAGATGTTAGGTTGCCTTAGATTAGGATATATACCGTTATAGACGCATGTAATGTTACCACCGAGACGTAGGGACCGACACGCCTGGAATGTTGTAGAATATTACATCCGAGATGTAAGGTTGCCTTAGGTTAGGATATATAACGTTATGGACGTATATACTGTTCCCACCGAGAAGTAGGGTCCGAAACGGCAGGAAAGTTGTCAAATATTACATCCGAGTTGTTACGTTGCCGTTATAGACGCATTAATGTTACCACCGAGACGTAGGGACCGACACGCCTGGAATGTTGTCAAATGTGACATCCGAGATGTTAGGTTGCCTTAGGTTAGGATATATATCGTTATAGACGTATATACTGTTCCCACCGAGAGGTAGGGTTCGACAGGCCAGGAATGTTGTCAAATATTGCATCCGAGATGTTAGGTTGCCTTAGGTTAGGATATATAACGTTATAGACTCATGTAACGTTACCTCCGACACGTAGGGACCGACACGCCTGGAATGTTGTCAAATGTTACATCCGAGATGTTAGGTTGCCTTATGTTAGGATATATGACGCTACAGATGTATATACTGTTCCCTCCGAGAAGTACGGTTCGACAGGCCAGGAATTTTGTCAAATATTGCATCCGAGATGTTAGGTTGCCTTAGGTTAGGATATATAACGTTATAGACGCATGTAATGTTACCACCGAGACGTAGGGACCGACACGCCTGGAATGTTGTCAAATGTTACATCCGAGATGTTAGGTTGCCTTAGGTTAGGATATATGACGTTACAGACGTATATACTGTTCCCTCCGGGAAGTAGGGTGCGACAGGCCAGGAATGTTGTCAAATATTGCATCCGAGATGTTAGGTTGCCTCAGGTAAGGATATATGACGTTATAGACGTATATACTGTTCCCTCCGAGAAGTAGGGTTCGACGGGCCAGGAATGTTGTCAAATATTGCATCCGAGATGTTAGGTTGCCTTAGATTAGGATATATACCGTTATAGACGCATGTAATGTTACCACCGAGACGTAGGGACCGACACGCCTGGAATGTTGTAGAATATTACATCCGAGATGTAAGGTTGCCTTAGGTTAGGATATATAACGTTATGGACGTATATACTGTTCCCACCGAGAAGTAGGGTCCGAAACGGCAGGAATGTTGTCAAATATTACATCCGAATTGTTACGTTGCCGTTATAGACGCATTAATGTTACCACCGAGACGTAGGGACCGACACGCCTGGAATGTTGTCAAATGTGACATCCGAGATGTTAGGTTGCCTTAGGTTAGGATATATATCGTTATAGACGTATATACTGTTCCCACCGAGAGGTAGGGTTCGACAGGCAAGGAATGTTGTCACATATTGCATCCGAGATGTTAGGTCGCCTTAGGTTAGGATATATAACGTTATAGACGCATGTAATTTTACCTCCGACACGTAGGGACCGACACGCCTGGAATGTTGTCAAATGTTACATCCGAGATGTTAGGTTGCCTTATGTTAGGATATATGACGCTACAGACGTATATACTGTTCCCTCCGAGAAGTAGGGTTCGACGGGCCAGGAATGTTGTCAAATATTGCATCCGAGATGTTAGGTTGCCTCAGGTAAGGATATATGACGTTATAGACGTATATACTGTTCCCTCCGAGAAGTAGGGTTCGACGGGCCAGGAATGTTGTAAAATATTACATCAGAGTTGTTACGTTGCCGTTATAGACGCATTAATGTTACCACCGAGACGTAGGGACCGACACGCCTGGAATGTTGTCAAATGTGACATCCGAGATGTTAGGTTGCCTTAGGTTAGGATATATATCGTTATAGACGTATATACTGTTCCCACCGAGAGGTAGGGTTCGACAGGCCAGGAATGTTGTCAAATATTGCATCCGAGATGTTAGGTTGCCTTAGATTAGGATATACAACGTTATAGACGCATATAATGTTCCCACCGAGAAGTAGGGTCCGACACGCCTGGAATGTTGTAGAATAATACATCCGAGATGTCAGGTTGCCTTAGGTTAGGATATATAACGTTATGGACGTGTATACTGTTCCCACCGAGAAGTAGGGTCCGAAACGCCCGGAATGTTGTAAAATATTACATCCGAGTTGTTACGTTGCCGTTATAGACGCATTAATGTTACCACCGAGACGTAGGGACCGACACGCCTGGAATGTTGTGAAATGTGACATCCGAGATGTTAGGTTGCCTTAGGTTAGGATATATGACGTTATAGACGTATATACTGTTCCCACCGAGAGGTAGGGTTCGACAGGCCAGGAATGTTGTCAAATATTGCATCCGAGATGTTAGGTTGCCTTAGGTTAGGATATACAACGTTATAGACTCATGTAACGTTACCTCCGACACGTAGGGACCGCCACGCCTGGAATGTTGTCAAATGTTACATCCGAGATGTTAGGTTGCCTTATGTTAGGATATATGACGCTACAGACGTATATACTGTTCCCTCCGAGAAGTACGGTTCGACAGGCCAGGAATTTTGTCAAATATTGCATCCGAGATGTTAGGTTGCCTTAGGTTAGGATATATAACGTTATAGACGCATGTAATGTTACCACCGAGACGTAGGGACCGACACGCCTGGAATGTTGTCAAATGTTACATCCGAGATGTTAGGTTGCCTTAGGTTAGGATATATGACGTTACAGACGTATATACTGTTCCCTCCGGGAAGTAGGGTGCGACAGGCCAGGAATGTTGTCAAATATTGCATCCGAGATGTTAGGTTGCCTTAGATTATGATATATACCGTTATAGACGTATATACTGTTCCCTCCGAGAAGTAGGGTTCGACAGGCCAGGAATGTTGTCAAATATTGCATCCAAGATGTTAGGTTGCCTTAGATTAGGATATACAACGTTATAGACGCATATAATGTTCCCACCGAGAAGTAGGGTCCGACACGCCTGGAATGTTGTAGAATATTACATCCGAGATGTAAGGTTGCCTTAGGTTAGGATATATAACGTTATGGACATGTATACTGTTCCCACCGAGAAGTAGGGTCCGAAACGCCAGGAATGTTGTAAAATATTACATCCGAGTTGTTACGTTGCCGTTATAGACGCATTAATGTTACCACCGAGACGTAGGGACCGACACGCCTGGAATGTTGTCAAATGTTACATCCGAGATGTTAGGTTGCCTTATGTTAGGATATATGACGCTACAGACGTATATACTGTTCCCTCCGAGAAGTACGGTTCGACAGGCCAGGAATTTTGTCAAATATTGCATCCGAGATGTTAGGTTGCCTTAGGTTAGGATATATAACGTTATAGACGCATGTAATGTTACCACCGAGACGTAGGGACCGACACGCCTGGAATGTTGTCAAATGTTACATCCGAGATGTTAGGTTGCCTTAGGTTAGGATATATGACGTTACAGACGTATATACTGTTCCCTCCGGGAAGTAGGGTGCGACAGGCCAGGAATGTTGTCAAATATTGCATCCGAGATGTTAGGTTGCCTTAGATTAGGATATACAACGTTATAGACGCATATAATGTTCCCACCGAGAAGTAGGGTCCGACAGGCCTGGAATGTTGTACAATAATACATCTGAGATGTCAGGTTGCCTTAGGTTAGGATATATAACGTTATAGACGTATATACTGTTCCCTCCGAGAAGTAGGGTTCGACAGGCCAGGAATGTTTGCAAATATTGCATCCGAGATGCTAGGTGTCCTTAGATTAGGATATACAACGTTATAGACGAATATAATGTTCCCACCGAGAAGTAGGTCCGACACGCCTGGAATGTTGTAGAATATTACATCCGAGATGTAAGGTTGCCTTAGGTTAGGATATATAACGTTATGGACGTATATACTGTTCCCACCGAGAAGTAGGGTCCGAAACGGCAGGAATGTTGTCAAATATTACATCCGAATTGTTACGTTGCCGTTATAGACGCATTAATGTTACCACCGAGACGTAGGGACCGACACGCCTGGAATGTTGTCAAATGTGACATCCGAGATGTTAGGTTGCCTTAGGTTAGGATATATATCGTTATAGACGTATATACTGTTCCCACCGAGAGGTAGGGTTCGACAGGCAAGGAATGTTGTCACATATTGCATCCGAGATGTTAGGTCGCCTTAGGTTAGGATATATAACGTTATAGACGCATGTAATTTTACCTCCGACACGTAGGGACCGACACGCCTGGAATGTTGTCAAATGTTACATCCGAGATGTTAGGTTGCCTTATGTTAGGATATATGACGCTACAGACGTATATACTGTTCCCTCCGAGAAGTAGGGTTCGACGGGCCAGGAATGTTGTCAAATATTGCATCCGAGATGTTAGGTTGCCTCAGGTAAGGATATATGACGTTATAGACGCATACTGTTCCCTCCGAGAAGTAGGGTTCGACGGGCCAGGAATGTTGTAAAATATTACATCAGAGTTGTTACGTTGCCGTTATAGACGCATTAATGTTACCACCGAGACGTAGGGACCGACACGCCTGGAATGTTGTCAAATGTGACATCCGAGATGTTAGGTTGCCTTAGGTTAGGATATATATCGTTATAGACGTATATACTGTTCCCACCGAGAGGTAGGGTTCGACAGGCCAGGAATGTTGTCAAATATTGCATCCGAGATGTTAGGTTGCCTTAGATTAGGATATACAACGTTATAGACGCATATAATGTTCCCACCGAGAAGTAGGGTCCGACACGCCTGGAATGTTGTAGAATAATACATCCGAGATGTCAGGTTGCCTTAGGTTAGGATATATAACGTTATGGACGTGTATACTGTTCCCACCGAGAAGTAGGGTCCGAAACGCCCGGAATGTTGTAAAATATTACATCCGAGTTGTTACGTTGCCGTTATAGACGCATTAATGTTACCACCGAGACGTAGGGACCGACACGCCTGGAATGTTGTGAAATGTGACATCCGAGATGTTAGGTTGCCTTAGGTTAGGATATATGACGTTATAGACGTATATACTGTTCCCACCGAGAGGTAGGGTTCGACAGGCCAGGAATGTTGTCAAATATTGCATCCGAGATGTTAGGTTGCCTTAGGTTAGGATATATAACGTTATAGACTCATGTAACGTTACCTCCGACACGTAGGGACCGACACGCCTGGAATGTTGTCAAATGTTACATCCGAGATGTTAGGTTGCCTTATGTTAGGATATATGACGCTACAGACGTATATACTGTTCCCTCCGAGAAGTACGGTTCGACAGGCCAGGAATTTTGTCAAATATTGCATCCGAGATGTTAGGTTGCCTTAGGTTAGGATATATAACGTTATAGACGCATGTAATGTTACCACCGAGACGTAGGGACCGACACGCCTGGAATGTTGTCAAATGTTACATCCGAGATGTTAGGTTGCCTTAGGTTAGGATATATGACGTTACAGACGTATATACTGTTCCCTCCGGGAAGTAGGGTGCGACAGGCCAGGAATGTTGTCAAATATTGCATCCGAGATGTTAGGTTGCCTTAGATTATGATATATACCGTTATAGACGTATATACTGTTCCCTCCGAGAAGTAGGGTTCGACAGGCCAGGAATGTTGTCAAATATTGCATCCAAGATGTTAGGTTGCCTTAGATTAGGATATACAACGTTATAGACGCATATAATGTTCCCACCGAGAAGTAGGGTCCGACACGCCTGGAATGTTGTAGAATATTACATCCGAGATGTAAGGTTGCCTTAGGTTAGGATATATAACGTTATGGACATGTATACTGTTCCCACCGAGAAGTAGGGTCCGAAACGCCAGGAATGTTGTAAAATATTACATCCGAGTTGTTACGTTGCCGTTATAGACGCATTAATGTTACCACCGAGACGTAGGGACCGACACGCCTGGAATGTTGTCAAATGTTACATCCGAGATGTTAGGTTGCCTTATGTTAGGATATATGACGCTACAGACGTATATACTGTTCCCTCCGAGAAGTACGGTTCGACAGGCCAGGAATTTTGTCAAATATTGCATCCGAGATGTTAGGTTGCCTTAGGTTAGGATATATAACGTTATAGACGCATGTAATGTTACCACCGAGACGTAGGGACCGACACGCCTGGAATGTTGTCAAATGTTACATCCGAGATGTTAGGTTGCCTTAGGTTAGGATATATGACGTTACAGACGTATATACTGTTCCCTCCGGGAAGTAGGGTGCGACAGGCCAGGAATGTTGTCAAATATTGCATCCGAGATGTTAGGTTGCCTTAGATTAGGATATACAACGTTATAGACGCATATAATGTTCCCACCGAGAAGTAGGGTCCGACAGGCCTGGAATGTTGTACAATAATACATCTGAGATGTCAGGTTGCCTTAGGTTAGGATATATAACGTTATAGACGTATATACTGTTCCCTCCGAGAAGTAGGGTTCGACAGGCCAGGAATGTTTGCAAATATTGCATCCGAGATGCTAGGTGTCCTTAGATTAGGATATACAACGTTATAGACGCATATAATGTTCCCACCGAGAAGTAGGTCCGACACGCCTGGAATGTTGTAGAATATTACATCCGAGATGTAAGGTTGCCTTAGGTTAGGATATATAACGTTATGGACGTATATACTGTTCCCACCGAGAAGTAGGGTCCGAAACGGCAGGAATGTTGTCAAATATTACATCCGAGTTGTTACGTTGCCGTTATAGACGCATTAATGTTACCACCGAGACGTAGGGACCGACACGCCTGGAATGTTGTCAAATGTGACATCCGAGATGTTAGGTTGCCTTAGGTTAGGATATATATCGTTATAGACGTATATACTGTTCCCACCGAGAGGTAGGGTTCGACAGGCCAGGAATGTTGTCAAATATTGCATCCGAGATGTTAGGTTGCCTTAGGTTAGGATATATAACGTTATAGACTCATGTAACGTTACCTCCGACACGTAGGGACCGACACGCCTGGAATGTTGTCAAATGTTACATCCGAGATGTTAGGTTGCCTTATGTTAGGATATATGACGCTACAGATGTATATACTGTTCCCTCCGAGAAGTACGGTTCGACAGGCCAGGAATTTTGTCAAATATTGCATCCGAGATGTTAGGTTGCCTTAGGTTAGGATATATAACGTTATAGACGCATGTAATGTTACCACCGAGACGTAGGGACCGACACGCCTGGAATGTTGTCAAATGTTACATCCGAGATGTTAGGTTGCCTTAGGTTAGGATATATGACGTTACAGACGTACATACTGTTCCCTCCGGGAAGTAGGGTGCGACAGGCCAGGAATGTTGTCAAATATTGCATCCGAGATGTTAGGTTGCCTTAGATTATGATATATACCGTTATAGACGTATATACTGTTCCCTCCGAGAAGTAGGGTTCGACAGGCCAGGAATGTTGTCAAATATTGCATCCAAGATGTTAGGTTGCCTTAGATTAGGATATACAACGTTATAGACGCATATAATGTTCCCACCGAGAAGTAGGGTCCGACACGCCTGGAATGTTGTAGAATATTACATCCGAGATGTAAGGTTGCCTTAGGTTAGGATATATAACGTTATGGACATGTATACTGTTCCCACCGAGAAGTAGGGTCCGAAACGCCAGGAATGTTGTAAAATATTACATCCGAGTTGTTACGTTGCCGTTATAGACGCATTAATGTTACCACCGAGACGTAGGGACCGACACGCCTGGAATGTTGTCAAATGTTACATCCGAGATGTTAGGTTGCCTTATGTTAGGATATATGACGCTACAGACGTATATACTGTTCCCTCCGAGAAGTACGGTTCGACAGGCCAGGAATTTTGTCAAATATTGCATCCGAGATGTTAGGTTGCCTTAGGTTAGGATATATAACGTTATAGACGCATGTAATGTTACCACCGAGACGTAGGGACCGACACGCCTGGAATGTTGTCAAATGTTACATCCGAGATGTTAGGTTGCCTTAGGTTAGGATATATGACGTTACAGACGTATATACTGTTCCCTCCGGGAAGTAGGGTGCGACAGGCCAGGAATGTTGTCAAATATTGCATCCGAGATGTTAGGTTGCCTTAGATTAGGATATACAACGTTATAGACGCATATAATGTTCCCACCGAGAAGTAGGGTCCGACAGGCCTGGAATGTTGTACAATAATACATCTGAGATGTCAGGTTGCCTTAGGTTAGGATATATAACGTTATAGACGTATATACTGTTCCCTCCGAGAAGTAGGGTTCGACAGGCCAGGAATGTTTGCAAATATTGCATCCGAGATGCTAGGTGTCCTTAGATTAGGATATACAACGTTATAGACGCATATAATGTTCCCACCGAGAAGTAGGTCCGACACGCCTGGAATGTTGTAGAATATTACATCCGAGATGTAAGGTTGCCTTAGGTTAGGATATATAACGTTATGGACGTATATACTGTTCCCACCGAGAAGTAGGGTCCGAAACGGCAGGAATGTTGTCAAATATTACATCCGAGTTGTTACGTTGCCGTTATAGACGCATTAATGTTACCACCGAGACGTAGGGACCGACACGCCTGGAATGTTGTCAAATGTGACATCCGAGATGTTAGGTTGCCTTAGGTTAGGATATATATCGTTATAGACGTATATACTGTTCCCACCGAGAGGTAGGGTTCGACAGGCCAGGAATGTTGTCAAATATTGCATCCGAGATGTTAGGTTGCCTTAGGTTAGGATATATAACGTTATAGACTCATGTAACGTTACCTCCGACACGTAGGGACCGACACGCCTGGAATGTTGTCAAATGTTACATCCGAGATGTTAGGTTGCCTTATGTTAGGATATATGACGCTACAGATGTATATACTGTTCCCTCCGAGAAGTACGGTTCGACAGGCCAGGAATTTTGTCAAATATTGCATCCGAGATGTTAGGTTGCCTTAGGTTAGGATATATAACGTTATAGACGCATGTAATGTTACCACCGAGACGTAGGGACCGACACGCCTGGAATGTTGTCAAATGTTACATCCGAGATGTTAGGTTGCCTTAGGTTAGGATATATGACGTTACAGACGTACATACTGTTCCCTCCGGGAAGTAGGGTGCGACAGGCCAGGAATGTTGTCAAATATTGCATCCGAGATGTTAGGTTGCCTTAGATTATGATATATACCGTTATAGACGTATATACTGTTCCCTCCGAGAAGTAGGGTTCGACAGGCCAGGAATGTTGTCAAATATTGCATCCAAGATGTTAGGTTGCCTTAGATTAGGATATACAACGTTATAGACGCATATAATGTTCCCACCGAGAAGTAGGGTCCGACACGCCTGGAATGTTGTAGAATATTACATCCGAGATGTAAGGTTGCCTTAGGTTAGGATATATAACGTTATGGACATGTATACTGTTCCCACCGAGAAGTAGGGTCCGAAACGCCAGGAATGTTGTAAAATATTACATCCGAGTTGTTACGTTGCCGTTATAGACGCATTAATGTTACCACCGAGACGTAGGGACCGACACGCCTGGAATGTTGTCAAATGTGACATACGAGATGTTAGGTTGCCTTAGGTTAGGATATATATCGTTATAGACGTATATACTGTTCCCACCGAGAGGTAGGGTTCGACAGGCCAGGAGTGTTGTCAAATATTGCATCCGAGATGTTAGGTTGCCTTAGATTAGGATATACAACGTTATAGACGCATATAATGTTCCCACCGAGAAGTAGGGTCCGACACGCCTGGAATGTTGTAGAATAACACATCCGAGATGTCAGGTTGCCTTAGGTTAGGATATATAACGTTATAGACGTATATACTGTTCCCTCCGAGAAGTAGGGTTCGACAGGCAAGGAATGTTTGCAAATATTGCATCCGAGATGTTAGGTGGCCTTAGATTAGGATATACAACGTTATAGACGCATATAATGTTCCCACCGAGAAGTAGGTCCGACACGCCTGGAATGTTGTAGAATATTACATCCGAGATGTAAGGTTGCCTTAGGTTAGGATATATAACGTTATGGACGTATATACTGTTCCCACCGAGAAGTAGGGTCCGAAACGGCAGGAATGTTGTCAAATATTACATCCGAATTGTTACGTTGCCGTTATAGAAGCATTAATGTTACCACCGAGACGTAGGGACCGACAGGCCTGGAATGTTGTCAAATGTGACATCCGAGATGTTAGGTTGCCTTAGGTTAGGATATATATCGTTATAGACGTATATACTGTTCCCATCGAGAGGTAGGGTTCGACAGGCAAGGAATGTTGTCACATATTGCATCCGAGATGTTAGGTTGCCTTAGGTTAGGATATATAACGTTATAGACGCATGTAATTTTACCTCCGACACGTAGGGACCGACACGCCTGGAATGTTGTCAAATGTTACATCCGAGATGTTAGGTTGCCTTATGTTAGGATATATGACGCTACAGACGTATATACTGTTCCCTCCGAGAAGTAGGGTTCGACGGGCCAGGAATGTTGTCAAATATTGCATCCGAGATGTTAGGTTGCCTCAGGTAAGGATATATGACGTTATAGACGTATATACTGTTCCCTCCGAGAAGTAGGGTTCGACGGGCCAGGAATGTTGTCAAATATTGCATCCGAGATGTTAGGTTGCCTTAGATTAGGATATATACCGTTATAGACGCATGTAATGTTACCACCGAGACGTAGGGACCGACACGCCTGGAATGTTGTAGAATATTACATCCGAGATGTAAGGTTGCCTTAGGTTAGGATATATAACGTTATGGACGTATATACTGTTCCCACCGAGAAGTAGGGTCCGAAACGGCAGGAATGTTTTCAAATATTACATCCGAGTTGTTACGTTGCCGTTATAGACGCATTAATGTTACCACCGAGACGTAGGGACCGACACGCCTGGAATGTTGTCAAATGTGACATCCGAGATGTTAGGTTGCCTTAGGTTAGGATATATATCGTTATAGACGTATATACTGTTCCCACCGAGAGGTAGGGTTCGACAGGCCAGGAATGTTGTAAAATATTGCATCCGAGATGTTAGGTTGCCTTAGGTTAGGATATATAACGTTATAGACTCATGTAACGTTACCTCCGACACGTAGGGACCGACACGCCTGGAATGTTGTCAAATGTTACATCCGAGATGTTAGGTTGCCTTATGTTAGGATATATGACGCTACAGATGTATATACTGTTCCCTCCGAGAAGTACGGTTCGACAGGCCAGGAATTTTGTCAAATATTGCATCCGAGATGTTAGGTTGCCTTAGGTTAGGATATATAACGTTATAGACGCATGTAATGTTACCACCGAGACGTAGGGACCGACACGCCTGGAATGTTGTCAAATGTTACATCCGAGATGTTAGGTTGCCTTAGGTTAGGATATATGACGTTACAGACGTATATACTGTTCCCTCCGGGAAGTAGGGTGCGACAGGCCAGGAATGTTGTCAAATATTGCATCCGAGATGTTAGGTTGCCTTAGATTATGATATATACCGTTATAGACGTATATACTGTTCCCTCCGAGAAGTAGGGTTCGACAGGCCAGGAATGTTGTCAAATATTGCATCCAAGATGTTAGGTTGCCTTAGATTAGGATATACAACGTTATAGACGCATATAATGTTCCCACCGAGAAGTAGGGTCCGACACGCCTGGAATGTTGTAGAATATTACATCCGAGATGTAAGGTTGCCTTAGGTTAGGATATATAACGTTATGGACATGTATACTGTTCCCACCGAGAAGTAGGGTCCGAAACGCCAGGAATGTTGTAAAATATTACATCCGAGTTGTTACGTTGCCGTTATAGACGCATTAATGTTACCACCGAGACGTAGGGACCGACACGCCTGGAATGTTGTCAAATGTGACATACGAGATGTTAGGTTGCCTTAGGTTAGGATATATATCGTTATAGACGTATATACTGTTCCCACCGAGAGGTAGGGTTCGACAGGCCAGGAGTGTTGTCAAATATTGCATCCGAGATGTTAGGTTGCCTTAGATTAGGATATACAACGTTATAGACGCATATAATGTTTCCACCGAGAAGTAGGGTCCGACACGTCTGGAATGTTGTAGAATAACACATCCGAGATGTCAGGTTGCCTTAGGTTAGGATATATAACGTTATAGACGTATATACTGTTCCCTCCGAGAAGTAGGGTTCGACAGGCCAGGAATGTTTGCAAATATTGCATCCGAGATGTTAGGTGGCCTTAGATTAGGATATACAACGTTATAGACGCATATAATGTTCCCACCGAGAAGTAGGTCCGACACGCCTGGAATGTTGTAGAATATTACATCCGAGATGTAAGGTTGCCTTAGGTTAGGATATATAACGTTATGGACGTATATACTGTTCCCACCGAGAAGTAGGGTCCGAAACGGCAGGAATGTTGTCAAATATTACATCCGAATTGTTACGTTGCCGTTATAGACGCATTAATGTTACCACCGAGACGTAGGGACCGACAGGCCTGGAATGTTGTCAAATGTGACATCCGAGATGTTAGGTTGCCTTAGGTTAGGATATATATCGTTATAGACGTATATACTGTTCCCACCGAGAGGTAGGGTTCGACAGGCAAGGAATGTTGTCACATATTGCATCCGAGATGTTAGGTTGCCTTAGGTTAGGATATATAACGTTATAGACGCATGTAATTTTACCTCCGACACGTAGGGACCGACACGCCTGGAATGTTGTCAAATGTTACATCCGAGATGTTAGGTTGCCTTATGTTAGGATATATGACGCTACAGACGTATATACTGTTCCCTCCGAGAAGTAGGGTTCGACGGGCCAGGAATGTTGTCAAATATTGCATCCGAGATGTTAGGTTGCCTCAGGTAAGGATATATGACGTTATAGACGTATATACTGTTCCCTCCGAGAAGTAGGGTTCGACGGGCCAGGAATGTTGTCAAATATTGCATCCGAGATGTTAGGTTGCCTTAGATTAGGATATATACCGTTATAGACGCATGTAATGTTACCACCGAGACGTAGGGACCGACACGCCTGGAATGTTGTAGAATATTACATCCGAGATGTAAGGTTGCCTTAGGTTAGGATATATAACGTTATGGACGTATATACTGTTCCCACCGAGAAGTAGGGTCCGAAACGGCAGGAATGTTGTCAAATATTACATCCGAGTTGTTACGTTGCCGTTATAGACGCATTAATGTTACCACCGAGACGGAGGGACCGACACGCCTGGAATGTTGTCAAATGTTACATCCGAGATGTTATGTTGCCTTAGATTAGGATATATGACGTTACAGACGTATATACTGTTCCCTCCGAGAAGTAGTGTTCGACAGCCCAGGAATGTTGTCAAATGTTACATCCGAGATGTTAGGTTGCCTTAGATTATGATATATACCGTTATAGACGTATATACTGTTCCCTCCGGGAAGTAGGGTGCGACAGGCCAGGAATGTTGTCAAATATTGCATCCGAGATGTTAGGTTGCCTTAGATTATGGTATATACCGTTATAGACGTATATACTGTTCCCTCCGAGAAGTAGGGTTCGACAGGCCAGGAATGTTGTCAAATATTGCATCCAAGATGTTAGGTTGCCTTAGATTAGGATATACAACGTTATAGACGCATATAATGTTCCCACCGAGAAGTAGGGTCCGACACGCCTGGAATGTTGTAGAATATTACATCCGAGATGTAAGGTTGCCTTAGGTTAGGATATATAACGTTATGGACATGTATACTGTTCCCACCGAGAAGTAGGGTCCGAAACGCCAGGAATGTTGTAAAATATTACATCCGAGTTGTTACGTTGCCGTTATAGACGCATTAATGTTACCACCGAGACGTAGGGACCGACACGCCTGGAATGTTGTCAAATGTGACATACGAGATGTTAGGTTGCCTTAGGTTAGGATATATATCGTTATAGACGTATATACTGTTCCCACCGAGAGGTAGGGTTCGACAGGCCAGGAGTGTTGTCAAATATTGCATCCGAGATGTTAGGTTGCCTTAGATTAGGATATACAACGTTATAGACGCATATAATGTTCCCACCGAGAAGTAGGGTCCGACACGCCTGGAATGTTGTAGAATAACACATCCGAGATGTCAGGTTGCCTTAGGTTAGGATATATAACGTTATAGACGTATATACTGTTCCCTCCGAGAAGTAGGGTTCGACAGGCCAGGAATGTTTGCAAATATTGCATCCGAGATGTTAGGTGGCCTTAGATTAGGATATACAACGTTATAGACGCATATAATGTTCCCACCGAGAAGTAGGTCCGACACGCCTGGAATGTTGTAGAATATTACATCCGAGATGTAAGGTTGCCTTAGGTTAGGATATATAACGTTATGGACGTATATACTGTTCCCACCGAGAAGTAGGGTCCGAAACGGCAGGAATGTTGTCAAATATTACATCCGAATTGTTACGTTGCCGTTATAGACGCATTAATGTTACCACCGAGACGTAGGGACCGACAGGCCTGGAATGTTGTCAAATGTGACATCCGAGATGTTAGGTTGCCTTAGGTTAGGATATGTATCGTTATAGACGTATATACTGTTCCCACCGAGAGGTAGGGTTCGACAGGCAAGGAATGTTGTCACATATTGCATCCGAGATGTTAGGTTGCCTTAGGTTAGGATATATAACGTTATAGACGCATGTAATTTTACCTCCGACACGTAGGGACCGACACGCCTGGAATGTTGTCAAATGTTACATCCGAGATGTTAGGTTGCCTTATGTTAGGATATATGACGCTACAGACGTATATACTGTTCCCTCCGAGAAGTAGGGTTCGACGGGCCAGGAATGTTGTCAAATATTGCATCCGAGATGTTAGGTTGCCTCAGGTAAGGATATATGACGTTATAGACGTATATACTGTTCCCTCCGGTAAGTAGGGTGCGACAGGCCAGGAATGTTGTCAAATATTGCATCCGAGATGTTAGGTTGCCTTAGATTATGATATATACCGTTATAGACGTATATACTGTTCCCTCCGAGAAGTAGGGTTCGACAGGCCAGGAATGTTGTCAAATATTGCATCCAAGATGTTAGGTTGCCTTAGATTAGGATATACAACGTTATAGACGCATATAATGTTCCCACCGAGAAGTAGGGTCCGACACGCCTGGAATGTTGTAGAATATTACATCCGAGATGTAAGGTTGCCTTAGGTTAGGATATATAACGTTATGGACATGTATACTGTTCCCACCGAGAAGTAGGGTCCGAAACGCCAGGAATGTTGTAAAATATTACATCCGAGTTGTTACGTTGCCGTTATAGACGCATTAATGTTACCACCGAGACGTAGGGACCGACACGCCTGGAATGTTGTCAAATGTGACATACGAGATGTTAGGTTGCCTTAGGTTAGGATATATATCGTTATAGACGTATATACTGTTCCCACCGAGAGGTAGGGTTCGACAGGCCAGGAGTGTTGTCAAATATTGCATCCGAGATGTTAGGTTGCCTTAGATTAGGATATACAACGTTATAGACGCATATAATGTTCCCACCGAGAAGTAGGTTCCGACACGCCTGGAATGTTGTAGAATAACACATCCGAGATGTCAGGTTGCCTTAGGTTAGGATATATAACGTTATAGACGTATATACTGTTCCCTCCGAGAAGTAGGGTTCGACAGGCCAGGAATGTTTGCAAATATTGCATCCGAGATGTTAGGTGGCCTTAGATTAGGATATACAACGTTATAGACGCATATAATGTTCCCACCGAGAAGTAGGTCCGACACGCCTGGAATGTTGTAGAATATTACATCCGAGATGTAAGGTTGCCTTAGGTTAGGATATATAACGTTATGGACGTATATACTGTTCCCACCGAGAAGTAGGGTCCGAAACGGCAGGAATGTTGTCAAATATTACATCCGAATTGTTACGTTGCCGTTATAGACGCATTAATGTTACCACCGAGACGTAGGGACCGACAGGCCTGGAATGTTGTCAAATGTGACATCCGAGATGTTAGGTTGCCTTAGGTTAGGATATATATCGTTATAGACGTATATACTGTTCCCATCGAGAGGTAGGGTTCGACAGGCAAGGAATGTTGTCACATATTGCATCCGAGATGTTAGGTTGCCTTAGGTTAGGATATATAACGTTATAGACGCATGTAATTTTACCTCCGACACGTAGGGACCGACACGCCTGGAATGTTGTCAAATGTTACATCCGAGATGTTAGGTTGCCTTATGTTAGGATATATGACGCTACAGACGTATATACTGTTCCCTCCGAGAAGTAGGGTTCGACGGGCCAGGAATGTTGTCAAATATTGCATCCGAGATGTTAGGTTGCCTCAGGTAAGGATATATGACGTTATAGACGTATATACTGTTCCCTCCGAGAAGTAGGGTTCGACGGGCCAGGAATGTTGTCAAATATTGCATCCGAGATGTTAGGTTGCCTTAGATTAGGATATATACCGTTATAGACGCATGTAATGTTACCACCGAGACGTAGGGACCGACACGCCTGGAATGTTGTAGAATATTACATCCGAGATGTAAGGTTGCCTTAGGTTAGGATATATAACGTTATGGACGTATATACTGTTCCCACCGAGAAGTAGGGTCCGAAACGGCAGGAATGTTGTCAAATATTACATCCGAGTTGTTACGTTGCCGTTATAGACGCATTAATGTTACCACCGAGACGTAGGGACCGACACGCCTGGAATGTTGTCAAATGTGACATCCGAGATGTTAGGTTGCCTTAGGTTAGGATATATATCGTTATAGACGTATATACTGTTCCCACCGAGAGGTAGGGTTCGACAGGCCAGGAATGTTGTCAAATATTGCATCCGAGATGTTAGGTTGCCTTAGGTTAGGATATATAACGTTATAGACTCATGTAACGTTACCTCCGACACGTAGGGACCGACACGCCTGGAATGTTGTCAAATGTTACATCCGAGATGTTAGGTTGCCTTATGTTAGGATATATGACGCTACAGATGTATATACTGTTCCCTCCGAGAAGTACGGTTCGACAGGCCAGGAATTTTGTCAAATATTGCATCCGAGATGTTAGGTTGCCTCAGGTTAGGATATATAACGTTATAGACGCATGTAATGTTACCACCGAGACGTAGGGACCGACACGCCTGGAATGTTGTCAAATGTTACATCCGAGATGTTAGGTTGCCTTAGGTTAGGATATATGACGTTACAGACGTATATACTGTTCCCTCCGGGAAGTAGGGTGCGACAGGCCAGGAATGTTGTCAAATATTGCATCCGAGATGTTAGGTTGCCTTAGATTATGATATATACCGTTATAGACGTATATACTGTTCCCTCCGAGAAGTAGGGTTCGACAGGCCAGGAATGTTGTCAAATATTGCATCCAAGATGTTAGGTTGCCTTAGATTAGGATATACAACGTTATAGACGCATATAATGTTCCCACCGAGAAGTAGGGTCCGACGCGCCTGGAATGTTGTAGAATATTACATCCGAGATGTAAGGTTGCCTTAGGTTAGGATATATAACGTTATGGACATGTATACTGTTCCCACCGAGAAGTAGGGTCCGAAACGCCAGGAATGTTGTAAAATATTACATCCGAGTTGTTACGTTGCCGTTATAGACGCATTAATGTTACCACCGAGACGTAGGGACCGACACGCCTGGAATGTTGTCAAATGTGACATACGAGATGTTAGGTTGCCTTAGGTTAGGATATATATCGTTATAGACGTATATACTGTTCCCACCGAGAGGTAGGGTTCGACAGGCCAGGAGTGTTGTCAAATATTGCATCCGAGATGTTAGGTTGCCTTAGATTAGGATATACAACGTTATAGACGCATATAATGTTCCCACCGAGAAGTAGGGTCCGACACGTCTGGAATGTTGTAGAATAACACATCCGAGATGTCAGGTTGCCTTAGGTTAGGATATATAACGTTATAGACGTATATACTGTTCCCTCCGAGAAGTAGGGTTCGACAGGCCAGGAATGTTTGCAAATATTGCATCCGAGATGTTAGGTGGCCTTAGATTAGGATATACAACGTTATAGACGCATATAATGTTCCCACCGAGAAGTAGGTCCGACACGCCTGGAATGTTGTAGAATATTACATCCGAGATGTAAGGTTGCCTTAGGTTAGGATATATAACGTTATGGACGTATATACTGTTCCCACCGAGAAGTAGGGTCCGAAACGGCAGGAATGTTGTCAAATATTACATCCGAATTGTTACGTTGCCGTTATAGACGCATTAATGTTACCACCGAGACGTAGGGACCGACAGGCCTGGAATGTTGTCAAATGTGACATCCGAGATGTTAGGTTGCCTTAGGTTAGGATATATATCGTTATAGACGTATATACTGTTCCCACCGAGAGGTAGGGTTCGACAGGCAAGGAATGTTGTCACATATTGCATCCGAGATGTTAGGTTGCCTTAGGTTAGGATATATAACGTTATAGACGCATGTAATTTTACCTCCGACACGTAGGGACCGACACGCCTGGAATGTTGTCAAATGTTACATCCGAGATGTTAGGTTGCCTTATGTTAGGATATATGACGCTACAGACGTATATACTGTTCCCTCCGAGAAGTAGGGTTCGACGGGCCAGGAATGTTGTCAAATATTGCATCCGAGATGTTAGGTTGCCTCAGGTAAGGATATATGACGTTATAGACGTATATACTGTTCCCTCCGAGAAGTAGGGTTCGACGGGCCAGGAATGTTGTCAAATATTGCATCCGAGATGTTAGGTTGCCTTAGATTAGGATATATACCGTTATAGACGCATGTAATGTTACCACCGAGACGTAGGGACCGACACGCCTGGAATGTTGTAGAATATTACATCCGAGATGTAAGGTTGCCTTAGGTTAGGATATATAACGTTATGGACGTATATACTGTTCCCACCGAGAAGTAGGGTCCGAAACGGCAGGAATGTTGTCAAATATTACATCCGAGTTGTTACGTTGCCGTTATAGACGCATTAATGTTACCACCGAGACGGAGGGACCGACACGCCTGGAATGTTGTCAAATGTTACATCCGAGATGTTATGTTGCCTTAGATTAGGATATATGACGTTACAGACGTATATACTGTTCCCTCCGAGAAGTAGTGTTCGACAGCCCAGGAATGTTGTCAAATGTTACATCCGAGATGTTAGGTTGCCTTAGATTATGATATATACCGTTATAGACGTATATACTGTTCCCTCCGGGAAGTAGGGTGCGACAGGCCAGGAATGTTGTCAAATATTGCATCCGAGATGTTAGGTTGCCTTAGATTATGGTATATACCGTTATAGACGTATATACTGTTCCCTCCGAGAAGTAGGGTTCGACAGGCCAGGAATGTTGTCAAATATTGCATCCAAGATGTTAGGTTGCCTTAGATTAGGATATACAACGTTATAGACGCATATAATGTTCCCACCGAGAAGTAGGGTCCGACACGCCTGGAATGTTGTAGAATATTACATCCGAGATGTAAGGTTGCCTTAGGTTAGGATATATAACGTTATGGACATGTATACTGTTCCCACCGAGAAGTAGGGTCCGAAACGCCAGGAATGTTGTAAAATATTACATCCGAGTTGTTACGTTGCCGTTATAGACGCATTAATGTTACCACCGAGACGTAGGGACCGACACGCCTGGAATGTTGTCAAATGTGACATACGAGATGTTAGGTTGCCTTAGGTTAGGATATATATCGTTATAGACGTATATACTGTTCCCACCGAGAGGTAGGGTTCGACAGGCCAGGAGTGTTGTCAAATATTGCATCCGAGATGTTAGGTTGCCTTAGATTAGGATATACAACGTTATAGACGCATATAATGTTCCCACCGAGAAGTAGGGTCCGACACGCCTGGAATGTTGTAGAATAACACATCCGAGATGTCAGGTTGCCTTAGGTTAGGATATATAACGTTATAGACGTATATACTGTTCCCTCCGAGAAGTAGGGTTCGACAGGCCAGGAATGTTTGCAAATATTGCATCCGAGATGTTAGGTGGCCTTAGATTAGGATATACAACGTTATAGACGCATATAATGTTCCCACCGAGAAGTAGGTCCGACACGCCTGGAATGTTGTAGAATATTACATCCGAGATGTAAGGTTGCCTTAGGTTAGGATATATAACGTTATGGACGTATATACTGTTCCCACCGAGAAGTAGGGTCCGAAACGGCAGGAATGTTGTCAAATATTACATCCGAATTGTTACGTTGCCGTTATAGACGCATTAATGTTACCACCGAGACGTAGGGACCGACAGGCCTGGAATGTTGTCAAATGTGACATCCGAGATGTTAGGTTGCCTTAGGTTAGGATATGTATCGTTATAGACGTATATACTGTTCCCACCGAGAGGTAGGGTTCGACAGGCAAGGAATGTTGTCACATATTGCATCCGAGATGTTAGGTTGCCTTAGGTTAGGATATATAACGTTATAGACGCATGTAATTTTACCTCCGACACGTAGGGACCGACACGCCTGGAATGTTGTCAAATGTTACATCCGAGATGTTAGGTTGCCTTATGTTAGGATATATGACGCTACAGACGTATATACTGTTCCCTCCGAGAAGTAGGGTTCGACGGGCCAGGAATGTTGTCAAATATTGCATCCGAGATGTTAGGTTGCCTCAGGTAAGGATATATGACGTTATAGACGTATATACTGTTCCCTCCGAGAAGTAGGGTTCGACGGGCCAGGAATGTTGTCAAATATTGCATCCGAGATGTTAGGTTGCCTTAGATTAGGATATATACCGTTATAGACGCATGTAATGTTACCACCGAGACGTAGGGACCGACACGCCTGGAATGTTGTAGAATATTACATCCGAGATGTAAGGTTGCCTTAGGTTAGGATATATAACGTTATGGACGTATATACTGTTCCCACCGAGAAGTAGGGTCCGAAACGGCAGGAATGTTGTCAAATATTACATCCGAGTTGGTACGTTGCCGTTATAGACGCATTAATGTTACCACCGAGACGGAGGGACCGACACGCCTGGAATGTTGTCAAATGTGACATCCGAGATGTTAGGTTGCCTTAGGTTAGGATATATATCGTTATAGACGTATATACTGTTCCCACCGAGAGGTAGGGTTCGACAGGCCAGGAATGTTGTCAAATATTGCATCCGAGATGTTAGGTTGCCTTAGATTAGGATATACAACGTTATAGACGCATATAATGTTCCCACCGAGAAGTAGGGTCCGACACGCCTGGAATGTTGTAGAATAACACATCCGAGATGTCAGGTTGCCTTAGGTTAGGATATATAACGTTATAGACGTATATACTGTTCCCTCCGAGAGGTAGGGTTCGACAGGCCAGGAGTGTTGTCAAATATTGCATCCGAGATGTTAGGTTGCCTTAGATTAGGATATACAACGTTATAGACGCATATAATGTTCCCACCGAGAAGTAGGTCCGACACGCCTGGAATGTTGTAGAATATTACATCCGAGATGTAAGGTTGCCTTAGGTTAGGATATATAACGTTATGGACGTATATACTGTTCCCACCGAGAAGTAGGGTCCGAAACGGCAGGAATGTTGTCAAATATTACATCCGAATTGTTACGTTGCCGTTATAGACGCATTAATGTTACCACCGAGACGTAGGGACCGACACGCCTGGAATGTTGTCAAATGTGACATCCGAGATGTTAGGTTGCCTTAGGTTAGGATATATATCGTTATAGACGTATATACTGTTCCCACCGAGAGGTAGGGTTCGACAGGCAAGGAATGTTGTCACATATTGCATCCGAGATGTTAGGTTGCCTTAGGTTAGGATATATAACGTTATAGACGCATGTAATTTTACCTCCGACACGTAGGGACCGACACGCCTGGAATGTTGTCAAATGTTACATCCGAGATGTTAGGTTGCCTTATGTTAGGATATATGACGCTACAGACGTATATACTGTTCCCTCCGAGAAGTAGGGTTCGACGGGCCAGGAATGTTGTCAAATATTGCATCCGAGATGTTAGGTTGCCTCAGGTAAGGATATATGACGTTATAGACGTATATACTGTTCCCTCCGAGAAGTAGGGTTCGACGGGCCAGGAATGTTGTCTAATATTGCATCCGAGATGTTAGGTTGCCTTAGATTAGGATATATACCGTTATAGACGCATGTAATGTTACCACCGAGACGTAGGGACCGACACGCCTGGAATGTTGTAGAATATTACATCCGAGATGTTAGGTTGCCTTAGGTTAGGATATATAACGTTATAGACGCATGTAATGTTACCACCGAGACGTAGGGACCGACACGCCTGGAATGTTGTCAAATGTTACATCCGAGATGTTAGGTTGCCTCAGGTTAGGATATATGACGTTATAGACGTATATACTGTTCCCTCCGAGAAGTACGGTTCGACAGGCCAGGAATGTTGTCAAATATTGCATCCGAGATGTTAGGTTGCCTTAGGTTAGGATATATAACGTTATAGACGCATGTAATGTTACCACCGAGACGTAGGGACCGACATGCCTGGAATGTTGTCAAATGTTACATCCGAGATGTTAGGTTGCCTTAGGTTAGGATATATGACGTTATAGACGTATATACCGTACCCACCGAGAGGTAGGGTTCGACACGCCAGGAATGTTGTCAAATATTACATACGAGATGTTATGTGGCCTTAGCTTAGGATATATAACGTTATAGACGCATGTAATGTTACCACCGAGACGTAGGGACCGACACGCCTGGAATGTTGACAAATGTTACATCCGAGATGTTAGGTTGTCTTAGGTTAGGATATATGACTTTACAGACGTATATAATGTTCCCTCCGAGAAGTAGGGTTCGACAGGACAGGAATGTTGTCAAATATTGCATCCGAGATGTTAGGCTGCCTTAGGTTAGGATATATACCGTTATAGACGTATATACTGTTCGCACCGAGAAGTAGGGTTCGACACGCCAGGAATGTTGTCAAATATTACATACGAGATGTTAGGAGGCCTTAGGTAAGGATATATAACGTTATAGACGCATGTAATGTTACGACCGAGACGTAGGGTCCAACACGCCTGGAATGTTGTAAAATGTTACATCCGAGATGTTAGGTTGCCTAAGATTAGGATATATGCCGTTATAGACGCATGTAATGTTACCACCGAGACGTACGGACCGACACGCCTGGAATGTTGTCAAATGTTACATCCGAGATGTTAGGTTGTCTTAGGTTAGGATATATGACGTTATAGACGTATATACTGTTCCCTCCGGATGGTAGGGTTCGACAGGCCAGGAATGTTGTCAAATATTGCATCCGAGATGTTAGGTTGCCTTAGATTAGGATATATACCGTTATAGACGTATATACTGTTCCCTCCGGGACGTAGGGTTCGACAGGCCGGGAATGTTGTCAAATATTGCATCCGAGATGATAGGTTGCCTTAGGTTAGGATATATAACGTTATAGACGCATGTAATGTTACCACCGAGACGTAGGGACCGTCACGCCTGGAATGTTGTCAAATGTTACATCCGAGATGTTAGGTTGCCTTAGGTTAGGATATATGACGTTACAGACGTATATACTGTTCTCTCCGGGAAGTAGGGTTCGACAGGTCAGGAATGTTGTCAAATATTGCATCCGAGATGTTAGGTTGCCTTAGAATATGATATATACCCTTATAGACGTATATACTGTTCCCTCCGAGAAGTAGGGTTCGACGGGCCAGGAATGTTGTCAAATATTGCATCCGAGATGTTAGGTTGCCTTAGATTAGGATATACAACGTTATAGACGCATATACTGTTCCCACCGAGAAGTAGGGTCCGACACGCCTGGAATGTTGTAGAATATTACATCCGAGATGTAAGGTTGCCTTAGGTTAGGATATATAACGTTATGGACGTATATACTGTTCCCACCGAGAAGTAGGGTCCGAAACGCCAGCAATGTTGTAAAATATTACATCCGAGTTGTTACGTTGCCGTTATAGGCGCATTAATGTTACCACCGAGACGTAGGGACCGACACGCCTGGAATGTTGTCAAATGTGACATCCGAGATGTTAGGTTGCCTTAGGTTAGGATATATGACGTTATAGACGTATATACTGTTCCCTCCGGATGGTAGGGTTCGACAGGCCAGGAATGTTGTCAAATATTGCATCCGAGATGTTAGGTTGCCTTAGGTTAGGATATATGACGTTATAGACGCATGTAATGTTACCACCGAGACGTAGGGACCGACATGCCTGGAATGTTGTCAAATGTTACATCCGAGATGTTAGGTTGCCTTAGGTTAGGATATATGACGTTATAGACGTATATACTGTTCCCACCGTGAGGTAGGGTTCGACACGCCAGGAATGTTGTCAAATATTACATACGAGATGTTATGTGGCCTTAGGTTCGGATATATAACGTTATAGACGCATGTAATGTTACCACCGAGACGTAGGGACCGACATGCCTGGAATGTTGTCAAATGTTACATCCGAGATGTTAGGTTGTCTTAGGTTAGGACATATGACGTTACAGACGTATATAATGTTCCCTCCGAGAAGTAGGGTTCGACAGGACAGGAATGTTGTCAAATATTGCATCCGAGATGTTAGGCTGCCTTAGGTTAGGATATATACCGTTATAGACGAATATACTGTTCCCACCGAGAAGTAGGGTTCGACACGCCAGGAATGTTGTCAAATATTACATACGAGATGGTAGGTGGCCTTAGGTTAGGATATATAACGTTATAGACGCATGTAATGTTACGACCGAGACGTAGGGACCGACACGCCTGGAATGTTGTAAAATGTTACATCCGAGATGTTAGGTTGCCTGAGATTAGGATGTATACCGTTATAGACGCATGTAATGTTACCACCGAGACGTAGGGACCGACACGCCTGGAATGTTGTCAGATATTGCATCCGAGATGTTAGGTTGCCTTAGGTTAGGATATATACCGTTATAGACATATATACTGTTCCCTCCGAGAAGTAGGGTTCGACAGGCCAGGAATGTTGTCAAATATTGCATCCGAGATGATAGGTTGCCTTAGGTTAGGATATATAACGTTATAGACGCATGTAATGTTACCACCGAGACGTAGGGACCGTCATGCCTGGAATGTTGACAAATGTTACATCCGAGATGTTAGGTTGCCTTAGGTTAGGATATATGACGTTACAGACGTATATACTGTTCCCTCCGAGAATTAGGTTTCGACAGGCCAGGAATGTTGTCAAATATTGCATCCGAGATGTTAGGTTGCCTTAGATTATGATATATACCGTTATAGACGTATATACTGTTCCCTCCGAGAAGTAGGGTTCGACAGGCCAGGAATGTTGTCAAATATTGCATCCGAGATGTTAGGTTGCCTTAGGTTAGGATATATAACGTTATAGACGCATGTAATGTTACCACCGAGACGTAGGGACCGACACGCCTGGAATGTTGTCAAATGTTACATCCGAGATGTTAGGTTGCCTTAGATTAGGATATATAACGTTACAGACGTATATACTGTTCCCTCCGGGAAGTAGGGTTCGACAGGCCAGGAATGTTGTCAAATATTGCATCCGAGATGTTAGGTTGCCTTAGATTAGGATATATTCCGTTATAGACGTATATAGTGTTCCCTTCGAGAAGTAGGGTTCGACAGGCCAGGAATGTTGTCAAATATTGCATCCGAGATGTTAGGTTGCCTTAGATTATGATATATACCGTTATAGACGTATATACTGTTCCCTCCGAGAAGTAGGGTTCGACAGGCCAGGAATGTTGTCAAATATTGCATCCGAGATGTTAGGTTGCCTTAGGTTAGGATATATAACGTTATAGACGCATGTAATGTTACCACTGAGACGTAGGAACCGACACGCCTGGAATGTTGTCAAATGTTACATCCGAGATGTTATGTTGCCTTAGATTAGGATATATGACGTTACAGACGTATATACTGTTCCCTCCGAGAAGTAGTGTTCGACAGGCCAGGAATGTTGTCAAATGTTACATCCGAGATGTTAGGTTGCCTTAGATTATGATATATACCGTTATAGACGTATATACTGTTCCCTCCGAGAAGTAGGGTTCGACAGGCCAGGAATGTTGTCAAATATTGCATCCGAGATGTTAGGTTGCCTTAGATTAGGATATACAACGTTATAGACGTATATAATGTTCCCACCGAGAAGTAGGGTCCGACACGCCTGGAATGTTGTAAAATGTTACATCCGAGATGTTAGGTTGCCTAAGATTAGGATATATACCGTTATAGACGCATGTAATGTTACCACCGAGACGTAGGGACCGACACGCCTGGAATGTTGTCAAATGTTACATCCGAGATGTTAGGTTGCCTTAGGTTAGGATATATGACGTTATAGACGTATATACTGTTCCCTCCGGATGGTAGGGTTCGACAGGCCAGGAATGTTGTCAAATATTGCATCCGAGATGTTAGGTTGCCTTAGGTTAGGATATATGACGTTATAGACGCATGTAATGTTACCACCGAGACGTAGGGACCGACATGCCTGGAATGTTGTCAAATGTTACATCCGAGATGTTAGGTTGCCTTAGGTTAGGATATATGACGTTATAGACGTATATACTGTTCCCACCGTGAGGTAGGGTTCGACACGCCAGGAATGTTGTCAAATATTACATACGAGATGTTATGTGGCCTTAGGTTCGGATATATAACGTTATAGACGCATGTAATGTTACCACCGAGACGTAGGGACCGACATGCCTGGAATGTTGTCAAATGTTACATCCGAGATGTTAGGTTGTCTTAGGTTAGGACATATGACGTTACAGACGTATATAATGTTCCCTCCGAGAAGTAGGGTTCGACAGGACAGGAATGTTGTCAAATATTGCATCCGAGATGTTAGGCTGCCTTAGGTTAGGATATATACCGTTATAGACGTATATACTGTTCCCACCGAGAAGTAGGGTTCGACACGCCAGGAATGTTGTCAAATATTACATACGAGATGGTAGGTGGCCTTAGGTTAGGATATATAACGTTATAGACGCATGTAATGTTACGACCGAGACGTAGGGACCGACACGCCTGGAATGTTGTAAAATGTTACATCCGAGATGTTAGGTTGCCTGAGATTAGGATATATACCGTTATAGACGCATGTAATGTTACCACCGAGACGTAGGGACCGACACGCCTGGAATGTTGTCAGATATTGCATCCGAGATGTTAGGTTGCCTTAGGTTAGGATATATACCGTTATAGACATATATACTGTTCCCTCCGAGAAGTAGGGTTCGACAGGCCAGGAATGTTGTCAAATATTGCATCCGAGATGATAGGTTGCCTTAGGTTAGGATATATAACGTTATAGACGCATGTAATGTTACCACCGAGACGTAGGGACCGTCATGCCTGGAATGTTGACAAATGTTACATCCGAGATGTTAGGTTGCCTTAGGTTAGGATATATGACGTTACAGACGTATATACTGTTCCCTCCGAGAATTAGGTTTCGACAGGCCAGGAATGTTGTCAAATATTGCATCCGAGATGTTAGGTTGCCTTAGATTATGATATATACCGTTATAGACGTATATACTGTTCCCTCCGAGAAGTAGGGTTCGACAGGCCAGGAATGTTGTCAAATATTGCATCCGAGATGTTAGGTTGCCTTAGGTTAGGATATATAACGTTATAGACGCATGTAATGTTACCACCGAGACGTAGGGACCGACACGCCTGGAATGTTGTCAAATGTTACATCCGAGATGTTATGTTGCCTTAGATTAGGATATATGACGTTACAGACGTATATACTGTTCCCTCCGGGAAGTAGGGTTCGACAGGCCAGGAATGTTGTCAAATATTGCATCCGAGATGTTAGGTTGCCTTAGATTAGGATATATTCCGTTATAGACGTATATAGTGTTCCCTTCGAGAAGTAGGGTTCGACAGGCCAGGAATGTTATCAAATATTGCATCCGAGATGTTAGGTTGCCTCAGGTAAGAATATATGACGTTATAGACGTATATACTGTTCCCTCCGAGAAGTAGGGTTCGACAGGCCAGGAATGTTGTCAAATATTGCATCCGAGATGTTAGGTTGCCTTAGGTCAGGATATATAACGTTATAGACGCATGTAATGTTACCACCGAGACGTAGGGACCGACACGCCTGGTATGTTGTCAAATGTTACATCCGAGATGTTAGGTTGCCTCAGGTTAGGATATATGACGTTATAGACGTATATACTGTTCCCTCCGAGAAGTACGGTTCGACAGGCCAGGAATGTTGTCAAATATTGCATCCGAGATGTTAGGTTGCCTTAGGTTAGGATATATAACGTTATAGACGCATGTAATGTTACCACCGAGACGTAGGGCCCGACACGCCTGGAATGTTGTGAAATGTTACATCCGAGATGTTAGGTTGCCTTAGGTTAGGATATATGACGTTACAGACGTATATACTGTTCCCTCCGAGAATTAGGGTTCGACAGGCCAGGAATGTTGTCAAATATTGCATCCGAGATGTTAGGTTGCCTTAGATTATGATATATACCGTTATAGACGTATATACTGTTCCCTCCGAGAAGTAGGGTTCGACAGGCCAGGAATGTTGTCAAATATTGCATCCGAGATGTTAGGTTGCCTTAGATTATGATATATACCGTTATAGACGTATATACTGTTCCCTCCGAGAAGTAGGGTTCGACAGGCCAGGAATGTTGTCAAATATTGCATCCGAGATGTTAGGTTGCCTTAGGTTAGGATATATAACGTTATAGACGCATGTAATGTTACCACCGAGACGTAGGAACCGACACGCCTGGAATGTTGTCAAATGTTACATCCGAGATGTTATGTTGCCTTAGATTAGGATATATGACGTTACAGACGTATATACTGTTCCCTCCGAGAAGTAGTGTTCGACAGGCCAGGAATGTTGTCAAATGTTACATCCGAGATGTTAGGTTGCCTTAGATTATGATATATACCGTTATAGACGTATATACTGTTCCCTCCGAGAAGTAGGGTTCGACAGGCCAGGAATGTTGTCAAATATTGCATCCGAGATGTTAGGTTGCCTTAGATTAGGATATACAACGTTATAGACGTATATAATGTTCCCACCGAGAAGTAGGGTCCGACACGCCTGGAATGTTGTAAAATGTTACATCCGAGATGTTAGGTTGCCTAAGATTAGGATATATACCGTTATAGACGCATGTAATGTTACCACCGAGACGTAGGGACCGACACGCCTGGAATGTTGTCAAATGTTACATCCGAGATGTTAGGTTGTCTTAGGTTAGGATATATGACGTTATAGACGTATATACTGTTCCCTCCGGATGGTAGGGTTCGACAGGCCAGGAATGTTGTCAAATATTGCATCCGAGATGTTAGGTTGCCTTAGATTAGGATATATACCGTTATAGACGTATATACTGTTCCCTCCGGGACGTAGGGTTCGACAGGCCGGGAATGTTGTCAAATATAGCATCCGAGATGTTAGGTTGCCTTAGGTTAGGATATATAACGTTATAGACGCATGTAATGTTACCACCGAGACGTAGGGCCCGACACGCCTGGAATGTTGTGAAATGTTACATCCGAGATGTTAGGTTGCCTTAGGTTAGGATATATGACGTTACAGACGTATATACTGTTCCCACCGAGAGGTAGGGTTCGACAGGCCAGGAATGTTGTCAAATATTGCATCCGAGATTTTAGGTTGCCTTAGGTTAGGATATATAACGTTATAGACGCATGTAATGTTACCTCCGACACGTAGGGACGGACACGCCTGGAATGTTGTCAAATGTTACATCCGAGATGTTAGGTTGCCTTAGGTTAGGATATATGACGTTACAGACGTATATACTGTTCCCTCCGAGAATTAGGGTTCGACAGACCAGGAATGTTGTCAAATATTGCATCCGAGATGTTAGGTTGCCTTAGGTTAGGATATATAACGTTATAGACGCATGTAATGTTACCACCGAGACGTAGGGACCGACACGCTTGGAATGTTGTCAAATGTTACATCCGAGATGTTATGTTGCCTTAGATTAGGATATATGACGTTACAGACGTATATACTGTTCCCTCCGAGAAGTAGTGTTCGACAGCCCAGGAATGTTGTCAAATGTTACATCCGAGATGTTAGGTTGCCTTAGATTATGATATATACCGTTATAGACGTATATACTGTTCCCTCCGAGAAGTAGGGTTCGACAGGCCAGGAATGTTGTCAAATATTGCATCCGAGATGTTAAGTTGCCTTAGATTAGGATATACAACGTTATAGACGCATATAATGTTCCCACCGAGAAGTAGGGTTCGACACGCCAGGAATGTTGTCAAATATTACATACGAGATGGTAGGTGGCCTTAGGTTAGGATATATAACGTTATAGACGCATGTAATGTTACGACCGAGACGTAGGGACCGACACGCCTGGAATGTTGTAGAATATTACATCCGAGATGTAAGGTTGCCTTAGGTTAGGATATATAACGTTATGGACGTATATACTGTTCCCACCGAGAAGTAGGGTCCGAAACGGCAGGAATGTTGTCAAATATTACATCCGAGTTGTTACGTTGCCGTTATAGACGCATTAATGTTACCACCGAGACGGAGGGACCGACACGCCTGGAATGTTGTCAAATGTTACATCCGAGATGTTATGTTGCCTTAGATTAGGATATATGACGTTACAGACGTATATACTGTTCCCTCCGAGAAGTAGTGTTCGACAGCCCAGGAATGTTGTCAAATGTTACATCCGAGATGTTAGGTTGCCTTAGATTATGATATATACCGTTATAGACGTATATACTGTTCCCTCCGGGAAGTAGGGTGCGACAGGCCAGGAATGTTGTCAAATATTGCATCCGAGATGTTAGGTTGCCTTAGATTATGGTATATACCGTTATAGACGTATATACTGTTCCCTCCGAGAAGTAGGGTTCGACAGGCCAGGAATGTTGTCAAATATTGCATCCAAGATGTTAGGTTGCCTTAGATTAGGATATACAACGTTATAGACGCATATAATGTTCCCACCGAGAAGTAGGGTCCGACACGCCTGGAATGTTGTAGAATATTACATCCGAGATGTAAGGTTGCCTTAGGTTAGGATATATAACGTTATGGACATGTATACTGTTCCCACCGAGAAGTAGGGTCCGAAACGCCAGGAATGTTGTAAAATATTACATCCGAGTTGTTACGTTGCCGTTATAGACGCATTAATGTTACCACCGAGACGTAGGGACCGACACGCCTGGAATGTTGTCAAATGTGACATACGAGATGTTAGGTTGCCTTAGGTTAGGATATATATCGTTATAGACGTATATACTGTTCCCACCGAGAGGTAGGGTTCGACAGGCCAGGAGTGTTGTCAAATATTGCATCCGAGATGTTAGGTTGCCTTAGATTAGGATATACAACGTTATAGACGCATATAATGTTCCCACCGAGAAGTAGGGTCCGACACGCCTGGAATGTTGTAGAATAACACATCCGAGATGTCAGGTTGCCTTAGGTTAGGATATATAACGTTATAGACGTATATACTGTTCCCTCCGAGAAGTAGGGTTCGACAGGCCAGGAATGTTTGCAAATATTGCATCCGAGATGTTAGGTGGCCTTAGATTAGGATATACAACGTTATAGACGCATATAATGTTCCCACCGAGAAGTAGGTCCGACACGCCTGGAATGTTGTAGAATATTACATCCGAGATGTAAGGTTGCCTTAGGTTAGGATATATAACGTTATGGACGTATATACTGTTCCCACCGAGAAGTAGGGTCCGAAACGGCAGGAATGTTGTCAAATATTACATCCGAATTGTTACGTTGCCGTTATAGACGCATTAATGTTACCACCGAGACGTAGGGACCGACAGGCCTGGAATGTTGTCAAATGTGACATCCGAGATGTTAGGTTGCCTTAGGTTAGGATATGTATCGTTATAGACGTATATACTGTTCCCACCGAGAGGTAGGGTTCGACAGGCAAGGAATGTTGTCACATATTGCATCCGAGATGTTAGGTTGCCTTAGGTTAGGATATATAACGTTATAGACGCATGTAATTTTACCTCCGACACGTAGGGACCGACACGCCTGGAATGTTGTCAAATGTTACATCCGAGATGTTAGGTTGCCTTATGTTAGGATATATGACGCTACAGACGTATATACTGTTCCCTCCGAGAAGTAGGGTTCGACGGGCCAGGAATGTTGTCAAATATTGCATCCGAGATGTTAGGTTGCCTCAGGTAAGGATATATGACGTTATAGACGTATATACTGTTCCCTCCGAGAAGTAGGGTTCGACGGGCCAGGAATGTTGTCAAATATTGCATCCGAGATGTTAGGTTGCCTTAGATTAGGATATATACCGTTATAGACGCATGTAATGTTACCACCGAGACGTAGGGACCGACACGCCTGGAATGTTGTAGAATATTACATCCGAGATGTAAGGTTGCCTTAGGTTAGGATATATAACGTTATGGACGTATATACTGTTCCCACCGAGAAGTAGGGTCCGAAACGGCAGGAATGTTGTCAAATATTACATCCGAGTTGGTACGTTGCCGTTATAGACGCATTAATGTTACCACCGAGACGGAGGGACCGACACGCCTGGAATGTTGTCAAATGTGACATCCGAGATGTTAGGTTGCCTTAGGTTAGGATATATATCGTTATAGACGTATATACTGTTCCCACCGAGAGGTAGGGTTCGACAGGCCAGGAATGTTGTCAAATATTGCATCCGAGATGTTAGGTTGCCTTAGATTAGGATATACAACGTTATAGACGCATATAATGTTCCCACCGAGAAGTAGGGTCCGACACGCCTGGAATGTTGTAGAATAACACATCCGAGATGTCAGGTTGCCTTAGGTTAGGATATATAACGTTATAGACGTATATACTGTTCCCTCCGAGAAGTAGGTTTCGACAGGCCAGGAATGTTTGCAAATATTGCATCCGAGATGTTAGGTGGCCTTAGATTAGGATATACAACGTTATAGACGCATATAATGTTCCCACCGAGAAGTAGGACCGACACGCCTGGAATGTTGTAGAATATTACATCCGAGATGTAAGGTTGCCTTAGGTTAGGATATATAACGTTATGGACGTATATACTGTTCCCACCGAGAAGTAGGGTCCGAAACGGCAGGAATGTTGTCAAATATTACATCCGAATTGTTACGTTGCCGTTATAGACGCATTAATGTTACCACCGAGACGTAGGGACCGACACGCCTGGAATGTTGTCAAATGTGACATCCGAGATGTTAGGTTGCCTTAGGTTAGGATATATATCGTTATAGACGTATATACTGTTCCCACCGAGAGGTAGGGTTCGACAGGCAAGGAATGTTGTCACATATTGCATCCGAGATGTTAGGTTGCCTTAGGTTAGGATATATAACGTTATAGACGCATGTAATTTTACCTCCGACACGTAGGGACCGACACGCCTGGAATGTTGTCAAATGTTACATCCGAGATGTTAGGTTGCCTTATGTTAGGATATATGACGCTACAGACGTATATACTGTTCCCTCCGAGAAGTAGGGTTCGACGGGCCAGGAATGTTGTCAAATATTGCATCCGAGATGTTAGGTTGCCTCAGGTAAGGATATATGACGTTATAGACGTATATACTGTTCCCTCCGAGAAGTAGGGTTCGACGGGCCTGGAATGTTGTAAAATATTACATCAGAGTTGTTACGTTGCCGTTATAGACGCATTAATGTTACCACCGAGACGTAGGGACCGACACGCCTGGAATGTTGTCAAATGTGACATCCGAGATGTTAGGTTGCCTTAGGTTAGGATATATATCGTTATAGACGTATATACTGTTCCCACCGAGAGGTAGGGTTCGACAGGCCAGGAATGTTGTCAAATATTGCATCCGAGATGTTAGGTTGCCTTATATTAGGATATACAACGTTATAGACGCATATAATGTTCCCACCGAGAAGTAGGGTCCGACACGCCTGGAATGTTGTAGAATAATACATCCGAGATGTCAGGTTGCCTTAGGTTAGGATATATAACGTTATGGACGTGTATACTGTTCCCACCGAGAAGTAGGGTCCGAAACGCCCGGAATGTTGTAAAATATTACATCCGAGTTGTTACGTTGCCGTTATAGACGCATTAATGTTACCACCGAGACGTAGGGACCGACACGCCTGGAATGTTGTGAAATGTGACATCCGAGATGTTAGGTTGCCTTAGGTTAGGATATATGACGTTATAGACGTATATACTGTTCCCACCGAGAGGTAGGGTTCGACAGGCCAGGAATGTTGTCAAATATTGCATCCGAGATGTTAGGTTGCCTTAGGTTAGGATATATAACGTTATAGACTCATGTAACGTTACCTCCGACACGTAGGGACCGACACGCCTGGAATGTTGTCAAATGTTACATCCGAGATGTTAGGTTGCCTTATGTTAGGATATATGACGCTACAGACGTATATACTGTTCCCTCCGAGAAGTACGGTTCGACAGGCCAGGAATTTTGTCAAATATTGCATCCGAGATGTTAGGTTGCCTTAGGTTAGGATATATAACGTTATAGACGCATGTAATGTTACCACCGAGACGTAGGGACCGACACGCCTGGAATGTTGTCAAATGTTACATCCGAGATGTTAGGTTGCCTTAGGTTAGGATATATGACGTTACAGACGTATATACTGTTCCCTCCGGGAAGTAGGGTGCGACAGGCCAGGAATGTTGTCAAATATTGCATCCGAGATGTTAGGTTGCCTTAGATTATGATATATACCGTTATAGACGTATATACTGTTCCCTCCGAGAAGTAGGGTTCGACAGGCCAGGAATGTTGTCAAATATTGCATCCAAGATGTTAGGTTGCCTTAGATTAGGATATACAACGTTATAGACGCATATAATGTTCCCACCGAGAAGTAGGGTCCGACACGCCTGGAATGTTGTAGAATATTACATCCGAGATGTAAGGTTGCCTTAGGTTAGGATATATAACGTTATGGACATGTATACTGTTCCCACCGAGAAGTAGGGTCCGAAACGCCAGGAATGTTGTAAAATATTACATCCGAGTTGTTACGTTGCCGTTATAGACGCATTAATGTTACCACCGAGACGTAGGGACCGACACGCCTGGAATGTTGTCAAATGTGACATCCGAGATGTTAGGTTGCCTTAGGTTAGGATATATATCGTTATAGACGTATATACTGTTCCCACCGAGAGGTAGGGTTCGACAGGCCAGGAGTGTTGTCAAATATTGCATCCGAGATGTTAGGTTGCCTTAGATTAGGATATACAACGTTATAGACGCATATAATGTTCCCACCGAGAAGTAGGTCCGACACGCCTGGAATGTTGTAGAATATTACATCCGAGATGTAAGGTTGCCTTAGGTTAGGATATATAACGTTATGGACGTATATACTGTTCCCACCGAGAAGTAGGGTCCGAAACGGCAGGAATGTTGTCAAATATTACATCCGAATTGTTACGTTGCCGTTATAGACGCATTAATGTTACCACCGAGACGTAGGGACCGACACGCCTGGAATGTTGTCAAATGTGACATCCGAGATGTTAGGTTGCCTTAGGTTAGGATATATATCGTTATAGACGTATATACTGTTCCCACCGAGAGGTAGGGTTCGACAGGCAAGGAATGTTGTCACATATTGCATCCGAGATGTTAGGTTGCCTTAGGTTAGGATATATAACGTTATAGACGCATGTAATTTTACCTCCGACACGTAGGGACCGACACGCCTGGAATGTTGTCAAATGTTACATCCGAGATGTTAGGTTGCCTTATGTTAGGATATATGACGCTACAGACGTATATACTGTTCCCTCCGAGAAGTAGGGTTCGACGGGCCAGGAATGTTGTCAAATATTGCATCCGAGATGTTAGGTTGCCTCAGGTAAGGATATATGACGTTATAGACGTATATACTGTTCCCTCCGAGAAGTAGGGTTCGACGGGCCAGGAATGTTGTCTAATATTGCATCCGAGATGTTAGGTTGCCTTAGATTAGGATATATACCGTTATAGACGCATGTAATGTTACCACCGAGACGTAGGGACCGACACGCCTGGAATGTTGTAGAATATTACATCCGAGATGTTAGGTTGCCTTAGGTTAGGATATATAACGTTATAGACGCATGTAATGTTACCACCGAGACGTAGGGACCGACACGCCTGGAATGTTGTCAAATGTTACATCCGAGATGTTAGGTTGCCTCAGGTTAGGATATATGACGTTATAGACGTATATACTGTTCCCTCCGAGAAGTACGGTTCGACAGGCCAGGAATGTTGTCAAATATTGCATCCGAGATGTTAGGTTGCCTTAGGTTAGGATATATAACGTTATAGACGCATGTAATGTTACCACCGAGACGTAGGGACCGACATGCCTGGAATGTTGTCAAATGTTACATCCGAGATGTTAGGTTGCCTTAGGTTAGGATATATGACGTTATAGACGTATATACCGTACCCACCGAGAGGTAGGGTTCGACACGCCAGGAATGTTGTCAAATATTACATACGAGATGTTATGTGGCCTTAGCTTAGGATATATAACGTTATAGACGCATGTAATGTTACCACCGAGACGTAGGGACCGACACGCCTGGAATGTTGACAAATGTTACATCCGAGATGTTAGGTTGTCTTAGGTTAGGATATATGACTTTACAGACGTATATAATGTTCCCTCCGAGAAGTAGGGTTCGACAGGACAGGAATGTTGTCAAATATTGCATCCGAGATGTTAGGCTGCCTTAGGTTAGGATATATACCGTTATAGACGTATATACTGTTCGCACCGAGAAGTAGGGTTCGACACGCCAGGAATGTTGTCAAATATTACATACGAGATGTTAGGAGGCCTTAGGTAAGGATATATAACGTTATAGACGCATGTAATGTTACGACCGAGACGTAGGGTCCAACACGCCTGGAATGTTGTAAAATGTTACATCCGAGATGTTAGGTTGCCTAAGATTAGGATATATGCCGTTATAGACGCATGTAATGTTACCACCGAGACGTACGGACCGACACGCCTGGAATGTTGTCAAATGTTACATCCGAGATGTTAGGTTGTCTTAGGTTAGGATATATGACGTTATAGACGTATATACTGTTCCCTCCGGATGGTAGGGTTCGACAGGCCAGGAATGTTGTCAAATATTGCATCCGAGATGTTAGGTTGCCTTAGATTAGGATATATACCGTTATAGACGTATATACTGTTCCCTCCGGGACGTAGGGTTCGACAGGCCGGGAATGTTGTCAAATATTGCATCCGAGATGATAGGTTGCCTTAGGTTAGGATATATAACGTTATAGACGCATGTAATGTTACCACCGAGACGTAGGGACCGTCACGCCTGGAATGTTGTCAAATGTTACATCCGAGATGTTAGGTTGCCTTAGGTTAGGATATATGACGTTACAGACGTATATACTGTTCTCTCCGGGAAGTAGGGTTCGACAGGTCAGGAATGTTGTCAAATATTGCATCCGAGATGTTAGGTTGCCTTAGAATATGATATATACCCTTATAGACGTATATACTGTTCCCTCCGAGAAGTAGGGTTCGACGGGCCAGGAATGTTGTCAAATATTGCATCCGAGATGTTAGGTTGCCTTAGATTAGGATATACAACGTTATAGACGCATATACTGTTCCCACCGAGAAGTAGGGTCCGACACGCCTGGAATGTTGTAGAATATTACATCCGAGATGTAAGGTTGCCTTAGGTTAGGATATATAACGTTATGGACGTATATACTGTTCCCACCGAGAAGTAGGGTCCGAAACGCCAGCAATGTTGTAAAATATTACATCCGAGTTGTTACGTTGCCGTTATAGGCGCATTAATGTTACCACCGAGACGTAGGGACCGACACGCCTGGAATGTTGTCAAATGTGACATCCGAGATGTTAGGTTGCCTTAGGTTAGGATATATGACGTTATAGACGTATATACTGTTCCCTCCGGATGGTAGGGTTCGACAGGCCAGGAATGTTGTCAAATATTGCATCCGAGATGTTAGGTTGCCTTAGGTTAGGATATATGACGTTATAGACGCATGTAATGTTACCACCGAGACGTAGGGACCGACATGCCTGGAATGTTGTCAAATGTTACATCCGAGATGTTAGGTTGCCTTAGGTTAGGATATATGACGTTATAGACGTATATACTGTTCCCACCGTGAGGTAGGGTTCGACACGCCAGGAATGTTGTCAAATATTACATACGAGATGTTATGTGGCCTTAGGTTCGGATATATAACGTTATAGACGCATGTAATGTTACCACCGAGACGTAGGGCCCGACATGCCTGGAATGTTGTCAAATGTTACATCCGAGATGTTAGGTTGTCTTAGGTTAGGACATATGACGTTACAGACGTATATAATGTTCCCTCCGAGAAGTAGGGTTCGACAGGACAGGAATGTTGTCAAATATTGCATCCGAGATGTTAGGCTGCCTTAGGTTAGGATATATACCGTTATAGACGAATATACTGTTCCCACCGAGAAGTAGGGTTCGACACGCCAGGAATGTTGTCAAATATTACATACGAGATGGTAGGTGGCCTTAGGTTAGGATATATAACGTTATAGACGCATGTAATGTTACGACCGAGACGTAGGGACCGACACGCCTGGAATGTTGTAAAATGTTACATCCGAGATGTTAGGTTGCCTGAGATTAGGATGTATACCGTTATAGACGCATGTAATGTTACCACCGAGACGTAGGGACCGACACGCCTGGAATGTTGTCAGATATTGCATCCGAGATGTTAGGTTGCCTTAGGTTAGGATATATACCGTTATAGACATATATACTGTTCCCTCCGAGAAGTAGGGTTCGACAGGCCAGGAATGTTGTCAAATATTGCATCCGAGATGATAGGTTGCCTTAGGTTAGGATATATAACGTTATAGACGCATGTAATGTTACCACCGAGACGTAGGGACCGTCATGCCTGGAATGTTGACAAATGTTACATCCGAGATGTTAGGTTGCCTTAGGTTAGGATATATGACGTTACAGACGTATATACTGTTCCCTCCGAGAATTAGGTTTCGACAGGCCAGGAATGTTGTCAAATATTGCATCCGAGATGTTAGGTTGCCTTAGATTATGATATATACCGTTATAGACGTATATACTGTTCCCTCCGAGAAGTAGGGTTCGACAGGCCAGGAATGTTGTCAAATATTGCATCCGAGATGTTAGGTTGCCTTAGGTTAGGATATATAACGTTATAGACGCATGTAATGTTACCACCGAGACGTAGGGACCGACACGCCTGGAATGTTGTCAAATGTTACATCCGAGATGTTAGGTTGCCTTAGATTAGGATATATAACGTTACAGACGTATATACTGTTCCCTCCGGGAAGTAGGGTTCGACAGGCCAGGAATGTTGTCAAATATTGCATCCGAGATGTTAGGTTGCCTTAGATTAGGATATATTCCGTTATAGACGTATATAGTGTTCCCTTCGAGAAGTAGGGTTCGACAGGCCAGGAATGTTGTCAAATATTGCATCCGAGATGTTAGGTTGCCTTAGATTATGATATATACCGTTATAGACGTATATACTGTTCCCTCCGAGAAGTAGGGTTCGACAGGCCAGGAATGTTGTCAAATATTGCATCCGAGATGTTAGGTTGCCTTAGGTTAGGATATATAACGTTATAGACGCATGTAATGTTACCACCGAGACGTAGGAACCGACACGCCTGGAATGTTGTCAAATGTTACATCCGAGATGTTATGTTGCCTTAGATTAGGATATATGACGTTACAGACGTATATACTGTTCCCTCCGAGAAGTAGTGTTCGACAGGCCAGGAATGTTGTCAAATGTTACATCCGAGATGTTAGGTTGCCTTAGATTATGATATATACCGTTATAGACGTATATACTGTTCCCTCCGAGAAGTAGGGTTCGACAGGCCAGGAATGTTGTCAAATATTGCATCCGAGATGTTAGGTTGCCTTAGATTAGGATATACAACGTTATAGACGTATATAATGTTCCCACCGAGAAGTAGGGTCCGACACGCCTGGAATGTTGTAAAATGTTACATCCGAGATGTTAGGTTGCCTAAGATTAGGATATATACCGTTATAGACGCATGTAATGTTACCACCGAGACGTAGGGACCGACACGCCTGGAATGTTGTCAAATGTTACATCCGAGATGTTAGGTTGCCTTAGGTTAGGATATATGACGTTATAGACGTATATACTGTTCCCTCCGGATGGTAGGGTTCGACAGGCCAGGAATGTTGTCAAATATTGCATCCGAGATGTTAGGTTGCCTTAGGTTAGGATATATGACGTTATAGACGCATGTAATGTTACCACCGAGACGTAGGGACCGACATGCCTGGAATGTTGTCAAATGTTACATCCGAGATGTTAGGTTGCCTTAGGTTAGGATATATGACGTTATAGACGTATATACTGTTCCCACCGTGAGGTAGGGTTCGACACGCCAGGAATGTTGTCAAATATTACATACGAGATGTTATGTGGCCTTAGGTTCGGATATATAACGTTATAGACGCATGTAATGTTACCACCGAGACGTAGGGACCGACATGCCTGGAATGTTGTCAAATGTTACATCCGAGATGTTAGGTTGTCTTAGGTTAGGACATATGACGTTACAGACGTATATAATGTTCCCTCCGAGAAGTAGGGTTCGACAGGACAGGAATGTTGTCAAATATTGCATCCGAGATGTTAGGCTGCCTTAGGTTAGGATATATACCGTTATAGACGTATATACTGTTCCCACCGAGAAGTAGGGTTCGACACGCCAGGAATGTTGTCAAATATTACATACGAGATGGTAGGTGGCCTTAGGTTAGGATATATAACGTTATAGACGCATGTAATGTTACGACCGAGACGTAGGGACCGACACGCCTGGAATGTTGTAAAATGTTACATCCGAGATGTTAGGTTGCCTGAGATTAGGATATATACCGTTATAGACGCATGTAATGTTACCACCGAGACGTAGGGACCGACACGCCTGGAATGTTGTCAGATATTGCATCCGAGATGTTAGGTTGCCTTAGGTTAGGATATATACCGTTATAGACATATATACTGTTCCCTCCGAGAAGTAGGGTTCGACAGGCCAGGAATGTTGTCAAATATTGCATCCGAGATGATAGGTTGCCTTAGGTTAGGATATATAACGTTATAGACGCATGTAATGTTACCACCGAGACGTAGGGACCGTCATGCCTGGAATGTTGACAAATGTTACATCCGAGATGTTAGGTTGCCTTAGGTTAGGATATATGACGTTACAGACGTATATACTGTTCCCTCCGAGAATTAGGTTTCGACAGGCCAGGAATGTTGTCAAATATTGCATCCGAGATGTTAGGTTGCCTTAGATTATGATATATACCGTTATAGACGTATATACTGTTCCCTCCGAGAAGTAGGGTTCGACAGGCCAGGAATGTTGTCAAATATTGCATCCGAGATGTTAGGTTGCCTTAGGTTAGGATATATAACGTTATAGACGCATGTAATGTTACCACCGAGACGTAGGGACCGACACGCCTGGAATGTTGTCAAATGTTACATCCGAGATGTTATGTTGCCTTAGATTAGGATATATGACGTTACAGACGTATATACTGTTCCCTCCGGGAAGTAGGGTTCGACAGGCCAGGAATGTTGTCAAATATTGCATCCGAGATGTTAGGTTGCCTTAGATTAGGATATATTCCGTTATAGACGTATATAGTGTTCCCTTCGAGAAGTAGGGTTCGACAGGCCAGGAATGTTATCAAATATTGCATCCGAGATGTTAGGTTGCCTCAGGTAAGAATATATGACGTTATAGACGTATATACTGTTCCCTCCGAGAAGTAGGGTTCGACAGGCCAGGAATGTTGTCAAATATTGCATCCGAGATGTTAGGTTGCCTTAGGTCAGGATATATAACGTTATAGACGCATGTAATGTTACCACCGAGACGTAGGGACCGACACGCCTGGTATGTTGTCAAATGTTACATCCGAGATGTTAGGTTGCCTCAGGTTAGGATATATGACGTTATAGACGTATATACTGTTCCCTCCGAGAAGTACGGTTCGACAGGCCAGGAATGTTGTCAAATATTGCATCCGAGATGTTAGGTTGCCTTAGGTTAGGATATATAACGTTATAGACGCATGTAATGTTACCACCGAGACGTAGGGCCCGACACGCCTGGAATGTTGTGAAATGTTACATCCGAGATGTTAGGTTGCCTTAGGTTAGGATATATGACGTTACAGACGTATATACTGTTCCCTCCGAGAATTAGGGTTCGACAGGCCAGGAATGTTGTCAAATATTGCATCCGAGATGTTAGGTTGCCTTAGATTATGATATATACCGTTATAGACGTATATACTGTTCCCTCCGAGAAGTAGGGTTCGACAGGCCAGGAATGTTGTCAAATATTGCATCCGAGATGTTAGGTTGCCTTAGATTATGATATATACCGTTATAGACGTATATACTGTTCCCTCCGAGAAGTAGGGTTCGACAGGCCAGGAATGTTGTCAAATATTGCATCCGAGATGTTAGGTTGCCTTAGGTTAGGATATATAACGTTATAGACGCATGTAATGTTACCACCGAGACGTAGGAACCGACACGCCTGGAATGTTGTCAAATGTTACATCCGAGATGTTATGTTGCCTTAGATTAGGATATATGACGTTACAGACGTATATACTGTTCCCTCCGAGAAGTAGTGTTCGACAGGCCAGGAATGTTGTCAAATGTTACATCCGAGATGTTAGGTTGCCTTAGATTATGATATATACCGTTATAGACGTATATACTGTTCCCTCCGAGAAGTAGGGTTCGACAGGCCAGGAATGTTGTCAAATATTGCATCCGAGATGTTAGGTTGCCTTAGATTAGGATATACAACGTTATAGACGTATATAATGTTCCCACCGAGAAGTAGGGTCCGACACGCCTGGAATGTTGTAAAATGTTACATCCGAGATGTTAGGTTGCCTAAGATTAGGATATATACCGTTATAGACGCATGTAATGTTACCACCGAGACGTAGGGACCGACACGCCTGGAATGTTGTCAAATGTTACATCCGAGATGTTAGGTTGTCTTAGGTTAGGATATATGACGTTATAGACGTATATACTGTTCCCTCCGGATGGTAGGGTTCGACAGGCCAGGAATGTTGTCAAATATTGCATCCGAGATGTTAGGTTGCCTTAGATTAGGATATATACCGTTATAGACGTATATACTGTTCCCTCCGGGACGTAGGGTTCGACAGGCCGGGAATGTTGTCAAATATAGCATCCGAGATGTTAGGTTGCCTTAGGTTAGGATATATAACGTTATAGACGCATGTAATGTTACCACCGAGACGTAGGGCCCGACACGCCTGGAATGTTGTGAAATGTTACATCCGAGATGTTAGGTTGCCTTAGGTTAGGATATATGACGTTACAGACGTATATACTGTTCCCACCGAGAGGTAGGGTTCGACAGGCCAGGAATGTTGTCAAATATTGCATCCGAGATTTTAGGTTGCCTTAGGTTAGGATATATAACGTTATAGACGCATGTAATGTTACCTCCGACACGTAGGGACGGACACGCCTGGAATGTTGTCAAATGTTACATCCGAGATGTTAGGTTGCCTTAGGTTAGGATATATGACGTTACAGACGTATATACTGTTCCCTCCGAGAATTAGGGTTCGACAGACCAGGAATGTTGTCAAATATTGCATCCGAGATGTTAGGTTGCCTTAGGTTAGGATATATAACGTTATAGACGCATGTAATGTTACCACCGAGACGTAGGGACCGACACGCTTGGAATGTTGTCAAATGTTACATCCGAGATGTTATGTTGCCTTAGATTAGGATATATGACGTTACAGACGTATATACTGTTCCCTCCGAGAAGTAGTGTTCGACAGCCCAGGAATGTTGTCAAATGTTACATCCGAGATGTTAGGTTGCCTTAGATTATGATATATACCGTTATAGACGTATATACTGTTCCCTCCGAGAAGTAGGGTTCGACAGGCCAGGAATGTTGTCAAATATTGCATCCGAGATGTTAAGTTGCCTTAGATTAGGATATACAACGTTATAGACGCATATAATGTTCCCACCGAGAAGTAGGGTCCGACACGCCAGGAATGTTGTCAAATATTACATACGAGATGTTATGTGGCCTTAGGTTAGGATATATAACGTTATAGACGCATGTAATGTTACGACCGAGACGTAGGGACCGACACGCCTGGAATGTTGTAAAATGTTACATCCGAGATGTTAGGTTGCCTAAGATTAGGATATATACCGTTATAGACGCATGTAATGTTACCACCGAGACGTAGGGACCGACATGCCTGGAATGTTGTCAAATGTTACATCCGAGATGTTAGGTTGCCTTAGGTTAGGATATATGACGTTATAGACGTATATACCGTTCCCACCGAGAGGTAGGGTTCGACACGCCAGGAATGTTGTCAAATATTACATACGAGATGTTATGTGGCCTTAGGTTAGGATATATAACGTTATAGACGCATGTAATGTTACCACCGAGACGTAGGGACCGACACGCCTGGAATGTTGACAAATGTTACATCCGAGATGTTAGGTTGTCTTAGGTTAGGATATATGACGTTACAGACGTATATAATGTTCCCTCCGAGAAGTAGGGTTCGACAGGACAGGAATGTTGTCAAATATTGCATCCGAGATGTTAGGCTGCCTTAGGTTAGGATATATACCGTTATAGACGTATATACTGTTCGCACCGAGAAGTAGGGTTCGACACGCCAGGAATGTTGTCAAATATTACATACGAGATGTTAGGAGGCCTTAGGTTAGGATATATAACGTTATAGACGCATGTAATGTTACGACCGAGACGTAGGGACCGACACGCCTGGAATGTTGTAAAATGTTACATCCGAGATGTTAGGTTGCCTAAGATTAGGATATATACCGTTATAGACGCATGTAATGTTACCACCGAGACGTAGGGCCCGACACGCCTGGAATGTTGTCAAATGTTACATCCGAGATGTTAGGTTGCCTTAGGTTAGGATATATGACGTTACAGACGTATATACTGTTCCCACCGAGAGGTAGGGTTCGACAGGCCAGGAATGTTGTCAAATATTGCATCCGAGATTTTAGGTTGCCTTAGGTTATGATATATACCGTTATAGACGTATATACTGTTCCCTCCGAGAAGTAGGGTTCGACAGGCCAGGAATGTTGTCAAATATTGCATCCGAGATGTTAGGTTGCCTTAGATTAGGATATACAACGTTATAGACGCATATAATGTTCCCACCGAGAAGTAGGGTCCGACACGCCTGGAATGTTGTAGAATATTACATCCGAGATGTAAGGTTGCCTTAGGTTAGGATATATAACGTTATGGACGTATATACTGTTCCCACCGAGAAGTAGGGACCGAAACGCCAGGAATGTTGTCAAATATTACATACGAGATGTTATGTGGCCTTAGGTTAGGATATATAACGTTATAGACGCATGTAATGTTACCACCTAGACGTAGGGACCGACACGCCTGGAATGTTGACAAATGTTACATCCGAGATGTTAGGTTGTCTTAGGTTAGGATATATGACGTTACAGACGTATATAATGTTCCCTCCGAGAAGTAGGGTTCGACAGGACAGGAATGTTGTCAAATATTGCATCCGAGATGTTAGGCTGCCTTAGGTTAGGATATATACCGTTATAGACGTATATACTGTTCGCACCGAGAAGTAGGGTTCGACACGCCAGGAATGTTGTCAAATATTGCATCCGAGATGTTAGGTTGCCTTAGATTAGGATATACAACGTTATAGACGCATATAATGTTCCCACCGAGAAGTAGGGTCCGACACGCCTGGAATGTTGTAGAATATTACATCCGAGATGTAAGGTTGCCTTAGGTTAGGATATATAACGTTATGGACGTATATACTGTTCCCACCGTGAAGTAGGGACCGAAACGCCAGCAATGTTGTAAAATATTACATACGAGTTGTTACGTTGCCGTTATAGACGCATTAATGTTACCACCGAGACGTAGGGACCGACACGCCTGGAATGTTGTAAAATGTTACATCCGAGATGTTAGGTTGCCTAAGATTAGGATATATACCGTTACAGACGCATGTAATGTTACCACCGAGATGTAGGGACCGACACGCCTGGAATGTTGTCAAATGTTACATCCGAGATGTTAGGTTGTCTTAGGTTAGGATATATGACGTTATAGACGTATATACTGTTCCCTCCGGATGGTAGGGTTCGACAGGCCAGGAATGTTGTCAAATATTGCATCCGAGATGTTAGGTTGCCTTAGATTAGGATATATACCGTTATAGACGTATATACTGTTCCCTCCGGGACGTAGGGTTCGACAGGCCGGGAATGTTGTCAAATATAGCATCCGAGATGTTAGGTTGCCTTAGGTTAGGATATATAACGTTATAGACGCATGTAATGTTACCACCGAGACGTAGGGCCCGACACGCCTGGAATGTTGTGAAATGTTACATCCGAGATGTTAGGTTGCCTTAGGTTAGGATATATGACGTTACAGAGGTATATACTGTTCCCACCGAGAGGTAGGGTTCGACAGGCCAGGAATGTTGTCAAATATTGCATCCGAGATTTTAGGTTGCCTTAGGTTAGGATATATAACGTTATAGACGCATGTTATGTTACCTCCGACACGTAGGGACGGACACGCCTGGAATGTTGTCAAATGTTACATCCGAGATGTTAGGTTGCCTTAGGTTAGGATATATGACGTTACAGACGTATATACTGTTCCCTCCGAGAATTAGGGTTCGACAGGCCAGGAATGTTGTCAAATATTGCATCCGAGATGTTAGGTTGCCTTAGATTATGATATATACCGTTATAGACGTATATACTGTTCCCTCCGAGAAGTAGGGTTCGACAGGCCAGGAATGTTGTCAAATATTGCATCCGAGATGTTAGGTTGCCTTAGGTTAGGATATATAACGTTATAGACGCATGTAATGTTACCACCGAGACGTAGGGACCGACACGCCTGGAATGTTGTCAAATGTTACATCCGAGATGTTATGTTGCCTTAGATTAGGATATATGACGTTACAGACGTATATACTGTTCCCTCCGGGAAGTAGGGTTCGACAGGCCAGGAATGTTGTCAAATATTGCATCCGAGATGTTAGGTTGCCTTAGATTATGATATATACCGTTATAGACGTATATACTGTTCCCTCCGAGAAGTAGGGTTCGACAGGCCAGGAATGTTGTCAAATATTGCATCCGAGATGTTAGGTTGCCTTAGATTAGGATATACAACGTTATAGACGCATATAATGTTCCCACCGAGAAGTAGGGTCCGACACGCCTGGAATGTTGTAGAATATTACATCCGAGATGTAAGGTTGCCTTAGGTTAGGATATATAACGTTATGGACGTATATACTGTTCCCACCGAGAAGTAGGGTCCGAAACGCCAGCAATGTTGTAAAATATTACATACGAGTTGTTACGTTGCCGTTATAGACGCATTAATGTTACCACCGAGACGTAGGGACCGACACGCCTGGAATGTTGTCAAATGTGACATCCGAGATGTTAGGTTGCCTTAGGTTAGGATATGTATCGTTATAGACGTATATACTGTTCCCACCGAGAGGTAGGGTTCGACACGCCAGGAATGTTGTCAAATATTACATACGAGATGTTATGTGGCCTTAGGTTAGGATATATAACGTTATAGACGCATGTAATGATACGACCGAGACGTAGGGACCGACACGCCTTGAATGTTGTAAAATGTTACATCCGATATGTTAGGTTGCCTTAGGTTAGGATATATACCGTTATAGACGCATGTAATGTTACCACCGAGACGTAGGGACCGACATGCCTGGAATGTTGTCAAATGTTACATCCGAGATGTTAGGTTGCCTTAGGTTAGGATATATGACGTTATAGACGTATATACTGTTCCCTCCGGATGGTAGGGTTCGACACGCCAGGAATGTTGTCAAATATTGCATCCGAGATGTTAGGTTGCCTTAGATTAGGATATATACCGTTATAGACGTATATACTGTTCCCTCCGGGACGTAGGGTTCGACAGGCCGGGAATGTTGTCAAATATAGCATCCGAGATGTTAGGTTGCCTTAGATTAGGATATACAACGTTATAGACGCATATAATGTTCCCACCGAGATGTAGGTTCCGACACGCCTGGAATGTTGTAGAATAATACATCCGAGATGTCAGGTTGCCTTAGGTTAGGATATATAACGTTATAGACGTATATACTGTTCCCTCCGAGAAGTAGGGTTCGACAGGCCAGGAATGTTGTCAAATATTGCATCCGAGATGTTAGGTTGCCTTAGATTAGGATATATACCGTTATAGACGCATGTAATGTTACCACCGAGACGTAGGGACCGACACGCCTGGAATGTTGTCAAATGTTACATCCGAGATGTTAGGTTGCCTCAGGATAGGATATATGACGTTATAGACGTATATACTGTTCCCTCCGAGAAGTAGGGTTCGAAGGGCCAGGAATGTTGTCAAATATTGCATCCGAGGTGTTACGTCGCCTTAGGTTAGGATATGTAACGTTATAGACGCATGTAATGTTACCACCGAGACGTAGGGACCGACACGCCTGGAATGTTGTCAAATGTTACATCCGAGATGTTAGGTTGCCTTAGGTTAGGATATATGACGTTACAGACGTATATACTGTTCCCTCCGAGAAGTAGTGTTCGACAGGCCAGGAATGTTGTCAAATATTGCATCCGAGATGTTAGGTTGCCTTAGATTATGATATATACCGTTATAGACGCATATAATGTTCCTACCGAGAAGTAGGGTCCGACACGCCTGGAAGGTTGTAGAATATTACATCCGAGATGTCAGGTTGCCTTAGGTTAGGATATATACCGTTATAGACATATATACTGTTCCCTCCGAGAAGTAGGGTTCGACAGGCCAGGAATGTTGTCAAATATTGCATCCGAGATGATAGGTTGCCTTAGGTTAGGATATATAACGTTATAGACGCATGTAATGTTACCACCGAGACATAGGGACCGTCACGCCTGGAATGTTGTCAAATGTTACATCCGAGATGTTAGGTTGCCTTAGGTTAGGATATATGACGTTACAGACGTATATACTGTTCTCTCCGGGAAGTAGGGTTCGACAGGCCAGGAATGTTGTCAAATATTGCATCCGAGATGTTAGGTTGCCTTAGAATATGATATATACCGTTATAGACGTATATACTGTTCCCTCCGAGAAGTAGGGTTCGGCAGGCCAGGAATGTTGTCAAATATTGCATCCGAGATGTTAGGTTGCCTTAGATTAGGATATACAACGTTATAGACGCATATAATGTTCCCACCGAGAAGTAGGGTCCGACACGCCTGGAATGTTGTAGAATATTACATCCGAGATGTAAGGTTGCCTTAGGTTAGGATATATAACGTTATGGACGTATATACTGTTCCCACCGTGAAGTAGGGTCCGAAACGCCAGCAATGTTGTAAAATATTACATCCGAGTTGTTACGTTGCCGTTATAGGCGCATTAATGTTACCACCGAGACGTAGGGACCGACACGCCTGGAATGTTGTCAAATGTGACATCCGAGATGTTAGGTTGCCTTAGGTTAGGATATATGACGTTATAGACGTATATTCTGTTCCCACCGAGAGGTAGGGTTCGACACGCCAGGAATGTTGTCAATTATTACATACGAGATGTTATGTGGCCTTAGGTTAGGATATATAACGTTATAGACGCATGTAATGTTACCACCGAGACGTAGGGACCGACACGCCTGGAATGTTGACAAATGTTACATCCGAGATGTTAGGTTGCCTTAGGTTAGGATATATGACGTTACAGACGTATATACTGTTCCCTCCGAGAATTAGGGTTCGACAGGCCAGGAATGTTGTCAAATATTGCATCCGAGATGTTAGGTTGCCTTAGATTATGATATATACCGTTATAGACGTATATACTGTTCCCTCCGAGAAGTAGGGTTCGACAGGCCAGGAATGTTGTCAAATATTGCATCCGAGATGTTAGGTTGCCTTAGGTTAGGATATATAACGTTATAGACGCATGTAATGTTACCACCGAGACGTAGGGACCGACACGCCTGGAATGTTGTCAAATGTTACATCCGAGATGTTAGGTTGCCTTAGATTAGGATATATGACGTTACAGACGTATATACTGTTCCCTCCGGGAAGTAGGGTTCGACAGGCCAGGAATGTTGTCAAATATTGCATCCGAGATGTTAGGTTGCCTTAGATTATGATATATACCGTTATAGACGTATATACTGTTCCCTCCGAGAAGTAGGGTTCGACAGGCCAGGAATGTTGTCAAATATTGCATCCGAGATGTTAGGTTGCCTTAGATTAGGATATACAACGTTATAGACGCATATAATGTTCCCACCGAGAAGTAGGGTCCGACACGCCTGGAATGTTGTCAAATGTTACATCCGAGATGTTAGGTTGCCTTAGGTTAGGATATATGACGTTACAGACGTATATACTGTTCCCTGCGAGAAGTAGTGTTCGACAGGCCAGGAATGTTGTCAAATATTGCATCCGAGATGTTAGGTTGCCTTAGATTAGGATATATTCCGTTATAGACGTATATAGTGTTCCCTTTGAGAAGTAGGGTTCGACAGGCCAGGAATGTTGTCAAATTTTGCATCCGAGATGTTAGGTTGCCTCAGGTAAGAATATATGACGTTATAGACGTATATACTGTTCCCTCCGAGAAGTAGGGTTCGACAGGCCAGGAATGTTGTCAAATATTGCATCCGAGATGTTAGGTTGCCTTAGGTTAGGATATATGACGTTATAGACGTATATACCGTTCCCACCGAGAGGTAGGGTTCGACACGCCAGGAATGTTGTCAAATATTACATACGAGATGTTATGTGGCCTTAGGTAAGGATATATAACGTTATAGACGCATGTAATGTTACCACCGATACGTAGGGACCGACACGCCTGGAATGTTGACAAATGTTACATCCGAGATGTTAGGTTGCCTTAGGTTAGGATATATGACGTTACAGACGTATATACTGTTCCCTCCGAGAATTAGGGTTCGACAGGCCAGGAATGTTGTCAAATATTGCATCCGAGATGTTAGGTTGCCTTAGATTATGATATATACCGTTATAGACGTATATACTGTTCCCTCCGAGAAGTAGGGTTCGACAGGCCAGGAATGTTGTCAAATATTGCATCCGAGATGTTAGGTTGCCTTAGGTTAGGATATATAACGTTATAGACGCATGTAATGTTACCACCGAGACGTAGGGTCCGACACGCCTGGAATGTTGTCAAATGTTACATCCGAGATGTTATGTTGCCTTAGATTAGGATATATGACGTTACAGACGTATATACTGTTCCCTCCGGGAAGTAGGGTTCGACAGGCCAGGAATGTTGTCAAATATTGCATCCGAGATGTTAGGTTGCCTTAGATTATGATATATACCGTTATAGACGTATATACTGTTCCCTCCGAGAAGTAGGGTTCGACAGGCCAGGAATGTTGTCAAATATTGCATCCGAGATGTTAGGTTGCCTTAGATTAGGATATACAACGTTATAGACGCATATAATGTTCCCACCGAGAAGTAGGGTCCGACACGCCTGGAATGTTGTAGAATATTACATCCGAGATGTAAGGTTGCCTTAGGTTAGGATATATAACGTTATGGACGTATATACTGTTCCCACCGAGAAGTAGGGACCGAAACGCCAGCAATGTTGTAAAATATTACATACGAGTTGTTACGTTGCCGTTATAGACGCATTAATGTTACCACCGAGACGTAGGGACCGACACGCCTGGAATGTTGTCAAATGTGACATCCGAGATGTTAGGTTGCCTTAGGTTAGGATATGTATCGTTATAGACGTATATACTGTTCCCACCGAGAGGTAGGGTTCGACACGCCAGGAATGTTGTCAAATATTACATACGAGATGTTATGTGGCCTTAGGTTAGGATATATAACGTTATAGACGCATGTAATGTTACGACCGAGACGTAGGGACCGACACGCCTGGAATGTTGTAAAATGTTACATCCGAGATGTTAGGTTGCCTAAGATTAGGATATATACCGTTATAGACGCATGTAATGTTACCACCGAGACGTAGGGACCGACATGCCTGGAATGTTGTCAAATGTTACATCCGAGATGTTAGGTTGCCTTAGGTTAGGATATATGACGTTATAGACGTATATACCGTTCCCACCGAGAGGTAGGGTTCGACACGCCAGGAATGTTGTCAAATATTGCATCCGAGATTTTAGGTTGCCTTAGGTTAGGATATATAACGTTATAGACGCATGTAATGTTACCTCCGACACGTAGGGACGGACACGCCTGGAATGTTGTCAAATGTTACATCCGAGATGTTAGGTTGCCTTAGGTTAGGATATATGACGTTACAGACGTATATACTGTTCCCTCCGAGAATTAGGGTTCGACAGGCCAGGAATGTTGTCAAATATTGCATCCGAGATGTTAGGTTGCCTTAGATTATGATATATACCGTTATAGACGTATATACTGTTCCCTCCGAGAAGTAGGGTTCGACAGGCCAGGAATGTTATCAAATATTGCATCCGAGATGTTAGGTTGCCTTAGGTTAGGATATATAACGTTATAGACGCATGTAATGTTACCACCGAGACGTAGGGACCGACACGCCTGGAATGTTGTCAAATGTTACATCCGAGATGTTATGTTGCCTTAGATTAGGATATATGACGTTACAGACGTATATACTGTTCCCTCCGGGAAGTAGGGTTCGACAGGCCAGGAATGTTGTCAAATATTGCATCCGAGATGTTAGGTTGCCTTAGATTATGATATATACCGTTATAGACGTATATACTGTTCCCTCCGAGAAGTAGGGTTCGACAGGCCAGGAATGTTGTCAAATATTGCATCCGAGATGTTAGGTTGCCTTAGATTAGGATATACAACGTTATAGACGCATATAATGTTCCCACCGAGAAGTAGGGTCCGACACGCCTGGAATGTTGTAGAATATTACATCCGAGATGTAAGGTTGCCTTAGGTTAGGATATATAACGTTATGGACGTATATACTGTTCCCACCGAGAAGTAGGGTCCGAAACGCCAGCAATGTTGTAAAATATTACATACGAGTTGTTACGTTGCCGTTATAGACGCATTAATGTTACCACCGAGACGTAGGGACCGACACGCCTGGAATGTTGTCAAATGTGACATCCGAGATGTTAGGTTGCCTTAGGTTAGGATATGTATCGTTATAGACGTATATACTGTTCCCACCGAGAGGTAGGGTTCGACACGCCAGGAATGTTGTCAAATATTGCATCCGAGATGTTAGGTTGCCTTAGATTAGGATATATACCGTTATAGACGTATATACTGTTCCCTCCGGGACGTAGGGTTCGACAGGCCGGGAATGTTGTCAAATATAGCATCCGAGATGTTAGGTTGCCTTAGATTATGATATATACCGTTATAGACGCATATAATGTTCCCACCGAGAAGTAGGGTCCGACACGCCTGGAAGGTTGTAGAATATTACATCCGAGATGTCAGGTTGCCTTAGGTTAGGATATATACCGTTATAGACATATATACTGTTCCCTCCGAGAAGTAGGGTTCGACAGGCCAGGAATGTTGTCAAATATTGCATCCGAGATGATAGGTTGCCTTAGGTTAGGATATATAACGTTATAGACGCATGTAATGTTACCACCGAGACGTAGGGACCGTCACGCCTGGAATGTTGTCAAATGTTACATCCGAGATGTTAGGTTGCCTTAGGTTAGGATATATGACGTTACAGAAGTATATACTGTTCTCTCCGGGAAGTAGGGTTCGACAGGCCAGGAATGTTGTCAAATATTGCATCCGAGATGTTAGGTTGCCTTAGAATATGATATATACCGTTATAGACGTATATACTGTTCCCTCCGAGAAGTAGGGTTCGGCAGGCCAGGAATGTTGTCAAATATTGCATCCGAGATGTTAGGTTGCCTTAGATTAGGATATACAACGTTATAGACGCATATAATGTTCCCACCGAGAAGTAGGGTCCGACACGCCTGGAATGTTGTAGAATATTACATCCGAGATGTAAGGTTGCCTTAGGTTAGGATATATAACGTTATGGACGTATATACTGTTCCCACCGTGAAGTAGGGTCCGAAACGCCAGCAATGTTGTAAAATATTACATCCGAGTTGATACGTTGCCGTTATAGGCGCATTAATGTTACCACCGAGACGTAGGGACCGACACGCCTGGAATGTTGTCAAATGTGACATCCGAGATGTTAGGTTGCCTTAGGTTAGGATATATGACGTTATAGACGTATATACTGTTCCCTCCGGATGGTAGGGTTCGACAGGCCAGGAATGTTGTCAAATATTGCATCCGAGATGTTCGGTTGCCTTAGGTTAGGATATATGACGTTATAGACGCATGTAATGTTACCACCGAGACGTAGGGACCGACATGCCTGGAATGTTGTCAAATGTTACATCCGAGATGTTAGGTTGCCTTAGGTTAGGATATATGACGTTATAGACGTATATACTGTTCCCACCGAGAGGTAGGGTTCGACACGCCAGGAATGTTGTCAAATATTACATACGAGATGTTATGTGGCCTTAGGTTAGGATATATAACGTTATAGACGCATGTAATGTTACCACCGAGACGTAGGGACCGACACGCCTGGAATGTTGACAAATGTTACATCCGAGATGTTAGGTTGCCTTAGGTTAGGATATATGACGTTACAGACGTATATACTGTTCCCTCCGAGAATTAGGGTTCGACACGCCAGGAATGTTGTCAAATATTGCATCCGAGATGTTAGGTTGCCTTAGATTAGGATATACAACGTTATAGACGCATATAATGTTCCCACCGAGAAGTAGGGTCCGACACGCCTGGAATGTTGTCAAATGTTACATCCGAGATGTAAGGTTGCCTTAGGTTAGGATATATAACGTTATGGACGTATATACTGTTCCCACCGAGAAGTAGGGTCCGAAACGCCAGCAATGTTGTAAAATATTACATACGAGTTGTTACGTTACCGTTATAGACGCATTAATGTTACCACCGAGACGTAGGGACCGACACGCCTGGAATGTTGTCAAATGTGACATCCGAGATGTTAGGTTGCCTTAGGTTAGGATATGTATCGTTATAGACGTATATACTGTTCCCACCGAGAAGTAGTTTTCGACAGGCCAGGAATGTTGTCAAATATTGCATCCGAGATGTTAGGTTGCCTTAGATTATGATATATACTGTTATAGACGCATATAATGTTCCCACCGAGAAGTAGGATCCGACACGCCTGGAAGGTTGTAGAATATTACATCCGAGATGTCAGGTTGCCTTAGGTTAGGATATATACCGTTATAGACATATATACTGTTCCCTCCGAGAAGTATGGTTCGACAGGCCAGGAATGTTGTCAAATATTGCATCCGAGATGTTAGGTTGCCTTAGATTATGATATTGACCGTTATAGACGCATATAATGTTCCCATCGAGAAGTAGGGTCCGACACGCCTGGAAGGTTGTAGAATATTTCATCCGAGATGTCAGGTTGCCTTAGGTTAGGATATATACCGTTATAGACATATATACTGTTCCCTCCGAGAAGTAGGGTTCGACAGGCCAGGAATGTTGTCAAGTATTGCATCCGAGATGTTAGGTTGCCTTAGATTATGATATATACCGTTATAGACGTATATACTGTTCCCTCCGAGAAGTAGGGTTCGACAGGCCAGGAATGTTGTCAAATATTGCATCCGAGATGTTAGGTTGCCTTAGATTAGGATATACAACGTTATAGACGCATATAATGTTCCCACCGAGAAGTAGGGGCCGACACGCCTGGAACGTTGTAGAATATTACATCCGAGATGTAAGGTTGCCTTAGGTTAGGATATATAACGTTATGGACGTATATACTGTTCCCACCGAGAAGTAGGGTCCGAAACGCCAGCAATGTTGTAAAATATTACATCCGAGTTGTTACGTTGCCGTTATAGGCGCATTAATGTTACCACCGAGACGTAGGGACCGACACGCCTGGAATGTTGTCAAATGTGACATCCGAGATGTTAGGTGGCCTTAGGTTAGGATATATGACGTTATAGACGTATATACTGTTCCCTCCGGATGGTAGGGTTCGACAGGCCAGGAATGTTGTCAAATATTGCATCCGAGATGTTAGGTTGCCTTAGGTTAGGATATATGACGTTATAGACGCATGTAATGTTACCACCGAGACGTAGGGACCGACATGCCTGGAATGTTGTCAAATGTTACATCCGAGATGTTAGGTTGCCTTAGGTTAGGATATATGACGTTATAGACGTATATACTGTTCCCACCGAGAGGTAGGGTTCGACACGCCAGGAATGTTGTCAAATATTACATACGAGATGTTATGTGGCCTTAGGTTAGGACATATAACGTTATAGACGCATGTAATGTTACCACCGAGACGTAGGGACCGACGCGCCTGGAATGTTGACAAATGTTACATCCGAGATGTTAGGTTGTCTTAGGTTAGGATATATGACGTTACAGACGTATATAATGTTCCCTCCGAGAAGTAGGGTTCGACAGGACAGGAATGTTGTCAAATATTGCATCCGAGATGTTAGGCTGCCTTAGGTTAGGATATATACCGTTATAGACGTATATACTGTTCCCACCGAGAAGTAGGGTTCGACAGGACAGGAATGTTGTCAAATATAGCATCCGAGATGTTAGGTTGCCTTAGGTTAGGATATATAACGTTATAGACGCATGTAATGTTACCACCGAGACGTAGGGACCGACACGCCTGGAATGTTGTCAAATGTTACATCCGAGATGTTATGTTGCCTTAGATTAGGATATATGACGTTACAGACGTATATACTGTTCCCTCCGGGAAGTAGGGTTCGACAGGCCAGGAATGTTGTCAAATATTGCATCCGAGATGTTAGGTTGCCTTAGATTATGATATATACCGTTATAGACGTATATACTGTTCCCTCCGAGAAGTAGGGTTCGACAGGCCAGGAATGTTGTCAAATATTGCATCCGAGATGTTAGGTTGCCTTAGATTAGGATATACAACGTTATAGACGCATATAATGTTCCCACCGAGAAGTAGGGTCCGACACGCCTGGAATGTTGTAGAATATTACATCCGAGATGTAAGGTTGCCTTAGGTTAGGATATATAACGTTATGGACGTATATACTGTTCCCACCGAGAAGTAGGGTCCGAAACGCCAGCAATGTTGTAAAATATTACATACGAGTTGTTACGTTGCCGTTATAGACGCATTAATGTTACCACCGAGACGTAGGGACCGACACGCCTGGAATGTTGTCAAATGTTACATCCGAGATGTTAGGTTGCCTTAGATTAGGATATATGACGTTACAGACGTATATACTGTTCCCTCCGGGAAGTAGGGTTCGACAGGCCAGGAATGTTGTCAAATATTGCATCCGAGATGTTAGGTTGCCTTAGATTATGATATATACCGTTATAGACGTATATACTGTTCCCTCCGAGAAGTAGGGTTCGACAGGCCAGGAATGTTGTCAAATATTACATACGAGATGTTATGTGGCCTTAGGTTAGGACATATAACGTTATAGACGCATGTAATGTTACCACCGAGACGTAGGGACCGACACGCCTGGAATGTTGACAAATGTTACATCCGAGATGTTAGGTTGTCTTAGGTTAGGATATATGACGTTACAGACGTATATAATGTTCCCTCCGAGAAGTAGGGTTCGACAGGACAGGAATGTTGTCAAATATTGCATCCGAGATGTTAGGCTGCCTTAGGTTAAGATATATACCGTTATAGACGTATATACTGTTCCCACCGAGAAGTAGGGTTCGACACGCCAGGAATGTTGTCAAATATTACATACGAGATGGTAGGTGGCCTTAGGTTAGGATATATAACGTTATAGACGCATGTAATGTTACGACCGAGACGTAGGGACCGACACGCCTGGAATGTTGTAAAATGTTACATCCGAGATGTTAGGTTGCCTAAGATTAGGATATATACCGTTATAGACGCATGTAATGTTACCACCGAGACGTATGGACCGACACGCCTGGAATGTTGTCAAATGTTACATCCGAGATGTTAGGTTGCCTTAGGTTAGGATATATAACGTTATAGACGTATATACTGTTCCCTCCGAGAAGTAGGGTTCGACAGGCCAGGAATGTTGTCAAATGTTGCATCCGAGATGTTAGGTTGCCTTAGATTAGGATATACAACGTTATAGACGCATATAATGTTCCCACCGAGAAGTAGGGTCCGACACGCCTGGAATGTTGTAGAATAATACATCCGAGATGTCAGGTTGCCTTAGGTTAGGATATATACCGTTATAGACATATATACTGTTCCCTCCGAGAAGTAGCGTTCGACAGGCCAGGAATGTTGTCAAATATTGCATCCGAGATGTTAGGTTGCCTTAGATTAGGATATATACCGTTATAGACGCATGTAATGTTACCACCGAGACGTAGGGACCGTCACGCCTGGAATGTTGTCAAATGTTACATCCGAGATGTTAGGTTGCCTTAGGTTAGGATATATGACGTTACAGACGTATATACTGTTCTCTCCGGGAAGTAGGGTTCGACAGGCCAGGAATGTTGTCAAATATTGCATCCGAGATGTTAGGTTGCCTTAGATTATGATATATACCGTTATAGACGTATATACTGTTCCCTCCGAGAAGTAGGGTTCGACAGGCCAGGAATGTTGTCAAATATTGCATCCGAGATGTTAGGTTGCCTTAGATTAGGATATACAACGTTATAGACGCATATAATGTTCCCACCGAGAAGTAGGGTCCGACACGCCTGGAATGTTGTCAAATGTTACATCCGAGATGTTAGGTTGCCTTAGATTAGGATATATGACGTTACAGACGTATATACTGTTCCCTCCGGGAAGTAGGGTTCGACAGGCCAGGAATGTTGTCAAATATTGCATCCGAGATGTTAGGTTGCCTTAGATTATGATATATACCGTTATAGACGTATATACTGTTCCCTCCGAGACGTATGGACCGACACGCCTGGAATGTTGTCAAATGTTACATCCGAGATGTTAGGTTGCCTTAGGTTAGGATATATAACGTTATAGACGTATATACTTTTCCCTCCGAGAAGTAGGGTTCGACAGGCCAGGAATGTTGTCAAATATTGCATCCGAGATGTTAGGTTGCCTTAGATTAGGATATATGACGTTACAGACGTATATACTGTTCCCTCCGGGAAGTAGGGTTCGACAGGCCAGGAATGTTGTCAAATATTGCATCCGAGATGTTAGGTTGCCTTAGATTATGATATATACCATTATAGACGTATATACTGTTCCCTCCGAGAAGTAGGGTTCGACAGGCCAGGAATGTTGTCAAATATTGCATCCGAGATGTTAGGTTGCCTTAGATTAGGATATACAACGTTATAGACGCATATAATGTTCCCACCGAGAAGTAGGGTCCGACACGCCTGGAATGTTGTCAAATGTTACATCCGAGATGTTAGGTTGCCTTAGGTTAGGATATATGACGTTACAGACGTATATACTGTTCCCTCCGAGAAGTAGTGTTCGACAGGCCAGGAATGTTGTCAAATATTGCATCCGAGATGTTAGGTTGCCTTAGATTATGATATATACCGTTATAGACGTATATACTATTCCCTCCGAGAAGTAGGGTTCGACAGGCCAGGAATGTTGTCAAATATTGCACCCGAGATGTTAGGTTGCCTTAGATTAGGATATACAACGTTATAGACGCATATAATGTTCCCACCGAGACGTAGTGACCGACACGCCTGGAATGTTGTCAAATGTTACATCCGAGATGTTAGGTTGCCTTAGATTAGGATATATGACGTTACAGACGTATATACTGTTCCCTCCGGGAAGTAGGGTTCGACAGGCCAGGAATGTTGTCAAATATTGCATCCGAGATGTTAGGTTGCCTTAGATTATGATATATACCGTTATAGACGTATATACTGTTCCCTCCGAGAAGTAGGGTTCGACAGGCCAGGAATGTTGTCAAATATTGCATCCGAGATGTTAGGTTGCCTTAGGTTAGGATATATAACGTTATAGACGCATGTAATGTTACCACCGAGACGTAGGGCCCGACACGCCTGGAATGTTGTGAAATGTTACATCCGAGATGTTAGGTTGCCTTAGGTTAGGATATATAACGTTATAGACGCATGTAATGTTACCTCCGACACGTAGGGACGGACACGCCTGGAATGTAGTCAAATGTTACATCCGAGATGTTATGTTGCCTTAGATTAGGATATATGACGTTACAGACGTATATACTGTTCCCTCCGGGAAGTAGGGTTCGACAGGCCTGGAATGTTGTCAAATATTGCATCCGAGATGTTAGGTTGCCTTAGATTATGATATATACCGTTATAGACGTATATAACGTTCCCTCCGAGAAGTAGGGTTCGACAGGCCAGGAATGTTGTCAAATATTGCATCCGAGATGTTAGGTTGCCTTAGATTAGGATATACAACGTTATAGACGCATATAATGTTCCCACCGAGAAGTAGGGTCCGACACGCCTGGAATGTTGTAGAATATTACATCCGAGATGTAAGGTTGCCTTAGGTTAGGATATATACCGTTATAGACGCATGTAATGTTACCTCCGACACGTAGGGACGGACTTGCCTGGAATGTTGTCAAATGTTACATCCGAGATGTTAGGTTGCCTTAGGTTAGGATATATGACGTTACAGACGTATATACTGTTCCCTCCGAGAATTAGGGTTCGACAGGGCAGGAATGTTGTCAAATATTGCATCCGAGATGTTAGGTTGCCTTAGATTATGATATATACCGTTATAGACGTATATACTGTTCCCTCCGAGAAGTAGGGTTCGACAGGCCAGGAATGTTGTCAAATATTGCATCCGAGATGTTAGGTTGCCTTAGATTATGATATATACCGTTATAGACGTATATACTGTTCCCTCCGAGAAGTAGGGTTCGACAGGCCAGGAATGTTGTCAAATATTACATACGAGATGTTATGTGGCCTTAGGTTAGGACATATAACGTTATAGACGCATGTAATGTTACCACCGAGACGTAGGGACCGACACGCCTGGAATGTTGACAAATGTTACATCCGAGATGTTAGGTTGTCTTAGGTTAGGATATATGACGTTACAGACGTATATAATGTTCCCTCCGAGAAGTAGGGTTCGACAGGACAGGAATGTTGTCAAATATTGCATCCGAGATGTTAGGCTGCCTTAGGTTAAGATATATACCGTTATAGACGTATATACTGTTCCCACCGAGAAGTAGGGTTCGACACGCCAGGAATGTTGTCAAATATTACATACGAGATGGTAGGTGGCCTTAGGTTAGGATATATAACGTTATAGACGCATGTAATGTTACCACCGAGACGTATGGACCGACACGCCTGGAATGTTGTCAAATGTTACATCCGAGATGTTAGGTTGCCTTAGGTTAGGATATATAACGTTATAGACGTATATACTGTTCCCTCCAAGAAGTAGGGTTCGACAGGCCAGGAATGTTGTCAAATATTGCATCCGAGATGTTAGGTTGCCTTAGATTATGATATATACCGTTATAGACGTATATACTGTTCCCTCCGAGAAGTAGGGTTCGACAGGCCAGGAATGTTGTCAAATATTGCATCCGAGATGTTAGGTTGCCTTAGGTTAGGATATATAACGTTAGAGACGCATGTAATGTTACCACCGAGACGTAGGGACCGACACGCCTGGAATGTTGTCAAATGTTACATCCGAGATGTTATGTTGCCTTAGATTAGGATATATGACGTTACAGACGTATATACTGTTCCCTCCGGGAAGTAGGGTTCGACAGGCCAGGAATGTTGTCAAATATTGCATCTGAGATGTTAGGTTGCCTTAGATTATTATATATACCGTTATAGACGTATATACTGTTCCCTCCGAGAAGTAGGGTTCGACAGGCCAGGAATGTTGTCAAATATTGCATCCGAGATGTTAGGTTGCCTTAGATTAGGATATACAACGTTATAGACGCATATAATGTTCCCACCGAGAAGTAGGGTCCGACACGCCTGGAATGTTGTAGAATATTACATCCGAGATGTAAGGTTGCCTTAGGTTAGGGTATATAAGGTTATGGACGTATATACTGTTCCCACCGAGAAGTAGGGTCCGAAACGCCAGCAATGTTGTAAAATATTACATCCGAGTTGTTACGTTGCCGTTATAGGCGCATTAATGTTACCACCGAGACGTAGGGACCGACACGCCTGGAATGTTGTCAAATGTGACATCCGAGATGTTAGGTTGCCTTAGGTTAGGATATATGACGTTATAGACGTATATACTGTTCCCTCCGGATGGTAGGGTTCGACAGGCCAGGAATGTTGTCAAATATTGCATCCGAGATGTTAGGTTGCCTTAGGTTAGGATATATGACGTTATAGACGCATGTAATGTTACCACCGAGACGTAGGGACCGACATGCCTGGAATGTTGTCAAATGTTACATCCGAGATGTTAGGTTGCCTTAGGTTAGGATATATGACGTTATAGACGTATATACTGTTCCCACCGAGAGGTAGGGTTCGACACGCCAGGAATGTTGTCAAATATTACATACGAGATGGTAGGTGGCCTTCGGTTAGGATATATAACGTTATAGACGCATGTAATGTTACGACCGAGACGTAGGGACCGACACGCCTGGAATGTTGTAAAATGTTACATCCGAGATGTTAGGTTGCCTAAGATTAGGATATATACCGTTATAGACGCATGTAATGTTACCACCGAGACGTATGGACCGACACGCCTGGAATGTTGTCAAATGTTACATCCGAGATGTTAGGTTGCCTTAGGTTAGGATATATAACGTTATAGACGTATATACTGTTCCCTCCGAGAAGTAGGGTTCGACAGGCCAGGAATGTTGTCAAATATTGCATCCGAGATGTTAGGTTGCCTTAGATTATGATATATACCGTTATAGACGTATATACTGTTCCCTCCGAGAAGTAGGGTTCGACAGGCCAGGAATGTTGTCAAATATTGCATCCGAGATGTTAGGTTGCCTTAGATTAGGATATACAACGTTATAGACGCATATAATGTTCCCACCGAGAAGTAGGGTCCGACACGCCTGGAATGTTGTCAAATGTTACATCCGAGATGTTAGGTTGCCTTAGGTTAGGATATATGACGTTACAGACGTATATACTGTTCCCTCCGAGAAGTAGTGTTCGACAGGCCAGGAATGTTGTCAAATATTGCATCCGAGATGTTAGGTTGCCTTAGATTAGGATATATTCCGTTATAGACGTATATAGTGTTCCCTTCGAGAAGTAGGGTTCGACAGGCCAGGAATGTTGTCAAATATTGCATCCGAGATGTTAGGTTGCCTCAGGTAAGAATATATGACGTTATAGACGTATATACTGTTCCCTCCGAGAAGTAGGGTTCGACAGGCCAGGAATGTTGTCAAATATTGCATCCGAGATGTTAGGTTGCCTTAGGTAAGAATATATGACGTTATAGACGTATATACTGTTCCCTCCGAGAAGTAGGGTTCGACAGGCCAGGAATGTTGTCAAATATTGCATCCGAGATGTTAGGTTGCCTTAGGTTAGGATATATAACGTTATAGACGCATGTAATGTTACCACCGAGACGTAGGGACCGACACGACTGGAATGTTGTCAAATGTTACATCCGAGATGTTAGGTTGCCTCAGGTTAGGATATATGACGTTATAGAAGTATATACTGTTCCCTCCGAGAAGTACGGTTCGACAGGCCAGGAATGTTGTCAAATATTGCATCCGAGATGTTAGGTTGCCTTAGGTTAGGATATATAACGTTATAGACGCATGTAATGTTACCACCGAGACGTAGGGACCGACACGCCTGGAATGTTGTCAAATATTGCATCCGAGATTTTAGGTTGCCTTAGGTTAGGATATATAACGTTATAGACGCATGTAATGTTACCTCCGACACGTAGGGACGGACACGCCTGGAATGTTGTCAAATGTTACATCCGAGATGTTAGGTTGCCTTAGGTTAGGATATATGACGTTACAGACGAATATACTGTTCCCTCCGAGAATTAGGGTTCGACAGGCCAGGAATGTTGTCAAATATTGCATCCGAGATGTTAGGTTGCCTTAGATTATGATATATACCGTTATAGACGTATATACTGTTCCCTCCGAGAAGTAGGGTTCGACAGGCCAGGAATGTTGTCAAATATTGCATCCGAGATGTTAGGTTGCCTTAGGTTAGGATATATAACGTTATAGACGCATGTAATGTTACCACCGAGACGTAGGGACCGACACGCCTGGAATGTTATCAAATGTTACATCCGAGATGTTATGTTGCCTTAGATTAGGATATATGACGTTACAGACGTATATACTGTTCCCTCCGGGAAGTAGGGTTCGACAGGCCAGGAATGTTGTCAAATATTGCATCCGAGATGTTAGGTTGCCTTAGATTATGATATATACCGTTATAGACGTATATGACGTTCCCTCCGAGAAGTAGGGTTCGACAGGCCAGGAATGTTGTCAAATATTGCATCCGAGATGTTAGGTTGCCTTAGATTAGGATATACAACGTTATAGACGCATATAATGTTCCCACCGAGAAGTAGGGTCCGACACGCCTGGAATGTTGTAGAATATTACATCCGAGATGTAAGGTTGCCTTGGATTAGGATATATGACGTTACAGACGTATATACTGTTCCCTCCGGGAAGTAGGGTTCGACAGGCCAGGAATGTTGTCAAATATTGCATCCGAGATGTTAGGTTGCCTTAGATTATGATATATACCGTTATAGACGTATATAACGTTCCCTCCGAGAAGTAGGGTTCGACAGGCCAGGAATGTTGTCAAATATTGCATCCGAGATGTTAGGTTGCCTTAGATTAGGATATACAACGTTATAGACGCATATAATGTTCCCACCGAGAAGTAGGGTCCGACACGCCTGGAATGTTGTAGAATATTACATCCGAGATGTAAGGTTGCCTTAGGTTAGGATATATAACGTTATGGACGTATATACTGTTCCCACCGAGAAGTAGGGTCCGAAACGCCAGCAATGTTGTAAAATATTACATCCGAGTTGTTACGTTGCCGTTATAGGCGCATTAATGTTACCACCGAGACGTAGGGACCGACACGCCTGGAATGTTGTCAAATGTGACATCCGAGATGTTAGGTTGCCTTAGGTTAGGATATATGACGTTATAGACGTATATACCGTTCCCTCCGGATGGTAGGGTTCGACAGGCCAGGAATGTTGTCAAATATTGCATCCGAGATGTTAGGTTGCCTTAGGTTAGGATATATGACGTTATAGACGCATGTAATGTTACCACCGAGACGTAGGGACCGACATGCCTGGAATGTTGTCAAATGTTACATCCGAGATGTTAGGTTGCCTTAGGTTAGGATATATGACGTTATAGACGTATATACTGTTCCCACCGAGAGGTAGGGTTCGACACGCCAGGAATGTTGTCAAATATTACATACGAGATGGTAGGTGGCCTTAGGTTAGGATATATAACGTTATAGACGCATGTAATGTTACGACCGAGACGTAGGGACCGACACGCCTGGAATGTTGTAAAATGTTACATCCGAGATGTTAGGTTGCCTAAGATTAGGATATATACCGTTATAGACGCATGTAATGTTACCACCGAGACGTATGGACCGACACGCCTGGAATGTTGTCAAATGTTACATCCGAGATGTTAGGTTGCCTTAGGTTAGGATATATAACGTTATAGACGTATATACTGTTCCCTCCGAGAAGTAGGGTTCGACAGGCCAGGAATGTTGTCAAATATTGCATCCGAGATGTTAGGTTGCCTTAGATTATGATATATACCGTTATAGACGTATATACTGTTCCCTCCGAGAAGTAGGGTTCGACAGGCCAGGAATGTTGTCAAATATTGCATCCGAGATGTTAGGTTGCCTTAGATTAGGATATACAACGTTATAGACGCATATAATGTTCCCACCGAGAAGTAGGGTCCGACACGCCTGGAATGTTGTCAAATGTTACATCCGAGATGTTAGGTTGCCTTAGGTTAGGATATATGACGTTAGAGACGTATATACTGTTCCCTCCGAGAAGTAGTGTTCGACAGGCCAGGAATGTTGTCAAATATTGCATCCGAGATGTTAGGTTGCCTTAGATTAGGATATATTCCGTTATAGACGTATATAGTGTTCCCTTCGAGAAGTAGGGTTCGACAGGCCAGGAATGTTGTCAAATATTGCATCCGAGATGTTAGGTTGCCTCAGGTAAGAATATATGACGTTATAGACGTATATACTGTTCCCTCCGAGAAGTAGGGTTCGACAGGCCAGGAATGTTGTCAAATATTGCATCCGAGATGTTAGGTTGCCTTAGGTAAGAATATATGACGTTATAGACGTATATACTGTTCCCTCCGAGAAGTAGGGTTCGACAGGCCAGGAATGTTGTCAAATATTGCATCCGAGATGTTAGGTTGCCTTAGGTTAGGATATATAACGTTATAGACGCATGTAATGTTACCACCGAGACGTAGGGACCGACACGACTGGAATGTTGTCAAATGTTACATCCGAGATGTTAGGTTGCCTCAGGTTAGGATATATGACGTTATAGACGTATATACTGTTCCCTCCGAGAAGTACGGTTCGACAGGCCAGGAATGTTGTCAAATATTGCACCCGAGATGTTAGGTTGCCTTAGATTAGGATATACAACGTTATAGACGCATATAATGTTCCCACCGAGACGTAGTGACCGACACGCCTGGAATGTTGTCAAATGTTACATCCGAGATGTTAGGTTGCCTTAGATTAGGATATATGACGTTACAGACGTATATACTGTTCCCACCGAGAAGTAGTGTTCGACAGGCCAGGAATGTTGTCAAATATTGCATCCGAGATGTTAGGTTGCCTTAGATTATGATATATACCGTTATAGACGCATATAATGTTCCCATCGAGAAGTAGGGTCCGACACGCCTGGAAGGTTGTAGAATATTTCATCCGAGATGTCAGGTTGCCTTAGGTTAGGATATATACCGTTATAGACATATATACTGTTCCCTCCGAGAAGTAGGGTTCGACAGGCCAGGAATGTTGTCAAGTATTGCATCCGAGATGATAGGTTGCCTTAGGTTAGGATATATAACGTTATAGACGCATGTAATGTTACCACCGAGACGTAGGGACCGTCACGCCTGGAATGTTGTCAAATGTTACATCCGAGATGTTAGGTTGCCTTAGGTTAGGATATATGACGTTACAGACGTATATACTGTTCTCTCCGGGAAGTAGGGTTCGACAGGCCAGGAATGTTGTCAAATATTGCATCCGAGATGTTAGGTTGCCTTAGATTATGATATATACCGTTATAGACGTATATACTGTTCCCTCCGAGAAGTAGGGTTCGACAGGCCAGGAATGTTGTCAAATATTGCATCCCAGATGTTAGGTTGCCTTAGATTAGGATATACAACGTTATAGACGTATATACTGTTCCCTCCGAGAAGTAGGGTTCGACAGGCCAGGAATGTTGTCAAATATTGCATCCGAGATGTTAGGTTGCCTTAGGTTAGGATATATAACGTTATAGACGCATGTAATGTTACCACCGAGACGTAGGGACCGACACGCCTGGAATGTTGTCAAATGTTACATCCGAGATGTTAGGTTGCCTTAGATTAGGATATATGACGTTACAGACGTATATACTGTTCCCTCCGGGAAGTAGGGTTCGACAGGCCAGGAATGTTGTCAAATATTGCATCCGAGATGTTAGGTTGCCTTAGATTATGATATATACCGTTATAGACGTATATACTGTTCCCTCCGAGAAGTAGGGTTCGACAGGCCAGGAATGTTGTCAAATATTGCATCCGAGATGTTAGGTTGCCTTAGATTAGGATATACAACGTTATAGACGCATATAATGTTCCCACCGAGAAGTAGGGTCCGACACGCCTGGAATGTTGTAGAATATTACATCCGAGATGTAAGGTTGCCTTAGGTTAGGATATATAACGTTATGGACGTATATACTGTTCCCACCGAGAAGTAGGGTCCGAAACGCCAGCAATGTTGTAAAATATTACATACGAGTTGTTACGTTGCCGTTATAGACGCATTAATGTTACCACCGAGACGTAGGGACCGACACGCCTGGAATGTTGTCAAATGTGACATCCGAGATGTTAGGTTGCCTTAGGTTAGGATATGTATCGTTATAGACGTATATACTGTTCCCACCGAGAAGTAGTGTTCGACAGGCCAGGAATGTTGTCAAATATTGCATCCGAGATGTTAGGTTGCCTTAGATTATGATATATACCGTTATAGACGCATATAATGTTCCCATCGAGAAGTAGGGTCCGACACGCCTGGAAGGTTGTAGAATATTTCATCCGAGATGTCAGGTTGCCTTAGGTTAGGATATATACCGTTATAGACATATATACTGTTCCCTCCGAGAAGTAGGGTTCGACAGGCCAGGAATGTTGTCAAGTATTGCATCCGGGATGATAGGTTGCCTTAGGTTAGGATATATAACGTTATAGACGCATGTAATGTTACCACCGAGACGTAGGGACCGACACTCCTGGAATGTTGTCAAATGTTACATCCGAGATGTTATGTTGCCTTGGATTAGGATATATGACGTTACAGACGTATATACTGTTCCCTCCGGGAAGTAGGGTTCGACAGGCCAGGAATGTTGTCAAATATTGCATCCGAGATGTTAGGTTGCCTTAGATTATGATATATACCGTTATAGACGTATATAACGTTCCCTCCGAGAAGTAGGGTTCGACAGGCCAGGAATGTTGTCAAATATTGCATCCGAGATGTTAGGTTGCCTTAGATTAGGATATACAACGTTATAGACGCATATAATGTTCCCACCGAGAAGTAGGGTCCGACACGCCTGGAATGTTGTAGAATATTACATCCGAGATGTAAGGTTGCCTTAGGTTAGGATATATAACGTTATGGACGTATATACTGTTCCCACCGAGAAGTAGGGTCCGAAACGCCAGCAATGTTGTAAAATATTACATCCGAGTTGTTACGTTGCCGTTATAGGCGCATTAATGTTACCACCGAGACGTAGGGACCGACACGCCTGGAATGTTGTCAAATGTGACATCCGAGATGTTAGGTTGCCTTAGGTTAGGATATATGACGTTATAGACGTATATACTTTTCCCTCCGGATGGTAGGGTTCGACAGGCCAGGAATGTTGTCAAATATTGCATCCGAGATGTTAGGTTGCCTTAGGTTAGGATATATGACGTTATAGACGCATGTAATGTTACCACCGAGACGTAGGGACCGACATGCCTGGAATGTTGTCAAATGTTACATCCGAGATGTTAGGTTGCCTTAGGTTAGGATATATGACGTTATAGACGTATATACTGTTCCCACCGAGAGGTAGGGTTCGACACGCCAGGAATGTTGTCAAATATTACATACGAGATGGTAGGTGGCCTTAGGTTAGGATATATAAAGTTATAGACGCATGTAATGTTACGACCGAGACGTAGGGACCGACACGCCTGGAATGTTGTAAAATGTTACATCCGAGATGTTAGGTTGCCTAAGATTAGGATATATACCGTTATAGACGCATGTAATGTTACCACCGAGACGTATGGACCGACACGCCTGGAATGTTGTCAAATGTTACATCCGAGATGTTAGGTTGCCTTAGGTTAGGATATATAACGTTATAGACGTATATACTGTTCCCTCCGAGAAGTAGGGTTCGACAGGCCAGGAATGTTGTCAAATATTGCATCCGAGATGTTAGGTTGCCTTAGATTATGATATATACCGTTATAGACGTATATACTGTTCCCTCCGAGAAGTAGGGTTCGACAGGCCAGGAATGTTGTCAAATATTGCATCCGAGATGTTAGGTTGCCTTAGATTAGGATATACAACGTTATAGACGCATATAATGTTCCCACCGAGAAGTAGGGTCCGACAGGCCAGGAATGTTGTCAAATATTGCATCCGAGATGTTAGGTTGCCTTAGGTAAGAATATATGACGTTATAGACGTATATACTGTTCCCTCCGAGAAGTAGGGTTCGACAGGCCAGGAATGTTGTCAAATATTGCATCCGAGATGCTAGGTTGCCTTAGGTTAGGATATATAACGTTATAGACGCATGTAATGTTACCACCGAGACGTAGGGACCGACACGACTGGAATGTTGTCAAATGTTACATCCGAGATGTTATGTTGCCTTAGATTAGGATATATGACGTTACAGACGTATATACTGTTCCCTCCGGGAAGTAGGGTTCGACAGGCCAGGAATGTTGTCAAATATTGCATCCGAGATGTTAGGTTGCCTTAGATTATGATATATACCGTTATAGACGTATATGACGTTCCCTCCGAGAAGTAGGGTTCGACAGGCCAGGAATGTTGTCAAATATTGCATCCGAGATGTTAGGTTGCCTTAGATTAGGATATACAACGTTATAGACGCATATAATGTTCCCACCGAGAAGTAGGGTCCGACACGCCTGGAATGTTGTAGAATATTACATCCGAGATGTAAGGTTGCCTTGGATTAGGATATATGACGTTACAGACGTATATACTGTTCCCTCCGGGAAGTAGGGTTCGACAGGCCAGGAATGTTGTCAAATATTGCATCCGAGATGTTAGGTTGCCTTAGATTATGATATATACCGTTATAGACGTATATAACGTTCCCTCCGAGAAGTAGGGTTCGACAGGCCAGGAATGTTGTCAAATATTGCATCCGAGATGTTAGGTTGCCTTAGATTAGGATATACAACGTTATAGACGCATATAATGTTCCCACCGAGAAGTAGGGTCCGACACGCCTGGAATGTTGTAGAATATTACATCCGAGATGTAAGGTTGCCTTAGGTTAGGATATATAACGTTATGGACGTATATACTGTTCCCACCGAGAAGTAGGGTCCGAAACGCCAGCAATGTTGTAAAATATTACATCCGAGTTGTTACGTTGCCGTTATAGGCGCATTAATGTTACCACCGAGACGTAGGGACCGACACGCCTGGAATGTTGTCAAATGTGACATCCGAGATGTTAGGTTGCCTTAGGTTAGGATATATGACGTTATAGACGTATATACTGTTCCCTCCGGATGGTAGGGTTCGACAGGCCAGGAATGTTGTCAAATATTGCATCCGAGATGTTAGGTTGCCTTAGGTTAGGATATATGACGTTATAGACGCATGTAATGTTACCACCGAGACGTAGGGACCGACATGCCTGGAATGTTGTCAAATGTTACATCCGAGATGTTAGGTTGCCTTAGGTTAGGATATATGACGTTATAGACGTATATACTGTTCCCACCGAGAGGTAGGGTTCGACACGCCAGGAATGTTGTCAAATATTACATCCGAGATGTTAGGTTGCCTAAGATTAGGATATATACCGTTATAGACGCATGTAATGTTACCACCGAGACGTATGGACCGACACGCCTGGAATGTTGTCAAATGTTACATCCGAGATGTTAGGTTGCCTTAGGTTAGGATATATAACGTTATAGACGTATATACTGTTCCCTCCGAGAAGTAGGGTTCGACAGGCCAGGAATGTTGTCAAATATTGCATCCGAGATGTTAGGTTGCCTTAGATTATGATATATACCGTTATAGACGTATATACTGTTCCCTCCGAGAAGTAGGGTTCGACAGGCCAGGAATGTTGTCAAATATTGCATCCGAGATGTTAGGTTGCCTTAGATTAGGATATACAACGTTATAGACGCATATAATGTTCCCACCGAGAAGTAGGGTCCGACACGCCTGGAATGTTGTCAAATGTTACATCCGAGATGTTAGGTTGCCTTAGGTTAGGATATATGACGTTACAGACGTATATACTGTTCCCTCCGGGAAGTAGGGTTCGACAGGCCAGGAATGTTGTCAAATATTGCATCCGAGATGTTAGGTTGCCTTAGATTATGATATATACCGTTATAGACGTATATAACGTTCCCTCCGAGAAGTAGGGTTCGACAGGCCAGGAATGTTGTCAAATATTGCATCCGAGATGTTAGGTTGCCTTAGATTAGGATATACAACGTTATAGACGCATATAATGTTCCCACCGAGAAGTAGGGTCCGACACGCCTGGAATGTTGTAGAATATTACATCCGAGATGTAAGGTTGCCTTAGGTTAGGATATATAACGTTATAGACGCATGTAATGTTACCTCCGACACGTAGGGACGGACACGCCTGGAATGTTGTCAAATGTTACATCCGAGATGTTAGGTTGCCTTAGGTTAGGATATATGACGTTACAGACGTATATACTGTTCCCTCCGAGAATTAGGGTTCGACAGGGCAGGAATGTTGTCAAATATTGCATCCGAGATGTTAGGTTGCCTTAGATTATGATATATACCGTTATAGACGTATATACTGTTCCCTCCGAGAAGTAGGGTTCGACAGGCCAGGAATGTTGTCAAATATTGCATCCGAGATGTTAGGTTGCCTTAGATTATGATATATACCGTTATAGACGTATATACTGTTCCCTCCGAGAAGTAGGGTTCGACAGGCCAGGAATGTTGTCAAATATTGCATCCGAGATGTTAGGTTGCCTTAGGTTAGGATATATAACGTTATAGACGCATGTAATGTTACCACCGAGACGTAGGGACCGACACGCCTGGAATGTTGTCAAATGTTACGTCCGAGATGTTATGTTGCCTTAGATTAGGATATATGACGTTACAGACGTATATACTGTTCCCTCCGGGAAGTAGGGTTCGACAGGCCAGGAATGTTGTCAAATATTGCATCCGAGATGTTAGGTTGCCTTAGATTATGATATATACCGTTATAGACGTATATACTGTTCCCTCCGAGAAGTAGGGTTCGACAGGCCAGGAATGTTGTCAAATATTGCATCCGAGATGTTAGGTTGCCTTAGATTAGGATATACAACGTTATAGACGCATATAATGTTCCCACCGAGAAGTAGGGTCCGACACGCCTGGAATGTTGTAGAATATTACATCCGAGATGTAAGGTTGCCTTAGGTTAGGATATATAACGTTATGGACGTATATACTGTTCCCACCGAGAAGTAGGGTCCGAAACGCCAGCAATGTTGTAAAATATTACATACGAGTTGTTACGTTGCCGTTATAGACGCATGTAATGTTACCACCGAGGCGTAGGGACCGACATGCCTGGAATGTTGTCAAATGTTACATCCGAGATGTTAGGTTGCCTTAGGTTAGGATATATGACGTTATAGACGTATATACTGTTCCCACCGAGAGGTAGGGTTCGACACGCCAGGAATGTTGTCAAATATTACATACGAGATGGTAGGTGGCCTTAGGTTAGGATATATAACGTTATAGACGCATGTAATGTTACGACCGAGACGTAGGGACCGACACGCCTGGAATGTTGTAAAATGTTACATCCGAGATGTTAGGTTGCCTAAGATTAGGATATATACCGTTATAGACGCATGTAATGTTACCACCGAGACGTATGGACCGACACGCCTGGAATGTTGTCAAATGTTACATCCGAGATGTTAGGTTGCCTTAGGTTAGGATATATACCGTTATAGACGCATGTAATGTTACCACCGAGACGTATGGACCGACACGCCTGGAATGTTGTCAAATGTTACATCCGAGATGTTCGGTTGCCTTAGGTTAGGATATATAACGTTATAGACGTATATACTGTTCCCTCCGAGAAGTAGGGTTCGACAGGCCAGGAATGTTGTCAAATATTGCATCCGAGATGTTAGGTTGCCTTAGATTATGATATATACCGTTATAGACGTATATACTGTTCCCTCCGAGAAGTAGGGTTCGACAGGCCAGGAATGTTGTCAAATATTGCATCCGAGATGTTAGGTTGCCTTAGATTAGGATATACAACGTTATAGACGCATATAATGTTCCCACCGAGAAGTAGGGTCCGACACGCCTGGAATGTTGTCAAATGTTACATCCGAGATGTTAGGTTGCCTTAGGTTAGGATATATGACGTTACAGACGTATATACTGTTCCCTCCGAGAAGTAGTGTTCGACAGGCCAGGAATGTTGTCAAATATTGCATCCGAGATGTTAGGTTGCCTTAGATTAGGATATATTCCGTTATAGACGTATATAGTGTTCCCTTCGAGAAGTAGGGTTCGACAGGCCAGGAATGTTGTCAAATATTGCATCCGAGATGTTAGGTTGCCTCAGGTAAGAATATATGACGTTATAGACGTATATACTGTTCCCTCCGAGAAGTAGGGTTCGACAGGCCAGGAATGTTGTCAAATATTGCATCCGAGATGTTAGGTTGCCTTAGGTAAGAATATATGACGTTATAGACGTATATACTGTTCCCTCCGAGAAGTAGGGTTCGACAGGCCAGGAATGTTGTCAAATATTGCATCCGAGATGTTAGGTTGCCTTAGGTTAGGATATATAACGTTATAGACGCATGTAATGTTACCACCGAGACGTAGGGACCGACACGACTGGAATGTTGTCAAATGTTACATCCGAGATGTTAGGTTGCCTCAGGTTAGGATATATGACGTTATAGACGTATATACTGTTCCCTCCGAGAAGTACGGTTCGACAGGCCAGGAATGTTGTCAAATATTGCATCCGAGATGTTAGGTTGCCTTAGGTTAGGATATATAACGTTATAGACGCATGTAATGTTACCACCGAGACGTAGGGACCGACACGCCTGGAATGTTGTCAAATATTGCATCCGAGATTTTAGGTTGCCTTAGGTTAGGATATATAACGTTATAGACGCATGTAATGTTACCTCCGACACGTAGGGACGGACACGCCTGGAATGTTGTCAAATGTTACATCCGAAATGTTAGGTCGCCTTAGGTTAGGATATATGACGTTACAGACGAATATACTGTTCCCTCCGAGAATTAGGGTTCGACAGGCCAGGAATGTTGTCAAATATTGCATCCGAGATGTTAGGTTGCCTTAGATTATGATATATACCGTTATAGACGTATATACTGTTCCCTCCGAGAAGTAGGGTTCGACAGGCCAGGAATGTTGTCAAATATTGCATCCGAGATGTTAGGTTGCCTTAGGTTAGGATATATAACGTTATAGACGCATGTAATGTTACCACCGAGACGTAGGGACCGACACGCCTGGAATGTTATCAAATGTTACATCCGAGATGTTATGTTGCCTTAGATTAGGATATATGACGTTACAGACGTATATACTGTTCCCTCCGGGAAGTAGGGTTCGACAGGCCAGGAATGTTGTCAAATATTGCATCCGAGATGTTAGGTTGCCTTAGATTATGATATATACCGTTATATACGTATATGACGTTCCCTCCGAGAAGTAGGGTTCGACAGGCCAGGAATGTTGTCAAATATTGCATCCGAGATGTTAGGTTGCCTTAGATTAGGATATACAACGTTATAGACGCATATAATGTTCCCACCGAGAAGTAGGGTCCGACACGCCTGGAATGTTGTAGAATATTACATCCGAGATGTAAGGTTGCCTTAGGTTAGGATATATAACGTTATGGACGTATATACTGTTCCCACCGAGAAGTAGGGTCCGAAACGCCAGCAATGTTGTAAAATATTACATACGAGTTGTTACGTTGCCGTTATAGACGCATTAATGTTACCACCGAGACGTAGGGACCGACACGCCTGGAATGTTGTCAAATGTGACATCCGAGATGTTAGGTTGCCTTAGGTTAGGATATGTATCGTTATAGACGTATATACTGTTCCCACCGAGAAGTAGTTTTCGACAGGCCAGGAATGTTGTCAAATATTGCATCCGAGATGTTAGGTTGCCTTAGATTATGATATATACCGTTATAGACGTATATACTGTTCCCTCCGAGAAGTAGGGTTCGACAGGGCAGGAATGTTGTCAAATATTGCATCCGAGATGTTAGGTTGCCTTAGGTTAGGATATATAACGTTATAGACGCATGTAATGTTACCACCGAGACGTAGGGACCGACACGCCTGGAATGTTGTCAAATGTTACATCCGAGTTGTTATGTTGCCTTAGATTAGGATATATGACGTTACAGACGTATATACTGTTCCCTCCGGGAAGTAGGGTTCGACAGGCGAGGAATGTTGTCAAATATTGCATCCGAGATGTTAGGTTGACTTAGATTATGATATATACCGTTATAGACGTATATAACGTTCCCTCCGAGAAGTAGGGTTCGACAGGACAGGAATGTTGTCAAATATAGCATCCGAGATGTTAGGTTGCCTTAGATTAGGATATACAACGTTATAGACGCATATAATGTTCCCACCGAGAAGTAGGGTCCGACACGCCTGGAATGTTGTAGAATAATACATCCGAGATGTCAGGTTGCCTTAGGTTAGGATATATAACGTTATAGACGTATATACGGTTCCCTCCGAGAAGTAGCGTTCGACAGGCCAGTAATGTTGTCAAATATTGCATCCGAGATGTTAGGTTGCCTTAGATTAGGATATATACCGTTATAGACGCATGTAATGTTACCACCGAGACGTAGGGACCGACACGCCTGGAATGTTGTCAAATGTTACATCCGAGATGTTAGGTTGCCTCAGGATAGGATATATGACGTTATAGACGTATATACTGTTCCCTCCGAGAAGTAGGGTTCGACAGGCCAGGAATGTTGTCAAATATTGCATCCGAGATGTTAGGTTGCCTTAGGTAAGAATATATGACGTTATAGACGTATATACTGTTCCCTCCGAGAAGTAGGGTTCGACAGGCCAGGAATGTTGTCAAATATTGCATCCGAGATGTTAGGTTGCCTTAGGTTAGGATATATAACGTTATAGACGCATGTAATGTTACCACCGAGACGTAGGGACCGACACGACTGGAATGTTGTCAAATATTGCATCCGAGATTTTAGGTTGCCTTAGGTTAGGATATATAACGTTATAGACGCATGTAATGTTACGTCCGACACGTAGGGACGGACACGCCTGGAATGTTGTCAAATGTTACATCCGAGATGTTAGGTTGCCTTAGGTTAGGATATATGACGTTACAGACGAATATACTGTTCCCTCCGAGAATTAGGGTTCGACAGGCCAGGAATGTTGTCAAATATTGCATCCGAGATGTTAGGTTGCCTTAGATTATGATATATACCGTTATAGACGTATATACTGTTCCCTCCGAGAAGTAGGGTTCGACAGGCCAGGAATGTTGTCAAATATTGCATCCGAGATGTTAGGTTGCCTTAGGTTAGGATATATAACGTTATAGACGCATGTAATGTTACCACCGAGACGTAGGGACCGACACGCCTGGAATGTTATCAAATGTTACATCCGAGATGTTATGTTGCCTTAGATTAGGATATATGACGTTACAGACGTATATACTGTTCCCTCCGGGAAGTAGGGTTCGACAGGCCAGGAATGTTGTCAAATATTGCATCCGAGATGTTAGGTTGCCTTAGATTATGATATATACCGTTATAGACGTATATACTGTTCCCTCCGAGAAGTAGGGTTCGACAGGCCAGGAATGTTGTCAAATATTGCATCCGAGATGTTAGGTTGCCTTAGATTAGGATATACAACGTTATAGACGCATATAATGTTCCCACCGAGAAGTAGGGTCCGACACGCCTGGAATGTTGTAGAATATTACATCCGAGATGTAAGGTTGCCTTAGGTTAGGATGTATAACGTTATGGACGTATATACTGTTCCCACCGAGAAGTAGGGTCCGAAGCGCCAGCAATGTTGTAAAATATTACATACGAGTTGTTACGTTGCCGTTATAGACGCATTAATGTTACCACCGAGACGTAGGGACCGACACGCCTGGAATGTTGTCAAATGTGACATCCGAGATGTTAGGTTGCCTTAGGTTAGGATATGTATCGTGATAGACGTATATACTGTTCCCACCGAGAAGTAGTGTTCGACAGGCCAGGAATGTTGTCAAATATTGCATCCGAGATGTTAGGTTGCCTTAGATTATGATATATACCGTTATAGACGCATATAATGTTCCCATCGAGAAGTAGGGTCCGACACGCCTGGAAGGTTGTAGAATATTACATCCGAGATGTCAGGTTGCCTTAGGTTAGGATATATACCGTTATAGACATATATACTGTTCCCTCCGAGAAGTAGGGTTCGACAGGCCAGGAATGTTGTCAAGTATTGCATCCGAGATGATAGGTTGCCTTAGGTTAGGATATATAACGTTATAGACGAATGTAATGTTACCACCGAGACGTAGGGACCGACACGACTGGAATGTTGTCAAATGTTACATCCGAGATGTTAGGTTGCCTCAGGTTAGGATATATGACGTTATAGACGTATATACTGTTCCCTCCGAGAAGTACGGTTCGACAGGCCAGGAATGTTGTCAAATATTGCATCCGAGATGTTAGGTTGCCTTAGATTAGGATATACAACGTTATAGACGCATATAATGTTCCCACCGAGAAGTAGGGTCCGACACGCCTGGAATGTTGTAGAATATTACATCCGAGATGTAAGGTTGCCTTAGGTTAGGATATATAACGTTATAGACGCATGTAATGTTACCTCCGACACGTAGGGACGGACACGCCTGGAATGTTGTCAAATGTTACATCCGAGATGTTAGGTTGCCTTAGGTTAGGATATATGACGTTACAGACGTATATACTGTTCCCTCCGAGAATTAGGGTTCGACAGGGCAGGAATGTTGTCAAATATTGCATCCGAGATGTTAGGTTGCCTTAGATTATGATATATACCGTTATAGACGTATATACTGTTCCCTCCGAGAAGTAGGGTTCGACAGGCCAGGAATGTTGTCAAATATTGCATCCGAGATGTTAGGTTGCCTTAGATTATGATATATACCGTTATAGACGTATATACTGTTCCCTCCGAGAAGTAGGGTTCGACAGGCCAGGAATGTTGTCAAATATTACATACGAGATGTTATGTGGCCTTAGGTTAGGACATATAACGTTATAGACGCATGTAATGTTACCACCGAGACGTAGGGACCGACACGCCTGGAATGTTGACAAATATTGCATCCGAGATGTTAGGTTGCCTTAGATTATGATATATACCGTTATAGACGTATATACTGTTCCCTCCGAGAAGTAGGGTTCGACAGGCCAGGAATGTTGTCAAATATTGCATCCGAGATGTTAGGTTGCCTTAGGTTAGGATATATAACGTTATAGACGCATGTAATGTTACCACCGAGACGTAGGGACCGACACGCCTGGAATGTTGTCAAATGTTACATCCGAGATGTTATGTTGCCTTAGATTAGGATATATGACGTTACAGACGTATATACTGTTCCCTCCGGGAAGTAGGGTTCGACAGGCCAGGAATGTTGTCAAATATTGCATCCGAGATGTTAGGTTGCCTTAGATTATGATATATACCGTTATAGACGTATATACTGTTCCCTCCGAGAAGTAGGGTTCGACAGGCCAGGAATGTTGTCAAATATTGCATCCGAGATGTTAGGTTGCCTTAGATTAGGATATACAACGTTATAGACGCATATAATGTTCCCACCGAGAAGTAGGGTCCGACACGCCTGGAATGTTGTAGAATATTACATCCGAGATGTAAGGTTGCCTTAGGTTAGGATATATAACGTTATGGACGTATATACTGTTCCCACCGAGAAGTAGGGTCCGAAACGCCAGCAATGTTGTAAAATATTACATACGAGTTGTTACGTTGCCGTTATAGACGCATGTAATGTTACCACCGAGACGTAGGGACCGACATGCCTGGAATGTTGTCAAATGTTACATCCGAGATGTTAGGTTGCCTTAGGTTAGGATATATGACGTTATAGACGTATATACTGTTCCCACCGAGAGGTAGGGTTCGACACGCCAGGAATGTTGTCAAATATTACATACGAGATGGTAGGTGGCCTTAGGTTAGGATATATAACGTTATAGACGCATGTAATGTTACGACCGAGACGTAGGGACCGACACGCCTGGAATGTTGTAAAATGTTACATCCGAGATGTTAGGTTGCCTAAGATTAGGATATATACCGTTATAGACGCATGTAATGTTACCACCGAGACGTATGGACCGACACGCCTGGAATGTTGTCAAATGTTACATCCGAGATGTTAGGTTGCCTTAGGTTAGGATATATACCGTTATAGACGCATGTAATGTTACCACCGAGACGTATGGACCGACACGCCTGGAATGTTGTCAAATGTTACATCCGAGATGTTAGGTTGCCTTAGGTTAGGATATATAACGTTATAGACGTATATACTGTTCCCTCCGAGAAGTAGGGTTCGACAGGCCAGGAATGTTGTCAAATATTGCATCCGAGATGTTAGGTTGCCTTAGATTATGATATATACCGTTATAGACGTATATACTGTTCCCTCCGAGAAGTAGGGTTCGACAGGCCAGGAATGTTGTCAAATATTGCATCCGAGATGTTAGGTTGCCTTAGATTAGGATATACAACGTTATAGACGCATATAATGTTCCCACCGAGAAGTAGGGTCCGACACGCCTGGAATGTTGTCAAATGTTACATCCGAGATGTTAGGTTGCCTTAGGTTAGGATATATGACGTTACAGACGTATATACTGTTCCCTCCGAGAAGTAGTGTTCGACAGGCCAGGAATGTTGTCAAATATTGCATCCGAGATGTTAGGTTGCCTTAGATTAGGATATATTCCGTTATAGACGTATATAGTGTTCCCTTCGAGAAGTAGGGTTCGACAGGCCAGGAATGTTGTCAAATATTGCATCCGAGATGTTAGGTTGCCTCAGGTAAGAATATATGACGTTATAGACGTATATACTGTTCCCTCCGAGAAGTAGGGTTCGACAGGCCAGGAATGTTGTCAAATATTGCATCCGAGATGTTAGGTTGCCTTAGGTTAGGATATATAACGTTATAGACGCATGTAATGTTACCACCGAGACGTAGGGACCGACACGACTGGAATGTTGTCAAATGTTACATCCGAGATGTTAGGTTGCCTCAGGTTAGGATATATGAGGTTATAGACGTATATACTGTTCCCTCCGAGAAGTACGGTTCGACAGGCCAGGAATGTTGTCAAATATTGCATCCGAGATGTTAGGTTGCCTTAGGTTAGGATATATAACGTTATAGACGCATGTAATGTTACCACCGAGACGTAGGGACCGACACGCCTGGAATGTTGTCAAATATTGCATCCGAGATTTTAGGTTGCCTTAGGTTAGGATATATAACGTTATAGACGCATGTAATGTTACCTCCGACACGTAGGGACGGACACGCCTGGAATGTTGTCAAATGTTACATCCGAGATGTTAGGTTGCCTTAGGTTAGGATATATGACGTTACAGACGAATATACTGTTCCCTCCGAGAATTAGGGTTCGACAGGCCAGGAATGTTGTCAAATATTGCATCCGAGATGTTAGGTTGCCTTAGATTATGATATATACCGTTATAGACGTATATACTGTTCCCTCCGAGAAGTAGGGTTCGACAGGCCAGGAATGTTGTCAAATATTGCATCCGAGATGTTAGGTTGCCTTAGGTTAGGATATATAACGTTATAGACGCATGTAATGTTACCACCGAGACGTAGGGACCGACACGCCTGGAATGTTATCAAATGTTACATCCGAGATGTTATGTTGCCTTAGATTAGGATATATGACGTTACAGACGTATATACTGTTCCCTCCGGGAAGTAGGGTTCGACAGGCCAGGAATGTTGTCAAATATTGCATCCGAGATGTTAGGTTGCCTTAGATTATGATATATACCGTTATAGACGTATATGACGTTCCCTCCGAGAAGTAGGGTTCGACAGGCCAGGAATGTTGTCAAATATTGCATCCGAGATGTTAGGTTGCCTTAGATTAGGATATACAACGTTATAGACGCATATAATGTTCCCACCGAGAAGTAGGGTCCGACACGCCTGGAATGTTGTAGAATATTACATCCGAGATGTAAGGTTGCCTTAGGTTAGGATATATAACGTTATGGACGTATATACTGTTCCCACCGAGAAGTAGGGTCCGAAACGCCAGCAATGTTGTAAAATATTACATACGAGTTGTTACGTTGCCGTTATAGACGCATTAATGTTACCACCGAGACGTAGGGACCGACACGCCTGGAATGTTGTCAAATGTGACATCCGAGATGTTAGGTTGCCTTAGGTTAGGATATGTATCGTTATAGACGTATATACTGTTCCCACCGAGAAGTAGTTTTCGACAGGCCAGGAATGTTGTCAAATATTGCATCCGAGATGTTAGGTTGCCTTAGATTATGATATATACCGTTATAGACGTATATACTGTTCCCTCCGAGAAGTAGGGTTCGACAGGCCAGGAATGTTGTCAAATATTGCATCCGAGATGCTAGGTTGCCTTAGGTTAGGATATATAACGTTATAGACGCATGTAATGTTACCACCGAGACGTAGGGACCGACACGCCTGGAATGTTGTCAAATGTTACATCCGAGTTGTTATGTTGCCTTAGATTAGGATATATGACGTTACAGACGTATATACTGTTCCCTCCGGGAAGTAGGGTTCGACAGGCGAGGAATGTTGTCAAATATTGCATCCGAGATGTTAGGTTGACTTAGATTATGATATATACCGTTATAGACGTATATAACGTTCCCTCCGAGAAGTAGGGTTCGACAGGACAGGAATGTTGTCAAATATAGCATCCGAGATGTTAGGTTGCCTTAGATTAGGATATACAACGTTATAGACGCATATAATGTTCCCACCGAGAAGTAGGGTCCGACACGCCTGGAATGTTGTAGAATAATACATCCGAGATGTCAGGTTGCCTTAGGTTAGGATATATAACGTTATAGACGTATATACGGTTCCCTCCGAGAAGTAGCGTTCGACAGGCCAGTAATGTTGTCAAATATTGCATCCGAGATGTTAGGTTGCCTTAGATTAGGATATATACCGTTATAGACGCATGTAATGTTACCACCGAGACGTAGGGACCGACACGCCTGGAATGTTGTCAAATGTTACATCCGAGATGTTAGGTTGCCTCAGGATAGGATATATGACGTTATAGACGTATATACTGTTCCCTCCGAGAAGTAGGGTTCGACGGGCCAGGAATGTTGTCAGATATTGCATCCGAGATGTTAGGTTGCCTTAGGTTAGGATATATACCGTTATAGACATATATACTGTTCCCTCCGAGAAGTAGGGTTCGACAGGCCAGGAATGTTGTCAAATATTGCATCCGAGATGATAGGTTGCCTTAGGTTAGGATATATAACGTTATAGACGCATGTAATGTTACCACCGAGACGTAGGGACCGTCACGCCTGGAATGATGTCAAATGTTACATCCGAGATGTTAGGTTGCCTTAGGTTAGGATATATGACGTTACAGACGTATATACTGTTCCCTCCGAGAATTAGGGTTCGACAGGCCAGGAATGTTGTCAAATATTGCATCCGAGATGTTAGGTTGCCTTAGATTATGATATATACCGTTATAGACGTATATACTGTTCCCTCCGAGAAGTAGGGTTCGACAGGCAAGGAATGTTGTCAAATATTGCATCCGAGATGTTAGGTTGCCTTAGATTAGGATATACAACGTTATAGACGCATATAATGTTCCCACCGAGAAGTAGGGTCCGACACGCCTGGAATGTTGTCAAATGTTACATCCGAGATGTTAGGTTGCCTTAGGTTAGGATATATGACGTTACAGACGTATATACTGTTCCCTCCGAGAAGTAGTGTTCGACAGGCCAGGAATGTTGTCAAATATTGCATCCGAGATGTTAGGTTGCCTTAGATTAGGATATATTCCGTTATAGACGTATATAGTGTTCCCTTCGAGAAGTAGGGTTCGACAGGCCAGGAATGTTGTCAAATATTGCATCCGAGATGTTAGGTTGCCTCAGGTAAGAACATATGACGTTATAGACGTATATACTGTTCCCTCCGAGAAGTAGGATTCGACAGGCCAGGAATGTTGTCAAATATTGCATCCGAGATGTTAGGTTGCCTTAGGTAAGAATATATGACGTTATAGACGTATATACTGTTCCCTCCGAGAAGTAGGGTTCGACAGGCCAGGAATGTTGTCAAATATTGCATCCGAGATGTTAGGTTGCCTTAGGTTAGGATATATAACGTTATAGACGCATGTAATGTTACCACCGAGACGTAGGGACCGACACGACTGGAATGTTGTCAAATATTGCATCCGAGATTTTAGGTTGCCTTAGGTTAGGATATATAACGTTATAGACGCATGTAATGTTACGTCCGACACGTAGGGACGGACACGCCTGGAATGTTGTCAAATGTTACATCCGAGATGTTAGGTTGCCTTAGGTTAGGATATATGACGTTACAGACGAATATACTGTTCCCTCCGAGAATTAGGGTTCGACAGGCCAGGAATGTTGTCAAATATTGCATCCGAGATGTTAGGTTGCCTTAGATTATGATATATACCGTTATAGACGTATATACTGTTCCCTCCGAGAAGTAGGGTTCGACAGGCCAGGAATGTTGTCAAATATTGCATCCGAGATGTTAGGTTGCCTTAGGTTAGGATATATAACGTTATAGACGCATGTAATGTTACCACCGAGACGTAGGGACCGACACGCCTGGAATGTTGTCAAATGTGACATCCGAGATGTTAGGTTGCCTTAGGTTAGGATATGTATCGTGATAGACGTATATACTGTTCCCACCGAGAAGTAGTGTTCGACAGGCCAGGAATGTTGTCAAATATTGCATCCGAGATGTTAGGTTGCCTTAGATTATGATATATACCGTTATAGACGCATATAATGTTCCCATCGAGAAGTAGGGTCCGACACGCCTGGAAGGTTGTAGAATATTACATCCGAGATGTCAGGTTGCCTTAGGTTAGGATATATACCGTTATAGACATATATACTGTTCCCTCCGAGAAGTAGGGTTCGACAGGCCAGGAATGTTGTCAAGTATTGCATCCGAGATGATAGGTTGCCTTAGGTTAGGATATATAACGTTATAGACGAATGTAATGTTACCACCGAGACGTAGGGACCGACACGACTGGAATGTTGTCAAATGTTACATCCGAGATGTTAGGTTGCCTCAGGTTAGGATATATGACGTTATAGACGTATATACTGTTCCCTCCGAGAAGTACGGTTCGACAGGCCAGGAATGTTGTCAAATATTGCATCCGAGATGTTAGGTTGCCTTAGGTTAGGATATATAACGTTATAGACGCATGTAATGTTACCACCGAGACGTAGGGACCGACACGCCTGGAATGTTGTCAAATGTGACATCCGAGATGTTAGGTTGCCTTAGGTTAGGATATGTATCGTTATAGACGTATATACTGTTCCCACCGAGAAGTAGTGTTCGGCAGGCCAGGAATGTTGTCAAATATTGCATCCGATATGTTAGGTTGCCTTAGATTATGATATATACCGTTATAGACGCATGTAATGTTACCTCCGACACGTAGGGACGGACACGCCTGGAATGTTGTCAAATGTTACATCCGAGATGTTAGGTTGCCTTAGGTTAGGATATATGACGTTACAGACGTATATACTGTTCCCTCCGAGAATTAGGGTTCGACAGGCCAGGAATGTTGTCAAATATTGCATCCGAGATGTTAGGTTGCCTTAGATTATGATATATACCGTTATAGACGTATATACTGTTCCCTCCGAGAAGTAGGGTTCGACAGGCCAGGAATGTTGTCAAATATTGCATCCGAGATGTTAGGTTGCCTTAGGTTAGGATATATAACGTTATAGACGCATGTAATGTTACCACCGAGACGTAGGGACCGACACGCCTGGAATGTTGTCAAATGTTACATCCGAGTTGTTATGTTGCCTTAGATTAGGATATATGACGTTACAGACGTATATACTGTTCCCTACGGGAAGTAGGGTTCGACAGGCCAGGAATGTTGTCAAATATTGCATCCGAGATGTTAGGTTGCCTTAGATTATGATATATACCGTTATAGACGTATATAACGTTCCCTCCGAGAAGTAGGGTTCGACAGGCCAGGAATGTTGTCAAATATTGCATCCGAGATGTTAGGTTGCCTTAGATTAGGATATACAACGTTATAGACGCATATAATGTTCCCACCGAGAAGTAGGGTCCGACACGCCTGGAATGTTGTAGAATATTACATCCGAGATGTAAGGTTGCCTTAGGTTAGGATATATAACGTTATGGACGTATATACTGTTCCCACCGAGAAGTAGGGTCCGAAACGCCAGCAATGTTGTAAAATATTACATACGAGTTGTTACGTTGCCGTTATAGACGCATTAATGTTACCACCGAGACGTAGGGACCGACACGCCTGGAATGTTGTCAAATGTGACATCCGAGATGTTAGGTTGCCTTAGGTTAGGATATGTATCGTTATAGACGTATATACTGTTCCCACCGAGAAGTAGTGTTCGACAGGCCAGGAATGTTGTCAAATATTGCATCCGAGATGTTAGGTTGCCTTAGATTATGATATATACCGTTATAGACGCATATAATGTTCCCATCGAGAAGTAGGGTCCGACACGCCTGGAAGGTTGTAGAATATTACATCCGAGATGTCAGGTTGCCTTAGGTTAGGATATATACCGTTATAGACATATATACTGTTCCCTCCGAGAAGTAGGGTTCGACAGGCCAGGAATGTTGTCAAGTATTGCATCCGAGATGATAGGTTGCCTTAGGTTAGGATATATAACGTTATAGACGAATGTAATGTTACCACCGAGACGTAGGGACCGACACGACTGGAATATTGTCAAATGTTACATCCGAGATGTTAGGTTGCCTCAGGTTAGGATATATGACGTTATAGACGTATATACTGTTCCCTCCGAGAAGTACGGTTCGACAGGCCAGGAATGTTGTCAAATATTGCATCCGAGATGTTAGGTTGCCTTAGGTTAGGATATATAACGTTATAGACGCATGTAATGTTACCACCGAGACGTAGGGACCGACACGCCTGGAATGTTGTCAAATGTTACATCCGAGATGTTATGTTGCCTTAGATTAGGATATATGACGTTACAGACGTATATACTGTTCCCTCCGGGAAGTAGGGTTCGACAGGCCAGGAATGTTGTCAAATATTGCATCCGAGATGTTAGGTTGCCTTAGATTATGATATATACCGTTATAGACGTATATACTGATCCCTCCGAGAAGTAGGGTTCGACAGGCCAGGAATGTTGTCAAATATTGCATCCGAGATGTTAGGTTGCCTTAGATTAGGATATACAACGTTATAGACGCATATAATGTTCCCACCGAGAAGTAGGGTCCGACACGCCTGGAATGTTGTAGAATATTACATCCGAGATGTAAGGTTGCCTTAGGTTAGGATATATAACGTTATGGACGTATATACTGTTCCCACCGAGAAGTAGGGTCCGAAACGCCAGCAATGTTGTAAAATATTACATCCGAGTTGTTACGTTGCCGTTATAGGCGCATTAATGTTACCACCGAGACGTAGGGACCGACACGCCTGGAATGTTGTCAAATGTGACATCCGAGATGTTAGGTTGCCTTAGGTTAGGATATATGACGTTATAGACGTATATACTGTTCCCTCCGGATGGTAGGGTTCGACAGGCCAGGAATGTTGTCAAATATTGCATCCGAGATGTTAGGTTGCCTTAGGTTAGGATATATGACGTTATAGACGCATGTAATGTTACCACCGAGACGTAGGGACCGACATGCCTGGAATGTTGTCAAATGTTACATCCGAGATGTTAGGTTGCCTTAGGTTAGGATATATGACGTTATAGACGTATATACTGTTCCCACCGAGAGGTAGGGTTCGACACGCCAGGAATGTTGTCAAATATTACATACGAGATGGTAGGTGGCCTTAGGTTAGGATATATAACGTTATAGACGCATGTAATGTTACGACCGAGACGTAGGGACCGACACGCCTGGAATGTTGTAAAATGTTACATCCGAGATGTTAGGTTGCCTAAGATTAGGATATATACCGTTATAGACGCATGTAATGTTACCACCGAGACGTATGGACCGACACGCCTGGAATGTTGTCAAATGTTACATCCGAGATGTTAGGTTGCCTTAGGTTAGGATATATAACGTTATAGACGTATATACTGTTCCCTCCGAGAAGTAGGGTTCGACAGGCCAGGAATGTTGTCAAATATTGCATCCGAGATGTTAGGTTGCCTTAGATTATGATATATACCGTTATAGACGTATATACTGTTCCCTCCGAGAAGTAGGGTTCGACAGGCCAGGAATGTTGTCAAATATTGCATCCGAGATGTTAGGTTGCCTTAGGTTAGGATATATAACGTTATAGACGCATGTAATGTTACCACCGAGACGTAGGGACCGACACGCCTGGAATGTTGTCAAATGTTACATCCGAGATGTTATGTTGCCTTAGATTAGGATATATGACGTTACAGACGTATATACTGTTCCCTCCGGGAAGTAGGGTTCGACAGGCCAGGAATGTTGTCAAATATTGCATCCGAGATGTTAGGTTGCCTTAGATTATGATATATACCGTTATAGACGTATATACTGTTCCCTCCGAGAAGTAGGGTTCGACAGGCCAGGAATGTTGTCAAATATTGCATCCGAGATGTTAGGTTGCCTTAGATTAGGATATACAACGTTATAGACGCATATAATGTTCCCACCGAGAAGTAGGGTCCGACACGCCTGGAATGTTGTAGAATATTACATCCGAGATGTAAGGTTGCCTTAGGTTAGGATATATAACGTTATGGACGTATATACTGTTCCCACCGAGAAGTAGGGTCCGAAACGCCAGCAATGTTGTAAAATATTACATACGAGTTGTTACGTTGCCGTTATAGACGCATGTAATGTTACCACCGAGACGTAGGGACCGACATGCCTGGAATGTTGTCAAATGTTACATCCGAGATGTTAGGTTGCCTTAGGTTAGGATATATGACGTTATAGACGTATATACTGTTCCCACCGAGAGGTAGGGTTCGACACGCCAGGAATGTTGTCAAATATTACATACGAGATGGTAGGTGGCCTTAGGTTAGGATATATAACGTTATAGACGCATGTAATGTTACGACCGAGACGTAGGGACCGACACGCCTGGAATGTTGTAAAATGTTACATCCGAGATGTTAGGTTGCCTAAGATTAGGATATATACCGTTATAGACGCATGTAATGTTACCACCGAGACGTATGGACCGACACGCCTGGAATGTTGTCAAATGTTACATCCGAGATGTTAGGTTGCCTTAGGTTAGGATATATACCGTTATAGACGCATGTAATGTTACCACCGAGACGTATGGACCGACACGCCTGGAATGTTGTCAAATGTTACATCCGAGATGTTAGGTTGCCTTAGGTTAGGATATATAACGTTATAGACGTATATACTGTTCCCTCCGAGAAGTAGGGTTCGACAGGCCAGGAATGTTGTCAAATATTGCATCCGAGATGTTAGGTTGCCTTAGATTATGATATATACCGTTATAGACGTATATACTGTTCCCTCCGAGAAGTAGGGTTCGACAGGCCAGGAATGTTGTCAAATATTGCATCCGAGATGTTAGGTTGCCTTAGATTAGGATATACAACGTTATAGACGCATATAATGTTCCCACCGAGAAGTAGGGTCCGACACGCCTGGAATGTTGTCAAATGTTACATCCGAGATGTTAGGTTGCCTTAGGTTAGGATATATGACGTTACAGACGTATATACTGTTCCCTCCGAGAAGTAGTGTTCGACAGGCCAGGAATGTTGTCAAATATTGCATCCGAGATGTTAGGTTGCCTTAGATTAGGATATATTCCGTTATAGACGTATATAGTGTTCCCTTCGAGAAGTAGGGTTCGACAGGCCAGGAATGTTGTCAAATATTGCATCCGAGATGTTAGGTTGCCTCAGGTAAGAATATATGACGTTATAGACGTATATACTGTTCCCTCCGAGAAGTAGGGTTCGACAGGCCAGGAATGTTGTCAAATATTGCATCCGAGATGTTAGGTTGCCTTAGGTAAGAATATATGACGTTATAGACGTATATACTGTTCCCTCCGAGAAGTAGGGTTCGACAGGCCAGGAATGTTGTCAAATATTGCATCCGAGATGTTAGGTTGCCTTAGGTTAGGATATATAACGTTATAGACGCATGTAATGTTACCACCGAGACGTAGGGACCGACACGACTGGAATGTTGTCAAATGTTACATCCGAGATGTTAGGTTGCCTCAGGTTAGGATATATGACGTTATAGACGTATATACTGTTCCCTCCGAGAAGTACGGTTCGACAGGCCAGGAATGTTGTCAAATATTGCATCCGAGATGTTAGGTTGCCTTAGGTTAGGATATATAACGTTATAGACGCATGTAATGTTACCACCGAGACGTAGGGACCGACACGCCTGGAATGTTGTCAAATATTGCATCCGAGATTTTAGGTTGCCTTAGGTTAGGATATATAACGTTATAGACGCATGTAATGTTACCTCCGACACGTAGGGACGGACACGCCTGGAATGTTGTCAAATGTTACATCCGAGATGTTAGGTTGCCATAGGTTAGGATATATGACGTTACAGACGAATATACTGTTCCCTCCGAGAATTAGGGTTCGACAGGCCAGGAATGTTGTCAAATATTGCATCCGAGATGTTAGGTTGCCTTAGATTATGATATATACCGTTATAGACGTATATACTGTTCCCTCCGAGAAGTAGGGTTCGACAGGCCAGGAATGTTGTCAAATATTGCATCCGAGATGTTAGGTTGCCTTAGGTTAGGATATATAACGTTATAGACGCATGTAATGTTACCACCGAGACGTAGGGACCGACACGCCTGGAATGTTATCAAATGTTACATCCGAGATGTTATGTTGCCTTAGATTAGGATATATGACGTTACAGACGTATATACTGTTCCCTCCGGGAAGTAGGGTTCGACAGGCCAGGAATGTTGTCAAATATTGCATCCGAGATGTTAGGTTGCCTTAGATTATGATATATACCGTTATAGACGTATATGACGTTCCCTCCGAGAAGTAGGGTTCGACAGGCCAGGAATGTTGTCAAATATTGCATCCGAGATGTTAGGTTGCCTTAGATTAGGATATACAACGTTATAGACGCATATAATGTTCCCACCGAGAAGTAGGGTCCGACACGCCTGGAATGTTGTAGAATATTACATCCGAGATGTAAGGTTGCCTTAGGTTAGGATATATAACGTTATGGACGTATATACTGTTCCCACCGAGAAGTAGGGTCCGAAACGCCAGCAATGTTGTAAAATATTACATACGAGTTGTTACGTTGCCGTTATAGACGCATTAATGTTACCACCGAGACGTAGGGACCGACACGCCTGGAATGTTGTCAAATGTGACATCCGAGATGTTAGGTTGCCTTAGGTTAGGATATGTATCGTTATAGACGTATATACTGTTCCCACCGAGAAGTAGTTTTCGACAGGCCAGGAATGTTGTCAAATATTGCATCCGAGATGTTAGGTTGCCTTAGGTTATGATATATACCGTTATAGACGTATATACTGTTCCCTCCGAGAAGTAGGGTTCGACAGGCCAGGAATGTTGTCAAATATTGCATCCGAGATGTTAGGTTGCCTTAGGTTAGGATATATAACGTTATAGACGCATGTAATGTTACCACCGAGACGTAGGGACCGACACGCCTGGAATGTTGTCAAATGTTACATCCGAGTTGTTATGTTGCCTTAGATTAGGATATATGACGTTACAGACGTATATACTGTTCCCTCCGGGAAGTAGGGTTCGACAGGCGAGGAATGTTGTCAAATATTGCATCCGAGATGTTAGGTTGACTTAGATTATGATATATACCGTTATAGACGTATATAACGTTCCCTCCGAGAAGTAGGGTTCGACAGGCCAGGAATGTTGACAAATGTTACATCCGAGATGTTAGGTTGTCTTAGGTTAGGATATATGACGTTACAGACGTATATAATGTTCCCTCCGAGAAGTAGGGTTCGACAGGACAGGAATGTTGTCAAATATTGCATCCGAGATGTTAGGCTGCCTTAGGTTAGGATATATACCGTTATAGACGTATATACTGTTCCCACCGAGAAGTAGGGTTCGACATGCCAGGAATGTTGTCAAATATTACATACGAGATGGTAGGTGGCCTTAGGTTAGGATATATAACGTTATAGACGCATGTAATGTTACGACCGAGACGTAGGGACCGACACGCCTGGAATGTTGTAAAATGTTACATCCGAGATGTTAGGTTGCCTAAGATTAGGATATATACCGTTATAGACGCATGTAATGTTACCACCGAGACGTATGGACCGACACGCCTGGAATGTTGTCAAATGTTACATCCGAGATGTTAGGTTGCCTTAGGTTAGGATATATAACGTTATAGACGTATATACTGTTCCCTCCGAGAAGTACGGTTCGACAGGCCAGGAATGTTGTCAAATATTGCATCCGAGATGTTAGGTTGCCTTAGGTTAGGATATATAACGTTATAGACGCATGTAATGTTACCACCGAGACGTAGGGACCGACACGCCTGGAATGTTGTCAAATATTGCATCCGAGATTTTAGGTTACCTTAGGTTAGGATATATAACGTTATAGACGCATGTAATGTTACCTCCGACACGTAGGGACGGACACGCCTGGAATGTTGTCAAATGTTACATCCGAGATGTTAGGTTGCCTTAGGTTAGGATATATGACGTTACAGACGAATATACTGTTCCCTCCGAGAATTAGGGTTCGACAGGCCAGGAATGTTGTCAAATATTGCATCCGAGATGTTAGGTTGCCTTAGATTATGATATATACCGTTATAGACGTATATACTGTTCCCTCCGAGAAGTAGGGTTCGACAGGCCAGGAATGTTGTCAAATATTGCATCCGAGATGTTAGGTTGCCTTAGGTTAGGATATATAACGTTATAGACGCATGTAATGTTACCACCGAGACGTAGGGACCGACACGCCTGGAATGTTATCAAATGTTACATCCGAGATGTTATGTTGCCTTAGATTAGGATATATGACGTTACAGACGTATATACTGTTCCCTCCGGGAAGTAGGGTTCGACAGGCCAGGAATGTTGTCAAATATTGCATCCGAGATGTTAGGTTGCCTTAGATTATGATATATACCGTTATAGACGTATATGACGTTCCCTCCGAGAAGTAGGGTTCGACAGGCCAGGAATGTTGTCAAATATTGCATCCGAGATGTTAGGTTGCCTTAGATTAGGATATACAACGTTATAGACGCATATAATGTTCCCACCGAGAAGTAGGGTCCGACACGCCTGGAATGTTGTAGAATATTACATCCGAGATGTAAGGTTGCCTTAGGTTAGGATATATAACGTTATGGACGTATATACTGTTCCCACCGAGAAGTAGGGTCCGAAACGCCAGCAATGTTGTAAAATATTACATGCGAGTTGTTACGTTGCCGTTATAGACGCATTAATGTTACCACCGAGACGTAGGGACCGACACGCCTGGAATGTTGTCAAATGTGACATCCGAGATGTTAGGTTGCCTTAGGTTAGGATATGTATCGTTATAGACGTATATACTGTTCCCACCGAGAAGTAGTTTTCGACAGGCCAGGAATGTTGTCAAATATTGCATCCGAGATGTTAGGTTGCCTTAGATTATGATATATACCGTTATAGACGTATATACTGTTCCCTCCGAGAAGTAGGGTTCGACAGGCCAGGAATGTTGTCAAATATTGCATCCGAGATGTTAGGTTGCCTTAGGTTAGGATATATAACGTTATAGACGCATGTAATGTTACCACCGAGACGTAGGGACCGACACGCCTGGAATGTTGTCAAATGTTACATCCGAGTTGTTATGTTGCCTTAGATTAGGATATATGACGTTACAGACGTATATACTGTTCCCTCCGGGAAGTAGGGTTCGACAGGCGAGGAATGTTGTCAAATATTGCATCCGAGATGTTAGGTTGACTTAGATTATGATATATACCGTTATAGACGTATATAACGTTCCCTCCGAGAAGTAGGGTTCGACAGGCCAGGAATGTTGACAAATGTTACATCCGAGATGTTAGGTTGTCTTAGGTTAGGATATATGACGTTACAGACGTATATAATGTTCCCTCCGAGAAGTAGGGTTCGACAGGACAGGAATGTTGTCAAATATTGCATCCGAGATGTTAGGCTGCCTTAGGTTAGGATATATACCGTTATAGACGTATATACTGTTCCCACCGAGAAGTAGGGTTCGACATGCCAGGAATGTTGTCAAATATTACATACGAGATGGTAGGTGGCCTTAGGTTAGGATATATAACGTTATAGACGCATGTAATGTTACGACCGAGACGTAGGGACCGACACGCCTGGAATGTTGTAAAATGTTACATCCGAGATGTTAGGTTGCCTAAGATTAGGATATATACCGTTATAGACGCATGTAATGTTACCACCGAGACGTATGGACCGACACGCCTGGAATGTTGTCAAATGTTACATCCGAGATGTTAGGTTGCCTTAGGTTAGGATATATAACGTTATAGACGTATATACTGTTCCCTCCGAGAAGTAGGGTTCGACAGGCCAGGAATGTTGTCAAATATTGCATCCGAGATGTTAGGTTGCCTTAGATTATGATATATACCGTTATAGACGTATATACTGTTCCCTCCGAGAAGTAGGGTTCGACAGGACAGGAATGTTGTCAAATATAGCATCCGAGATGTTAGGTTGCCTTAGATTAGGATATACAACGTTATAGACGCATATAATGTTCCCACCGAGAAGTAGGGTCCGACACGCCTGGAATGTTGTAGAATAATACATCCGAGATGTCAGGTTGCCTTAGGTTAGGATATATAACGTTATAGACGTATGTACGGTTCCCTCCGAGAAGTAGCGTTCGACAGGCCAGTAATGTTGTCAAATATTGCATCCGAGATGTTAGGTTGCCTTAGATTAGGATATATACCATTATAGACGCATGTAATGTTACCACCGAGAAGTAGGGACCGACACGCCTGGAATGTTGTCAAATGTTACATCCGAGATGTTAGGTTGCCTCAGGATAGGATATATGACGTTATAGACGTATATACTGTTCCCTCCGAGAAGTAGGGTTCGACGGGCCAGGAATGTTGTCAGATATTGCATCCGAGATGTTAGGTTGCCTTAGGTTAGGATATATACCGTTATAGACATATATACTGTTCCCTCCGAGAAGTAGGGTTCGACAGGCCAGGAATGTTGTCAAATATTGCATCCGAGATGATAGGTTGCCTTAGGTTAGGATATATAACGTTATAGACGCATGTAATGTTACCACCGAGACGTAGGGACCGTCACGCCTGGAATGATGTCAAATGTTACATCCGAGATGTTAGGTTGCCTTAGGTTAGGATATATGACGTTACAGACGTATATACTGTTCCCTCCGAGAATTAGGGTTCGACAGGCCAGGAATGTTGTCAAATATTGCATCCGAGATGTTAGGTTGCCTTAGATTATGATATATACCGTTATAGACGTATATACTGTTCCCTCCGAGAAGTAGGGTTCGACAGGCAAGGAATGTTGTCAAATATTGCATCCGAGATGTTAGGTTGCCTTAGATTAGGATATACAACGTTATAGACGCATATAATGTTCCCACCGAGAAGTAGGGTCCGACACGCCTGGAATGTTGTAGAATATTACATCCGAGATGTAAGGTTGCCTTAGGTTAGGATATATAACGTTATGGACGTATATACTGTTCCCACCGAGAAGTAGGGTCCGAAACGCCAGCAATGTTGTAAAATATTACATACGAGTTGTTACGTTGCCGTTATAGACGCATTAATGTTACCACCGAGACGTAGGGACCGACACGCCTGGAATGTTGTCAAATGTGACATCCGAGATGTTAGGTTGCCTTAGGTTAGGATATGTATCGTTATAGACGTATATACTGTTCCCACCGAGAAGTAGTTTTCGACAGGCCAGGAATGTTGTCAAATATTGCATCCGAGATGTTAGGTTGCCTTAGGTTATGATATATACCGTTATAGACGTATATACTGTTCCCTCCGAGAAGTAGGGTTCGACAGGCCAGGAATGTTGTCAAATATTGCATCCGAGATGTTAGGTTGCCTTAGGTTAGGATATATAACGTTATAGACGCATGTAATGTTACCACCGAGACGTAGGGACCGACACGCCTGGAATGTTGTCAAATGTTACATCCGAGTTGTTATGTTGCCTTAGATTAGGATATATGACGTTACAGACGTATATACTGTTCCCTCCGGGAAGTAGGGTTCGACAGGCGAGGAATGTTGTCAAATATTGCATCCGAGATGTTAGGTTGACTTAGATTATGATATATACCGTTATAGACGTATATAACGTTCCCTCCGAGAAGTAGGGTTCGACAGGCCAGGAATGTTGACAAATGTTACATCCGAGATGTTAGGTTGTCTTAGGTTAGGATATATGACGTTACAGACGTATATAATGTTCCCTCCGAGAAGTAGGGTTCGACAGGACAGGAATGTTGTCAAATATTGCATCCGAGATGTTAGGCTGCCTTAGGTTAGGATATATACCGTTATAGACGTATATACTGTTCCCACCGAGAAGTAGGGTTCGACATGCCAGGAATGTTGTCAAATATTACATACGAGATGGTAGGTGGCCTTAGGTTAGGATATATAACGTTATAGACGCATGTAATGTTACGACCGAGACGTAGGGACCGACACGCCTGGAATGTTGTAAAATGTTACATCCGAGATGTTAGGTTGCCTAAGATTAGAATATATACCGTTATAGACGCATGTAATGTTACCACCGAGACGTATGGACCGACACGCCTGGAATGTTGTCAAATGTTACATCCGAGATGTTAGGTTGCCTTAGGTTAGGATATATAACGTTATAGACGTATATACTGTTCCCTCCGAGAAGTACGGTTCGACAGGCCAGGAATGTTGTCAAATATTGCATCCGAGATGTTAGGTTGCCTTAGGTTAGGATATATAACGTTATAGACGCATGTAATGTTACCACCGAGACGTAGGGACCGACACGACTGGAATGTTGTCAAATATTGCATCCGAGATTTTAGGTTGCCTTAGGTTAGGATATATAACGTTATAGACGCATGTAATGTTACGTCCGACACGTAGGGACGGACACGCCTGGAATGTTGTCAAATGTTACATCCGAGATGTTAGGTTGCCTTAGGTTAGGATATATGACGTTACAGACGAATATACTGTTCCCTCCGAGAATTAGGGTTCGACAGGCCAGGAATGTTGTCAAATATTGCATCCGAGATGTTAGGTTGCCTTAGATTATGATATATACCGTTATAGACGTATATACTGTTCCCTCCGAGAAGTAGGGTTCGACAGGCCAGGAATGTTGTCAAATATTGCATCCGAGATGTTAGGTTGCCTTAGGTTAGGATATATAACGTTATAGACGCATGTAATGTTACCACCGAGACGTAGGGACCGACACGCCTGGAATGTTATCAAATGTTACATCCGAGATGTTATGTTGCCTTAGATTAGGATATATGACGTTACAGACGTATATACTGTTCCCTCCGGGAAGTAGGGTTCGACAGGCCAGGAATGTTGTCAAATATTGCATCCGAGATGTTAGGTTGCCTTAGATTATGATATATACCGTTATAGACGTATATGACGTTCCCTCCGAGAAGTAGGGTTCGACAGGCCAGGAATGTTGTCAAATATTGCATCCGAGATGTTAGGTTGCCTTAGATTAGGATATACAACGTTATAGACGCATATAATGTTCCCACCGAGAAGTAGGGTCCGACACGCCTGGAATGTTGTAGAATATTACATCCGAGATGTAAGGTTGCCTTAGGTTAGGATATATAACGTTATGGACGTATATACTGTTCCCACCGAGAAGTAGGGTCCGAAACGCCAGCAATGTTGTAAAATATTACATACGAGTTGTTACGTTGCCGTTATAGACGCATTAATGTTACCACCGAGACGTAGGGACCGACACGCCTGGAATGTTGTCAAATGTGACATCCGAGATGTTAGGTTGCCTTAGGTTAGGATATGTATCGTTATAGACGTATATACTGTTCCCACCGAGAAGTAGTTTTCGACAGGCCAGGAATGTTGTCAAATATTGCATCCGAGATGTTAGGTTGCCTTAGATTATGATATATACCGTTATAGACGTATATACTGTTCCCTCCGAGAAGTAGGGTTCGACAGGCCAGGAATGTTGTCAAATATTGCATCCGAGATGCTAGGTTGCCTTAGGTTAGGATATATAACGTTATAGACGCATGTAATGTTACCACCGAGACGTAGGGACCGACACGCCTGGAATGTTGTCAAATGTTACATCCGAGTTGTTATGTTGCCTTAGATTAGGATATATGACGTTACAGACGTATATACTGTTCCCTCCGGGAAGTAGGGTTCGACAGGCGAGGAATGTTGTCAAATATTGCATCCGAGATGTTAGGTTGACTTAGATTATGATATATACCGTTATAGACGTATATAACGTTCCCTCCGAGAAGTAGGGTTCGACAGGACAGGAATGTTGTCAAATATAGCATCCGAGATGTTAGGTTGCCTTAGATTAGGATATACAACGTTATAGACGCATATAATGTTCCCACCGAGAAGTAGGGTCCGACACGCCTGGAATGTTGTAGAATAATACATCCGAGATGTCAGGTTGCCTTAGGTTAGGATATATAACGTTATAGACGTATATACGGTTCCCTCCGAGAAGTAGCGTTCGACAGGCCAGTAATGTTGTCAAATATTGCATCCGAGATGTTAGGTTGCCTTAGATTAGGATATATACCGTTATAGACGCATGTAATGTTACCACCGAGACGTAGGGACCGACACGCCTGGAATGTTGTCAAATGTTACATCCGAGATGTTAGGTTGCCTCAGGATAGGATATATGACGTTATAGACGTATATACTGTTCCCTCCGAGAAGTAGGGTTCGACGGGCCAGGAATGTTGTCAGATATTGCATCCGAGATGTTAGGTTGCCTTAGGTTAGGATATATACCGTTATAGACATATATACTGTTCCCTCCGAGAAGTAGGGTTCGACAGGCCAGGAATGTTGTCAAATATTGCATCCGAGATGATAGGTTGCCTTAGGTTAGGATATATAACGTTATAGACGCATGTAATGTTACCACCGAGACGTAGGGACCGACACGCCTGGAATGTTGTCAAATGTTACATCCGAGTTGTTATGTTGCCTTAGATTAGGATATATGACGTTACAGACGTATATACTGTTCCCTCCGGGAAGTAGGGTTCGACAGGCGAGGAATGTTGTCAAATATTGCATCCGAGATGTTAGGTTGACTTAGATTATGATATATACCGTTATAGACGTATATAACGTTCCCTCCGAGAAGTAGGGTTCGACAGGACAGGAATGTTGTCAAATATAGCATCCGAGATGTTAGGTTGCCTTAGATTAGGATATACAACGTTATAGACGCATATAATGTTCCCACCGAGAAGTAGGGTCCGACACGCCTGGAATGTTGTAGAATAATACATCCGAGATGTCAGGTTGCCTTAGGTTAGGATATATAACGTTATAGACGTATATACGGTTCCCTCCGAGAAGTAGCGTTCGACAGGCCAGTAATGTTGTCAAATATTGCATCCGAGATGTTAGGTTGCCTTAGATTAGGATATATACCGTTATAGACGCATGTAATGTTACCACCGAGACGTAGGGACCGACACGCCTGGAATGTTGTCAAATGTTACATCCGAGATGTTAGGTTGCCTCAGGATAGGATATATGACGTTATAGACGTATATACTGTTCCCTCCGAGAAGTAGGGTTCGACGGGCCAGGAATGTTGTCAGATATTGCATCCGAGATGTTAGGTTGCCTTAGGTTAGGATATATACCGTTATAGACATATATACTGTTCCCTCCGAGAAGTAGGGTTCGACAGGCCAGGAATGTTGTCAAATATTGCATCCGAGATGATAGGTTGCCTTAGGTTAGGATATATAACGTTATAGACGCATGTAATGTTACCACCGAGACGTAGGGACCGTCACGCCTGGAATGATGTCAAATGTTACATCCGAGATGTTAGGTTGCCTTAGGTTAGGATATATGACGTTACAGACGTATATACTGTTCCCTCCGAGAATTAGGGTTCGACAGGCCAGGAATGTTGTCAAATATTGCATCCGAGATGTTAGGTTGCCTTAGATTATGATATATACCGTTATAGACGTATATACTGTTCCCTCCGAGAAGTAGGGTTCGACAGGCAAGGAATGTTGTCAAATATTGCATCCGAGATGTTAGGTTGCCTTAGATTAGGATATACAACGTTATAGACGCATATAATGTTCCCACCGAGAAGTAGGGTCCGACACGCCTGGAATGTTGTCAAATGTTACATCCGAGATGTTAGGTTGCCTTAGGTTAGGATATATGACGTTACAGACGTATATACTGTTCCCTCCGAGAAGTAGTGTTCGACAGGCCAGGAATGTTGTCAAATATTGCATCCGAGATGTTAGGTTGCCTTAGATTAGGATATATTCCGTTATAGACGTATATAGTGTTCCCTTCGAGAAGTAGGGTTCGACAGGCCAGGAATGTTGTCAAATATTGCATCCGAGATGTTAGGTTGCCTCAGGTAAGAACATATGACGTTATAGACGTATATACTGTTCCCTCCGAGAAGTAGGATTCGACAGGCCAGGAATGTTGTCAAATATTGCATCCGAGATGTTAGGTTGCCTTAGGTAAGAATATATGACGTTATAGACGTATATACTGTTCCCTCCGAGAAGTAGGGTTCGACAGGCCAGGAATGTTGTCAAATATTGCATCCGAGATGTTAGGTTGCCTTAGGTTAGGATATATAACGTTATAGACGCATGTAATGTTACCACCGAGACGTAGGGACCGACACGACTGGAATGTTGTCAAATATTGCATCCGAGATTTTAGGTTGCCTTAGGTTAGGATATATAACGTTATAGACGCATGTAATGTTACGTCCGACACGTAGGGACGGACACGCCTGGAATGTTGTCAAATGTTACATCCGAGATGTTAGGTTGCCTTAGGTTAGGATATATGACGTTACAGACGAATATACTGTTCCCTCCGAGAATTAGGGTTCGACAGGCCAGGAATGTTGTCAAATATTGCATCCGAGATGTTAGGTTGCCTTAGATTATGATATATACCGTTATAGACGTATATACTGTTCCCTCCGAGAAGTAGGGTTCGACAGGCCAGGAATGTTGTCAAATATTGCATCCGAGATGTTAGGTTGCCTTAGGTTAGGATATATAACGTTATAGACGCATGTAATGTTACCACCGAGACGTAGGGACCGACACGCCTGGAATGTTGTCAAATGTGACATCCGAGATGTTAGGTTGCCTTAGGTTAGGATATGTATCGTGATAGACGTATATACTGTTCCCACCGAGAAGTAGTGTTCGACAGGCCAGGAATGTTGTCAAATATTGCATCCGAGATGTTAGGTTGCCTTAGAATATGATATATACCGTTATAGACGCATATAATGTTCCCATCGAGAAGTAGGGTCCGACACGCCTGGAAGGTTGTAGAATATTACATCCGAGATGTCAGGTTGCCTTAGGTTAGGATATATACCGTTATAGACATATATACTGTTCCCTCCGAGAAGTAGGGTTCGACAGGCCAGGAATGTTGTCAAGTATTGCATCCGAGATGATAGGTTGCCTTAGGTTAGGATATATAACGTTATAGACGAATGTAATGTTACCACCGAGACGTAGGGACCGACACGACTGGAATGTTGTCAAATGTTACATCCGAGATGTTAGGTTGCCTCAGGTTAGGATATATGACGTTATAGACGTATATACTGTTCCCTCCGAGAAGTACGGTTCGACAGGCCAGGAATGTTGTCAAATATTGCATCCGAGATGTTAGGTTGCCTTAGGTTAGGATATATAACGTTATAGACGCATGTAATGTTACCACCGAGACGTAGGGACCGACACGCCTGGAATGTTGTCAAATGTGACATCCGAGATGTTAGGTTGCCTTAGGTTAGGATATGTATCGTTATAGACGTATATACTGTTCCCACCGAGAAGTAGTGTTCGGCAGGCCAGGAATGTTGTCAAATATTGCATCCGATATGTTAGGTTGCCTTAGATTATGATATATACCGTTATAGACGCATGTAATGTTACCTCCGACACGTAGGGACGGACACGCCTGGAATGTTGTCAAATGTTACATCCGAGATGTTAGGTTGCCTTAGGTTAGGATATATGACGTTACAGACGTATATACTGTTCCCTCCGAGAATTAGGGTTCGACAGGCCAGGAATGTTGTCAAATATTGCATCCGAGATGTTAGGTTGCCTTAGATTATGATATATACCGTTATAGACGTATATACTGTTCCCTCCGAGAAGTAGGGTTCGACAGGCCAGGAATGTTGTCAAATATTGCATCCGAGATGTTAGGTTGCCTTAGATTATGATATATACCGTTATAGACGCATATAATGTTCCCATCGAGAAGTAGGGTCCGACACGCCTGGAAGGTTGTAGAATATTACATCCGAGATGTCAGGTTGCCTTAGGTTAGGATATATACCGTTATAGACATATATACTGTTCCCTCCGAGAAGTAGGGTTCGACAGGCCAGGAATGTTGTCAAGTATTGCATCCGAGATGATAGGTTGCCTTAGGTTAGGATATATAACGTTATAGACGAATGTAATGTTACCACCGAGACGTAGGGACCGACACGACTGGAATATTGTCAAATGTTACATCCGAGATGTTAGGTTGCCTCAGGTTAGGATATATGACGTTATAGACGTATATACTGTTCCCTCCGAGAAGTACGGTTCGACAGGCCAGGAATGTTGTCAAATATTGCATCCGAGATGTTAGGTTGCCTTAGGTTAGGATATATAACGTTATAGACGCATGTAATGTTACCACCGAGACGTAGGGACCGACACGCCTGGAATGTTGTCAAATGTTACATCCGAGATGTTATGTTGCCTTAGATTAGGATATATGACGTTACAGACGTATATACTGTTCCCTCCGGGAAGTAGGGTTCGACAGGCCAGGAATGTTGTCAAATATTGCATCCGAGATGTTAGGTTGCCTTAGATTATGATATATACCGTTATAGACGTATATACTGATCCCTCCGAGAAGTAGGGTTCGACAGGCCAGGAATGTTGTCAAATATTGCATCCGAGATGTTAGGTTGCCTTAGATTAGGATATACAACGTTATAGACGCATATAATGTTCCCACCGAGAAGTAGGGTCCGACACGCCTGGAATGTTGTAGAATATTACATCCGAGATGTAAGGTTGCCTTAGGTTAGGATATATAACGTTATGGACGTATATACTGTTCCCACCGAGAAGTAGGGTCCGAAACGCCAGCAATGTTGTAAAATATTACATCCGAGTTGTTACGTTGCCGTTATAGGCGCATTAATGTTACCACCGAGACGTAGGGACCGACACGCCTGGAATGTTGTCAAATGTGACATCCGAGATGTTAGGTTGCCTTAGGTTAGGATATATGACGTTATAGACGTATATACTGTTCCCTCCGGATGGTAGGGTTCGACAGGCCAGGAATGTTGTCAAATATTGCATCCGAGATGTTAGGTTGCCTTAGGTTAGGATATATGACGTTATAGACGCATGTAATGTTACCACCGAGACGTAGGGACCGACATGCCTGGAATGTTGTCAAATGTTACATCCGAGATGTTAGGTTGCCTTAGGTTAGGATATATGACGTTATAGACGTATATACTGTTCCCACCGAGAGGTAGGGTTCGACACGCCAGGAATGTTGTCAAATATTACATACGAGATGGTAGGTGGCCTTAGGTTAGGATATATAACGTTATAGACGCATGTAATGTTACGACCGAGACGTAGGGACCGACACGCCTGGAATGTTGTAAAATGTTACATCCGAGATGTTAGGTTGCCTAAGATTAGGATATATACCGTTATAGACGCATGTAATGTTACCACCGAGACGTATGGACCGACACGCCTGGAATGTTGTCAAATGTTACATCCGAGATGTTAGGTTGCCTTAGGTTAGGATATATAACGTTATAGACGTATATACTGTTCCCTCCGAGAAGTAGGGTTCGACAGGCCAGGAATGTTGTCAAATATTGCATCCGAGATGTTAGGTTGCCTTAGATTATGATATATACCGTTATAGACGTATATACTGTTCCCTCCGAGAAGTAGGGTTCGACAGGCCAGGAATGTTGTCAAATATTGCATCCGAGATGTTAGGTTGCCTTAGGTTAGGATATATAACGTTATAGACGCATGTAATGTTACCACCGAGACGTAGGGACCGACACGCCTGGAATGTTGTCAAATGTTACATCCGAGATGTTATGTTGCCTTAGATTAGGATATATGACGTTACAGACGTATATACTGTTCCCTCCGGGAAGTAGGGTTCGACAGGCCAGGAATGTTGTCAAATATTGCATCCGAGATGTTAGGTTGCCTTAGATTATGATATATACCGTTATAGACGTATATACTGTTCCCTCCGAGAAGTAGGGTTCGACAGGCCAGGAATGTTGTCAAATATTGCATCCGAGATGTTAGGTTGCCTTAGATTAGGATATACAACGTTATAGACGCATATAATGTTCCCACCGAGAAGTAGGGTCCGACACGCCTGGAATGTTGTAGAATATTACATCCGAGATGTAAGGTTGCCTTAGGTTAGGATATATAACGTTATGGACGTATATACTGTTCCCACCGAGAAGTAGGGTCCGAAACGCCAGCAATGTTGTAAAATATTACATACGAGTTGTTACGTTGCCGTTATAGACGCATGTAATGTTACCACCGAGACGTAGGGACCGACATGCCTGGAATGTTGTCAAATGTTACATCCGAGATGTTAGGTTGCCTTAGGTTAGGATATATGACGTTATAGACGTATATACTGTTCCCACCGAGAGGTAGGGTTCGACACGCCAGGAATGTTGTCAAATATTACATACGAGATGGTAGGTGGCCTTAGGTTAGGATATATAACGTTATAGACGCATGTAATGTTACGACCGAGACGTAGGGACCGACACGCCTGGAATGTTGTAAAATGTTACATCCGAGATGTTAGGTTGCCTAAGATTAGGATATATACCGTTATAGACGCATGTAATGTTACCACCGAGACGTATGGACCGACACGCCTGGAATGTTGTCCAATGTTACATCCGAGATGTTAGGTTGCCTTAGGTTAGGATATATACCGTTATAGACGCATGTAATGTTACCACCGAGACGTATGGACCGACACGCCTGGAATGTTGTCAAATGTTACATCCGAGATGTTAGGTTGCCTTAGGTTAGGATATATAACGTTATAGACGTATATACTGTTCCCTCCGAGAAGTAGGGTTCGACAGGCCAGGAATGTTGTCAAATATTGCATCCGAGATGTTAGGTTGCCTTAGATTATGATATATACCGTTATAGACGTATATACTGTTCCCTCCGAGAAGTAGGGTTCGACAGGCCAGGAATGTTGTCAAATATTGCATCCGAGATGTTAGGTTGCCTTAGATTAGGATATACAACGTTATAGACGCATATAATGTTCCCACCGAGAAGTAGGGTCCGACACGCCTGGAATGTTGTCAAATGTTACATCCGAGATGTTAGGTTGCCTTAGGTTAGGATATATGACGTTACAGACGTATATACTGTTCCCTCCGAGAAGTAGTGTTCGACAGGCCAGGAATGTTGTCAAATATTGCATCCGAGATGTTAGGTTGCCTTAGATTAGGATATATTCCGTTATAGACGTATATAGTGTTCCCTTCGAGAAGTAGGGTTCGACAGGCCAGGAATGTTGTCAAATATTGCATCCGAGATGTTAGGTTGCCTCAGGTAAGAATATATGACGTTATAGACGTATATACTGTTCCCTCCGAGAAGTAGGGTTCGACAGGCCAGGAATGTTGTCAAATATTGCATCCGAGATGTTAGGTTGCCTTAGGTAAGAATATATGACGTTATAGACGTATATACTGTTCCCTCCGAGAAGTAGGGTTCGACAGGCCAGGAATGTTGTCAAATATTGCATCCGAGATGTTAGGTTGCCTTAGGTTAGGATATATAACGTTATAGACGCATGTAATGTTACCACCGAGACGTAGGGACCGACACGACTGGAATGTTGTCAAATGTTACATCCGAGATGTTAGGTTGCCTCAGGTTAGGATATATGACGTTATAGACGTATATACTGTTCCCTCCGAGAAGTACGGTTCGACAGGCCAGGAATGTTGTCAAATATTGCATCCGAGATGTTAGGTTGCCTTAGGTTAGGATATATAACGTTATAGACGCATGTAATGTTACCACCGAGACGTAGGGACCGACACGCCTGGAATGTTGTCAAATATTGCATCCGAGATTTTAGGTTGCCTTAGGTTAGGATATATAACGTTATAGACGCATGTAATGTTACCTCCGACACGTAGGGACGGACACGCCTGGAATGTTGTCAAATGTTACATCCGAGATGTTAGGTTGCCATAGGTTAGGATATATGACGTTACAGACGAATATACTGTTCCCTCCGAGAATTAGGGTTCGACAGGCCAGGAATGTTGTCAAATATTGCATCCGAGATGTTAGGTTGCCTTAGATTATGATATATACCGTTATAGACGTATATACTGTTCCCTCCGAGAAGTAGGGTTCGACAGGCCAGGAATGTTGTCAAATATTGCATCCGAGATGTTAGGTTGCCTTAGGTTAGGATATATAACGTTATAGACGCATGTAATGTTACCACCGAGACGTAGGGACCGACACGCCTGGAATGTTATCAAATGTTACATCCGAGATGTTATGTTGCCTTAGATTAGGATATATGACGTTACAGACGTATATACTGTTCCCTCCGGGAAGTAGGGTTCGACAGGCCAGGAATGTTGTCAAATATTGCATCCGAGATGTTAGGTTGCCTTAGATTATGATATATACCGTTATAGACGTATATGACGTTCCCTCCGAGAAGTAGGGTTCGACAGGCCAGGAATGTTGTCAAATATTGCATCCGAGATGTTAGGTTGCCTTAGATTAGGATATACAACGTTATAGACGCATATAATGTTCCCACCGAGAAGTAGGGTCCGACACGCCTGGAATGTTGTAGAATATTACATCCGAGATGTAAGGTTGCCTTAGGTTAGGATATATAACGTTATGGACGTATATACTGTTCCCACCGAGAAGTAGGGTCCGAAACGCCAGCAATGTTGTAAAATATTACATACGAGTTGTTACGTTGCCGTTATAGACGCACTAATGTTACCACCGAGACGTAGGGACCGACACGCCTGGAATGTTGTCAAATGTGACATCCGAGATGTTAGGTTGCCTTAGGTTAGGATATGTATCGTTATAGACGTATATACTGTTCCCACCGAGAAGTAGTTTTCGACAGGCCAGGAATGTTGTCAAATATTGCATCCGAGATGTTAGGTTGCCTTAGGTTATGATATATACCGTTATAGACGTATATACTGTTCCCTCCGAGAAGTAGGGTTCGACAGGCCAGGAATGTTGTCAAATATTGCATCCGAGATGTTAGGTTGCCTTAGGTTAGGATATATAACGTTATAGACGCATGTAATGTTACCACCGAGACGTAGGGACCGACACGCCTGGAATGTTGTCAAATGTTACATCCGAGTTGTTATGTTGCCTTAGATTAGGATATATGACGTTACAGACGTATATACTGTTCCCTCCGGGAAGTAGGGTTCGACAGGCGAGGAATGTTGTCAAATATTGCATCCGAGATGTTAGGTTGACTTAGATTATGATATATACCGTTATAGACGTATATAACGTTCCCTCCGAGAAGTAGGGTTCGACAGGCCAGGAATGTTGACAAATGTTACATCCGAGATGTTAGGTTGTCTTAGGTTAGGATATATGACGTTACAGACGTATATAATGTTCCCTCCGAGAAGTAGGGTTCGACAGGACAGGAATGTTGTCAAATATTGCATCCGAGATGTTAGGCTGCCTTAGGTTAGGATATATACCGTTATAGACGTATATACTGTTCCCACCGAGAAGTAGGGTTCGACATGCCAGGAATGTTGTCAAATATTACATACGAGATGGTAGGTGGCCTTAGGTTAGGATATATAACGTTATAGACGCATGTAATGTTACGACCGAGACGTAGGGACCGACACGCCTGGAATGTTGTAAAATGTTACATCCGAGATGTTAGGTTGCCTAAGATTAGGATATATACCGTTATAGACGCATGTAATGTTACCACCGAGACGTATGGACCGACACGCCTGGAATGTTGTCAAATGTTACATCCGAGATGTTAGGTTGCCTTAGGTTAGGATATATAACGTTATAGACGTATATACTGTTCCCTCCGAGAAGTACGGTTCGACAGGCCAGGAATGTTGTCAAATATTGCATCCGAGATGTTAGGTTGCCTTAGGTTAGGATATATAACGTTATAGACGCATGTAATGTTACCACCGAGACGTAGGGACCGACACGCCTGGAATGTTGTCAAATATTGCATCCGAGATTTTAGGTTGCCTTAGGTTAGGATATATAACGTTATAGACGCATGTAATGTTACCTCCGACACGTAGGGACGGACACGCCTGGAATGTTGTCAAATGTTACATCCGAGATGTTAGGTTGCCTTAGGTTAGGATATATGACGTTACAGACGAATATACTGTTCCCTCCGAGAATTAGGGTTCGACAGGCCAGGAATGTTGTCAAATATTGCATCCGAGATGTTAGGTTGCCTTAGATTATGATATATACCGTTATAGACGTATATACTGTTCCCTCCGAGAAGTAGGGTTCGACAGGCCAGGAATGTTGTCAAATATTGCATCCGAGATGTTAGGTTGCCTTAGGTTAGGATATATAACGTTATAGACGCATGTAATGTTACCACCGAGACGTAGGGAACGACACGCCTGGAATGTTATCAAATGTTACATCCGAGATGTTATGTTGCCTTAGATTAGGATATATGACGTTACAGACGTATATACTGTTCCCTCCGGGAAGTAGGGTTCGACAGGCCAGGAATGTTGTCAAATATTGCATCCGAGATGTTAGGTTGCCTTAGATTATGATATATACCGTTATAGACGTATATGACGTTCCCTCCGAGAAGTAGGGTTCGACAGGCCAGGAATGTTGTCAAATATTGCATCCGAGATGTTAGGTTGCCTTAGATTAGGATATACAACGTTATAGACGCATATAATGTTCCCACCGAGAAGTAGGGTCCGACACGCCTGGAATGTTGTAGAATATTACATCCGAGATGTAAGGTTGCCTTAGGTTAGGATATATAACGTTATGGACGTATATACTGTTCCCACCGAGAAGTAGGGTCCGAAACGCCAGCAATGTTGTAAAATATTACATACGAGTTGTTACGTTGCCGTTATAGACGCATTAATGTTACCACCGAGACGTAGGGACCGACACGCCTGGAATGTTGTCAAATGTGACATCCGAGATGTTAGGTTGCCTTAGGTTAGGATATGTATCGTTATAGACGTATATACTGTTCCCACCGAGAAGTAGTTTTCGACAGGCCAGGAATGTTGTCAAATATTGCATCCGAGATGTTAGGTTGCCTTAGATTATGATATATACCGTTATAGACGTATATACTGTTCCCTCCGAGAAGTAGGGTTCGACAGGCCAGGAATGTTGTCAAATATTGCATCCGAGATGTTAGGTTGCCTTAGGTTAGGATATATAACGTTATAGACGCATGTAATGTTACCACCGAGACGTAGGGACCGACACGCCTGGAATGTTGTCAAATGTTACATCCGAGTTGTTATGTTGCCTTAGATTAGGATATATGACGTTACAGACGTATATACTGTTCCCTCCGGGAAGTAGGGTTCGACAGGCGAGGAATGTTGTCAAATATTGCATCCGAGATGTTAGGTTGACTTAGATTATGATATATACCGTTATAGACGTATATAACGTTCCCTCCGAGAAGTAGGGTTCGACAGGCCAGGAATGTTGACAAATGTTACATCCGAGATGTTAGGTTGTCTTAGGTTAGGATATATGACGTTACAGACGTATATACTGTTCCCTCCGAGAAGTAGGGTTCGACAGGCCAGGAATGTTGTCAAATATTGCATCCGAGATGTTAGGTTGCCTTAGATTATGATATATACCGTTATAGACGTATATACTGTTCCCTCCGAGAAGTAGGGTTCGACAGGACAGGAATGTTGTCAAATATAGCATCCGAGATGTTAGGTTGCCTTAGATTAGGATATACAACGTTATAGACGCATATAATGTTCCCACCGAGAAGTAGGGTCCGACACGCCTGGAATGTTGTAGAATAATACATCCGAGATGTCAGGTTGCCTTAGGTTAGGATATATAACGTTATAGACGTATGTACGGTTCCCTCCGAGAAGTAGCGTTCGACAGGCCAGTAATGTTGTCAAATATTGCATCCGAGATGTTAGGTTGCCTTAGATTAGGATATATACCATTATAGACGCATGTAATGTTACCACCGAGACGTAGGGACCGACACGCCTGGAATGTTGTCAAATTTTACATCCGAGATGTTAGGTTGCCTCAGGATAGGATATATGACGTTATAGACGTATATACTGTTCCCTCCGAGAAGTAGGGTTCGACGGGCCAGGAATGTTGTCAGATATTGCATCCGAGATGTTAGGTTGCCTTAGGTTAGGATATATACCGTTATAGACATATATACTGTTCCCTCCGAGAAGTAGGGTTCGACAGGCCAGGAATGTTGTCAAATATTGCATCCGAGATGATAGGTTGCCTTAGGTTAGGATATATAACGTTATAGACGCATGTAATGTTACCACCGAGACGTAGGGACCGTCACGCCTGGAATGATGTCAAATGTTACATCCGAGATGTTAGGTTGCCTTAGGTTAGGATATATGACGTTACAGACGTATATACTGTTCCCTCCGAGAATTAGGGTTCGACAGGCCAGGAATGTTGTCAAATATTGCATCCGAGATGTTAGGTTGCCTTAGATTATGATATATACCGTTATAGACGTATATACTGTTCCCTCCGAGAAGTAGGGTTCGACAGGCAAGGAATGTTGTCAAATATTGCATCCGAGATGTTAGGTTGCCTTAGATTAGGATATACAACGTTATAGACGCATATAATGTTCCCACCGAGAAGTAGGGTCCGACACGCCTGGAATGTTGTAGAATATTACATCCGAGATGTAAGGTTGCCTTAGGTTAGGATATATAACGTTATGGACGTATATACTGTTCCCACCGAGAAGTAGGGTCCGAAACGCCAGCAATGTTGTAAAATATTACATACGAGTTGTTACGTTGCCGTTATAGACGCATTAATGTTACCACCGAGACGTAGGGACCGACACGCCTGGAATGTTGTCAAATGTGACATCCGAGATGTTAGGTTGCCTTAGGTTAGGATATGTATCGTTATAGACGTATATACTGTTCCCACCGAGAAGTAGTTTTCGACAGGCCAGGAATGTTGTCAAATATTGCATCCGAGATGTTAGGTTGCCTTAGGTTATGATATATACCGTTATAGACGTATATACTGTTCCCTCCGAGAAGTAGGGTTCGACAGGCCAGGAATGTTGTCAAATATTGCATCCGAGATGTTAGGTTGCCTTAGGTTAGGATATATAACGTTATAGACGCATGTAATGTTACCACCGAGACGTAGGGACCGACACGCCTGGAATGTTGTCAAATGTTACATCCGAGTTGTTATGTTGCCTTAGATTAGGATATATGACGTTACAGACGTATATACTGTTCCCTCCGGGAAGTAGGGTTCGACAGGCGAGGAATGTTGTCAAATATTGCATCCGAGATGTTAGGTTGACTTAGATTATGATATATACCGTTATAGACGTATATAACGTTCCCTCCGAGAAGTAGGGTTCGACAGGCCAGGAATGTTGACAAATGTTACATCCGAGATGTTAGGTTGTCTTAGGTTAGGATATATGACGTTACAGACGTATATAATGTTCCCTCCGAGAAGTAGTTTTCGACAGGCCAGGAATGTTGTCAAATATTGCATCCGAGATGTTAGGTTGCCTTAGGTTATGATATATACCGTTATAGACGTATATACTGTTCCCTCCGAGAAGTAGGGTTCGACAGGCCAGGAATGTTGTCAAATATTGCATCCGAGATGTTAGGTTGCCTTAGGTTAGGATATATAACGTTATAGACGCATGTAATGTTACCACCGAGACGTAGGGACCGACACGCCTGGAATGTTGTCAAATGTTACATCCGAGTTGTTATGTTGCCTTAGATTAGGATATATGACGTTACAGACGTATATACTGTTCCCTCCGGGAAGTAGGGTTCGACAGGCGAGGAATGTTGTCAAATATTGCATCCGAGATGTTAGGTTGACTTAGATTATGATATATACCGTTATAGACGTATATAACGTTCCCTCCGAGAAGTAGGGTTCGACAGGCCAGGAATGTTGACAAATGTTACATCCGAGATGTTAGGTTGTCTTAGGTTAGGATATATGACGTTACAGACGTATATAATGTTCCCTCCGAGAAGTAGGGTTCGACAGGACAGGAATGTTGTCAAATATTGCATCCGAGATGTTAGGCTGCCTTAGGTTAGGATATATACCGTTATAGACGTATATACTGTTCCCACCGAGAAGTAGGGTTCGACATGCCAGGAATGTTGTCAAATATTACATACGAGATGGTAGGTGGCCTTAGGTTAGGATATATAACGTTATAGACGCATGTAATGTTACGACCGAGACGTAGGGACCGACACGCCTGGAATGTTGTAAAATGTTACATCCGAGATGTTAGGTTGCCTAAGATTAGGATATATACCGTTATAGACGCATGTAATGTTACCACCGAGACGTATGGACCGACACGCCTGGAATGTTGTCAAATGTTACATCCGAGATGTTAGGTTGCCTTAGGTTAGGATATATAACGTTATAGACGTATATACTGTTCCCTCCGAGAAGTACGGTTCGACAGGCCAGGAATGTTGTCAAATATTGCATCCGAGATGTTAGGTTGCCTTAGGTTAGGATATATAACGTTATAGACGCATGTAATGTTACCACCGAGACGTAGGGACCGACACGCCTGGAATGTTGTCAAATATTGCATCCGAGATTTTAGGTTGCCTTAGGTTAGGATATATAACGTTATAGACGCATGTAATGTTACCTCCGACACGTAGGGACGGACACGCCTGGAATGTTGTCAAATGTTACATCCGAGATGTTAGGTTGCCTTAGGTTAGGATATATGACGTTACAGACGAATATACTGTTCCCTCCGAGAATTAGGGTTCGACAGGCCAGGAATGTTGTCAAATATTGCATCCGAGATGTTAGGTTGCCTTAGATTATGATATATACCGTTATAGACGTATATACTGTTCCCTCCGAGAAGTAGGGTTCGACAGGCCAGGAATGTTGTCAAATATTGCATCCGAGATGTTAGGTTGCCTTAGGTTAGGATATATAACGTTATAGACGCATGTAATGTTACCACCGAGACGTAGGGAACGACACGCCTGGAATGTTATCAAATGTTACATCCGAGATGTTATGTTGCCTTAGATTAGGATATATGACGTTACAGACGTATATACTGTTCCCTCCGGGAAGTAGGGTTCGACAGGCCAGGAATGTTGTCAAATATTGCATCCGAGATGTTAGGTTGCCTTAGATTATGATATATACCGTTATAGACGTATATGACGTTCCCTCCGAGAAGTAGGGTTCGACAGGCCAGGAATGTTGTCAAATATTGCATCCGAGATGTTAGGTTGCCTTAGATTAGGATATACAACGTTATAGACGCATATAATGTTCCCACCGAGAAGTAGGGTCCGACACGCCTGGAATGTTGTAGAATATTACATCCGAGATGTAAGGTTGCCTTAGGTTAGGATATATAACGTTATGGACGTATATACTGTTCCCACCGAGAAGTAGGGTCCGAAACGCCAGCAATGTTGTAAAATATTACATACGAGTTGTTACGTTGCCGTTATAGACGCATTAATGTTACCACCGAGACGTAGGGACCGACACGCCTGGAATGTTGTCAAATGTGACATCCGAGATGTTAGGTTGCCTTAGGTTAGGATATGTATCGTTATAGACGTATATACTGTTCCCACCGAGAAGTAGTTTTCGACAGGCCAGGAATGTTGTCAAATATTGCATCCGAGATGTTAGGTTGCCTTAGATTATGATATATACCGTTATAGACGTATATACTGTTCCCTCCGAGAAGTAGGGTTCGACAGGCCAGGAATGTTGTCAAATATTGCATCCGAGATGTTAGGTTGCCTTAGGTTAGGATATATAACGTTATAGACGCATGTAATGTTACCACCGAGACGTAGGGACCGACACGCCTGGAATGTTGTCAAATGTTACATCCGAGTTGTTATGTTGCCTTAGATTAGGATATATGACGTTACAGACGTATATACTGTTCCCTCCGGGAAGTAGGGTTCGACAGGCGAGGAATGTTGTCAAATATTGCATCCGAGATGTTAGGTTGACTTAGATTATGATATATACCGTTATAGACGTATATAACGTTCCCTCCGAGAAGTAGGGTTCGACAGGCCAGGAATGTTGACAAATGTTACATCCGAGATGTTAGGTTGTCTTAGGTTAGGATATATGACGTTACAGACGTATATAATGTTCCCTCCGAGAAGTAGGGTTCGACAGGACAGGAATGTTGTCAAATATTGCATCCGAGATGTTAGGCTGCCTTAGGTTAGGATATATACCGTTATAGACGTATATACTGTTCCCACCGAGAAGTAGGGTTCGACATGCCAGGAATGTTGTCAAATATTACATACGAGATGGTAGGTGGCCTTAGGTTAGGATATATAACGTTATAGACGCATGTAATGTTACGACCGAGACGTAGGGACCGACACGCCTGGAATGTTGTAAAATGTTACATCCGAGATGTTAGGTTGCCTAAGATTAGGATATATACCGTTATAGACGCATGTAATGTTACCACCGAGACGTATGGACCGACACGCCTGGAATGTTGTCAAATGTTACATCCGAGATGTTAGGTTGCCTTAGGTTAGGATATATAACGTTATAGACGTATATACTGTTCCCTCCGAGAAGTAGGGTTCGACAGGCCAGGAATGTTGTCAAATATTGCATCCGAGATGTTAGGTTGCCTTAGATTATGATATATACCGTTATAGACGTATATACTGTTCCCTCCGAGAAGTAGGGTTCGACAGGACAGGAATGTTGTCAAATATAGCATCCGAGATGTTAGGTTGCCTTAGATTAGGATATACAACGTTATAGACGCATATAATGTTCCCACCGAGAAGTAGGGTCCGACACGCCTGGAATGTTGTAGAATAATACATCCGAGATGTCAGGTTGCCTTAGGTTAGGATATATAACGTTATAGACGTATGTACGGTTCCCTCCGAGAAGTAGCGTTCGACAGGCCAGTAATGTTGTCAAATATTGCATCCGAGATGTTAGGTTGCCTTAGATTAGGATATATACCATTATAGACGCATGTAATGTTACCACCGAGACGTAGGGACCGACACGCCTGGAATGTTGTCAAATGTTACATCCGAGATGTTAGGTTGCCTCAGGATAGGATATATGACGTTATAGACGTATATACTGTTCCCTCCGAGAAGTAGGGTTCGACGGGCCAGGAATGTTGTCAGATATTGCATCCGAGATGTTAGGTTGCCTTAGGTTAGGATATATACCGTTATAGACATATATACTGTTCCCTCCGAGAAGTAGGGTTCGACAGGCCAGGAATGTTGTCAAATATTGCATCCGAGATGATAGGTTGCCTTAGGTTAGGATATATAACGTTATAGACGCATGTAATGTTACCACCGAGACGTAGGGACCGTCACGCCTGGAATGATGTCAAATGTTACATCCGAGATGTTAGGTTGCCTTAGGTTAGGATATATGACGTTACAGACGTATATACTGTTCCCTCCGAGAATTAGGGTTCGACAGGCCAGGAATGTTGTCAAATATTGCATCCGAGATGTTAGGTTGCCTTAGATTATGATATATACCGTTATAGACGTATATACTGTTCCCTCCGAGAAGTAGGGTTCGACAGGCAAGGAATGTTGTCAAATATTGCATCCGAGATGTTAGGTTGCCTTAGATTAGGATATACAACGTTATAGACGCATATAATGTTCCCACCGAGAAGTAGGGTCCGACACGCCTGGAATGTTGTAGAATATTACATCCGAGATGTAAGGTTGCCTTAGGTTAGGATATATAACGTTATGGACGTATATACTGTTCCCACCGAGAAGTAGGGTCCGAAACGCCAGCAATGTTGTAAAATATTACATACGAGTTGTTACGTTGCCGTTATAGACGCATTAATGTTACCACCGAGACGTAGGGACCGACACGCCTGGAATGTTGTCAAATGTGACATCCGAGATGTTAGGTTGCCTTAGGTTAGGATATGTATCGTTATAGACGTATATACTGTTCCCACCGAGAAGTAGTTTTCGACAGGCCAGGAATGTTGTCAAATATTGCATCCGAGATGTTAGGTTGCCTTAGGTTATGATATATACCGTTATAGACGTATATACTGTTCCCTCCGAGAAGTAGGGTTCGACAGGCCAGGAATGTTGTCAAATATTGCATCCGAGATGTTAGGTTGCCTTAGGTTAGGATATATAACGTTATAGACGCATGTAATGTTACCACCGAGACGTAGGGACCGACACGCCTGGAATGTTGTCAAATGTTACATCCGAGTTGTTATGTTGCCTTAGATTAGGATATATGACGTTACAGACGTATATACTGTTCCCTCCGGGAAGTAGGGTTCGACAGGCGAGGAATGTTGTCAAATATTGCATCCGAGATGTTAGGTTGACTTAGATTATGATATATACCGTTATAGACGTATATAACGTTCCCTCCGAGAAGTAGGGTTCGACAGGCCAGGAATGTTGACAAATGTTACATCCGAGATGTTAGGTTGTCTTAGGTTAGGATATATGACGTTACAGACGTATATAATGTTCCCTCCGAGAAGTAGGGTTCGACAGGACAGGAATGTTGTCAAATATTGCATCCGAGATGTTAGGCTGCCTTAGGTTAGGATATATACCGTTATAGACGTATATACTGTTCCCACCGAGAAGTAGGGTTCGACATGCCAGGAATGTTGTCAAATATTACATACGAGATGGTAGGTGGCCTTAGGTTAGGATATATAACGTTATAGACGCATGTAATGTTACGACCGAGACGTAGGGACCGACACGCCTGGAATGTTGTAAAATGTTACATCCGAGATGTTAGGTTGCCTAAGATTAGGATATATACCGTTATAGACGCATGTAATGTTACCACCGAGACGTATGGACCGACACGCCTGGAATGTTGTCAAATGTTACATCCGAGATGTTAGGTTGCCTTAGGTTAGGATATATAACGTTATAGACGTATATACTGTTCCCTCCGAGAAGTAGGGTTCGACAGGCCAGGAATGTTGTCAAATATTGCATCCGAGATGTTAGGTTGCCTTAGATTATGATATATACCGTTATAGACGTATATACTGTTCCCTCCGAGAAGTAGGGTTCGACAGGACAGGAATGTTGTCAAATATAGCATCCGAGATGTTAGGTTGCCTTAGATTAGGATATACAACGTTATAGACGCATATAATGTTCCCACCGAGAAGTAGGGTCCGACACGCCTGGAATGTTGTAGAATAATACACCCGAGATGTCAGGTTGCCTTAGGTTAGGATATATAACGTTATAGACGTATGTACGGTTCCCTCCGAGAAGTAGCGTTCGACAGGCCAGTAATGTTGTCAAATATTGCATCCGAGATGTTAGGTTGCCTTAGATTAGGATATATACCATTATAGACGCATGTAATGTTACCACCGAGACGTAGGGACCGACACGCCTGGAATGTTGTCAAATGTTACATCCGAGATGTTAGGTTGCCTCAGGATAGGATATATGACGTTATAGACGTATATACTGTTCCCTCCGAGAAGTAGGGTTCGACGGGCCAGGAATGTTGTCAGATATTGCATCCGAGATGTTAGGTTGCCTTAGGTTAGGATATATACCGTTATAGACATATATACTGTTCCCTCCGAGAAGTAGGGTTCGACAGGCCAGGAATGTTGTCAAATATTGCATCCGAGATGATAGGTTGCCTTAGGTTAGGATATATAACGTTATAGACGCATGTAATGTTACCACCGAGACGTAGGGACCGTCACGCCTGGAATGATGTCAAATGTTACATCCGAGATGTTAGGTTGCCTTAGGTTAGGATATATGACGTTACAGACGTATATACTGTTCCCTCCGAGAATTAGGGTTCGACAGGCCAGGAATGTTGTCAAATATTGCATCCGAGATGTTAGGTTGCCTTAGATTATGATATATACCGTTATAGACGTATATACTGTTCCCTCCGAGAAGTAGGGTTCGACAGGCAAGGAATGTTGTCAAATATTGCATCCGAGATGTTAGGTTGCCTTAGATTAGGATATACAACGTTATAGACGCATATAATGTTCCCACCGAGAAGTAGGGTCCGACACGCCTGGAATGTTGTAGAATATTACATCCGAGATGTAAGGTTGCCTTAGGTTAGGATATATAACGTTATGGACGTATATACTGTTCCCACCGAGAAGTAGGGTCCGAAACGCCAGCAATGTTGTAAAATATTACATACGAGTTGTTACGTTGCCGTTATAGACGCATTAATGTTACCACCGAGACGTAGGGACCGACACGCCTGGAATGTTGTCAAATGTGACATCCGAGATGTTAGGTTGCCTTAGGTTAGGATATGTATCGTTATAGACGTATATACTGTTCCCACCGAGAAGTAGTTTTCGACAGGCCAGGAATGTTGTCAAATATTGCATCCGAGATGTTAGGTTGCCTTAGGTTATGATATATACCGTTATAGACGTATATACTGTTCCCTCCGAGAAGTAGGGTTCGACAGGCCAGGAATGTTGTCAAATATTGCATCCGAGATGTTAGGTTGCCTTAGGTTAGGATATATAACGTTATAGACGCATGTAATGTTACCACCGAGACGTAGGGACGGACACGCCTGGAATGTTGTCAAATGTTACATCCGAGTTGTTATGTTGCCTTAGATTAGGATATATGACGTTACAGACGTATATACTGTTCCCTCCGGGAAGTAGGGTTCGACAGGCGAGGAATGTTGTCAAATATTGCATCCGAGATGTTAGGTTGACTTAGATTATGATATATACCGTTATAGACGTATATAACGTTCCCTCCGAGAAGTAGGGTTCGACAGGCCAGGAATGTTGACAAATGTTACATCCGAGATGTTAGGTTGTCTTAGGTTAGGATATATGACGTTACAGACGTATATAATGTTCCCTCCGAGAAGTAGGGTTCGACAGGACAGGAATGTTGTCAAATATTGCATCCGAGATGTTAGGCTGCCTTAGGTTAGGATATATACCGTTATAGACGTATATACTGTTCCCACCGAGAAGTAGGGTTCGACATGCCAGGAATGTTGTCAAATATTACATACGAGATGGTAGGTGGCCTTAGGTTAGGATATATAACGTTATAGACGCATGTAATGTTACGACCGAGACGTAGGGACCGACACGCCTGGAATGTTGTAAAATGTTACATCCGAGATGTTAGGTTGCCTAAGATTAGGATATATACCGTTATAGACGCATGTAATGTTACCACCGAGACGTATGGACCGACACGCCTGGAATGTTGTCAAATGTTACATCCGAGATGTTAGGTTGCCTTAGGTTAGGATATATAACGTTATAGACGTATATACTGTTCCCTCCGAGAAGTACGGTTCGACAGGCCAGGAATGTTGTCAAATATTGCATCCGAGATGTTAGGTTGCCTTAGGTTAGGATATATAACGTTATAGACGCATGTAATGTTACCACCGAGACGTAGGGACCGACACGCCTGGAATGTTGTCAAATATTGCATCCGAGATTTTAGGTTGCCTTAGGTTAGGATATATAACGTTATAGACGCATGTAATGTTACCTCCGACACGTAGGGACGGACACGCCTGGAATGTTGTCAAATGTTACATCCGAGATGTTAAGTTGCCTTAGGTTAGGATATATGACGTTACAGACGAATATACTGTTCCCTCCGAGAATTAGGGTTCGACAGGCCAGGAATGTTGTCAAATATTGCATCCGAGATGTTAGGTTGCCTTAGATTATGATATATACCGTTATAGACGTATATACTGTTCCCTCCGAGAAGTAGGGTTCGACAGGCCAGGAATGTTGTCAAATATTGCATCCGAGATGTTAGGTTGCCTTAGGTTAGGATATATAACGTTATAGACGCATGTAATGTTACCACCGAGACGTAGGGACCGACACGCCTGGAATGTTATCAAATGTTACATCCGAGATGTTATGTTGCCTTAGATTAGGATATATGACGTTACAGACGTATATACTGTTCCCTCCGGGAAGTAGGGTTCGACAGGCCAGGAATGTTGTCAAATATTGCATCCGAGATGTTAGGTTGCCTTAGATTATGATATATACCGTTATAGACGTATATGACGTTCCCTCCGAGAAGTAGGGTTCGACAGGCCAGGAATGTTGTCAAATATTGCATCCGAGATGTTAGGTTGCCTTAGATTAGGATATACAACGTTATAGACGCATATAATGTTCCCACCGAGAAGTAGGGTCCGACACGCCTGGAATGTTGTAGAATATTACATCCGAGATGTAAGGTTGCCTTAGGTTAGGATATATAACGTTATGGACGTATATACTGTTCCCACCGAGAAGTAGGGTCCGAAACGCCAGCAATGTTGTAAAATATTACATACGAGTTGTTACGTTGCCGTTATAGACGCATTAATGTTACCACCGAGACGTAGGGACCGACACGCCTGGAATGTTGTCAAATGTGACATCCGAGATGTTAGGTTGCCTTAGGTTAGGATATGTATCGTTATAGACGTATATACTGTTCCCACCGAGAAGTAGTTTTCGACAGGCCAGGAATGTTGTCAAATATTGCATCCGAGATGTTAGGTTGCCTTAGATTATGATATATACCGTTATAGACGTATATACTGTTCCCTCCGAGAAGTAGGGTTCGACAGGCCAGGAATGTTGTCAAATATTGCATCCGAGATGTTAGGTTGCCTTAGGTTAGGATATATAACGTTATAGACGCATGTAATGTTACCACCGAGACGTAGGGACCGACACGCCTGGAATGTTGTCAAATGTTACATCCGAGTTGTTATGTTGCCTTAGATTAGGATATATGACGTTACAGACGTATATACTGTTCCCTCCGGGAAGTAGGGTTCGACAGGCGAGGAATGTTGTCAAATATTGCATCCGAGATGTTAGGTTGACTTAGATTATGATATATACCGTTATAGACGTATATAACGTTCCCTCCGAGAAGTAGGGTTCGACAGGCCAGGAATGTTGACAAATGTTACATCCGAGATGTTAGGTTGTCTTAGGTTAGGATATATGACGTTACAGACGTATATAATGTTCCCTCCGAGAAGTAGGGTTCGACAGGACAGGAATGTTGTCAAATATTGCATCCGAGATGTTAGGCTGCCTTAGGTTAGGATATATACCGTTATAGACGTATATACTGTTCCCACCGAGAAGTAGGGTTCGACATGCCAGGAATGTTGTCAAATATTACATACGAGATGGTAGGTGGCCTTAGGTTAGGATATATAACGTTATAGACGCATGTAATGTTACGACCGAGACGTAGGGACCGACACGCCTGGAATGTTGTAAAATGTTACATCCGAGATGTTAGGTTGCCTAAGATTAGGATATATACCGTTATAGACGCATGTAATGTTACCACCGAGACGTATGGACCGACACGCCTGGAATGTTGTCAAATGTTACATCCGAGATGTTAGGTTGCCTTAGGTTAGGATATATAACGTTATAGACGTATATACTGTTCCCTCCGAGAAGTAGGGTTCGACAGGCCAGGAATGTTGTCAAATATTGCATCCGAGATGTTAGGTTGCCTTAGATTATGATATATACCGTTATAGACGTATATACTGTTCCCTCCGAGAAGTAGGGTTCGACAGGACAGGAATGTTGTCAAATATAGCATCCGAGATGTTAGGTTGCCTTAGATTAGGATATACAACGTTATAGACGCATATAATGTTCCCACCGAGAAGTAGGGTCCGACACGCCTGGAATGTTGTAGAATAATACATCCGAGATGTCAGGTTGCCTTAGGTTAGGATATATAACGTTATAGACGTATGTACGGTTCCCTCCGAGAAGTAGCGTTCGACAGGCCAGTAATGTTGTCAAATATTGCATCCGAGATGTTAGGTTGCCTTAGATTAGGATATATACCATTATAGACGCATGTAATGTTACCACCGAGACGTAGGGACCGACACGCCTGGAATGTTGTCAAATGTTACATCCGAGATGTTAGGTTGCCTCAGGATAGGATATATGACGTTATAGACGTATATACTGTTCCCTCCGAGAAGTAGGGTTCGACGGGCCAGGAATGTTGTCAGATATTGCATCCGAGATGTTAGGTTGCCTTAGATTAGGATATATTCCGTTATAGACGTATATAGTGTTCCCTTCGAGAAGTAGGGTTCGACAGGCCAGGAATGTTGTCAAATATTGCATCCGAGATGTTAGGTTGCCTCAGGTAAGAATATATGACGTTATAGACGTATATACTGTTCCCTCCGAGAAGTAGGGTTCGACAGGCCAGGAATGTTGTCAAATATTGCATCCGAGATGTTAGGTTGCCTTAGGTAAGAATATATGACGTTATAGACGTATATACTGTTCCCTCCGAGAAGTAGGGTTCGACAGGCCAGGAATGTTGTCAAATATTGCATCCGAGATGTTAGGTTGCCTTAGGTTAGGATATATAACGTTATAGACGCATGTAATGTTACCACCGAGACGTAGGGACCGACACGACTGGAATGTTGTCAAATGTTACATCCGAGATGTTAGGTTGCCTCAGGTTAGGATATATGACGTTATAGACGTATATACTGTTCCCTCCGAGAAGTACGGTTCGACAGGCCAGGAATGTTGTCAAATATTGCATCCGAGATGTTAGGTTGCCTTAGGTTAGGATATATAACGTTATAGACGCATGTAATGTTACCACCGAGACGTAGGGACCGACACGCCTGGAATGTTGTCAAATATTGCATCCGAGATTTTAGGTTGCCTTAGGTTAGGATATATAACGTTATAGACGCATGTAATGTTACGTCCGACACGTAGGGACGGACACGCCTGGAATGTTGTCAAATGTTACATCCGAGATGTTAGGTTGCCTTAGGTTAGGATATATGACGTTACAGACGAATATACTGTTCCCTCCGAGAATTAGGGTTCGACAGGCCAGGAATGTTGTCAAATATTGCATCCGAGATGTTAGGTTGCCTTAGATTATGATATATACCGTTATAGACGTATATACTGTTCCCTCCGAGAAGTACGGTTCGACAGGCCAGGAATGTTGTCAAATATTGCATCCGAGATGTTAGGTTGCCTTAGGTTAGGATATATAACGTTATAGACGCATGTAATGTTACCACCGAGACGTAGGGACCGACACGCCTGGAATGTTGTCAAATATTGCATCCGAGATTTTAGGTTGCCTTAGGTTAGGATATATAACGTTATAGACGCATGTAATGTTACCTCCGACACGTAGGGACGGACACGCCTGGAATGTTGTCAAATGTTACATCCGAGATGTTAGGTTGCCTTAGGTTAGGATATATGACGTTACAGACGAATATACTGTTCCCTCCGAGAATTAGGGTTCGACAGGCCCGGAATGTTGTCAAATATTGCATCCGAGATGTTAGGTTGCCTTAGATTATGATATATACCGTTATAGACGTATATACTGTTCCCTCCGAGAAGTAGGGTTCGACAGGCCAGGAATGTTGTCAAATATTGCATCCGAGATGTTAGGTTGCCTTAAGTTAGGATATATAACGTTATAGACGCATGTAATGTTACCACCGAGACGTAGGGACCGACACGCCTGGAATGTTATCAAATGTTACATCCGAGATGTTATGTTGCCTTAGATTAGGATATATGACGTTACAGACGTATATACTGTTCCCTCCGGGAAGTAGGGTTCGACAGGCCAGGAATGTTGTCAAATATTGCATCCGAGATGTTAGGTTGCCTTAGATTATGATATATACCGTTATAGACGTATATGACGTTCCCTCCGAGAAGTAGGGTTCGACAGGCCAGGAATGTTGTCAAATATTGCATCCGAGATGTTAGGTTGCCTTAGATTAGGATATACAACGTTATAGACGCATATAATGTTCCCACCGAGAAGTAGGGTCCGACACGCCTGGAATGTTGTAGAATATTACATCCGAGATGTAAGGTTGCCTTAGGTTAGGATATATAACGTTATGGACGTATATACTGTTCCCACCGAGAAGTAGGGTCCGAAACGCCAGCAATGTTGTAAAATATTACATACGAGTTGTTACGTTGCCGTTATAGACGCATTAATGTTACCACCGAGACGTAGGGACCGACACGCCTGGAATGTTGTCAAATGTGACATCCGAGATGTTAGGTTGCCTTAGGTTAGGATATGTATCGTTATAGACGTATATACTGTTCCCACCGAGAAGTAGTTTTCGACAGGCCAGGAATGTTGTCAAATATTGCATCCGAGATGTTAGGTTGCCTTAGATTATGATATATACCGTTATAGACGTATATACTGTTCCCTCCGAGAAGTAGGGTTCGACAGGCCAGGAATGTGTCAAATATTGCATCCGAGATGTTAGGTTGCCTTAGGTTAGGATATATAACGTTATAGACGCATGTAATGTTACCACCGAGACGTAGGGACCGACACGCCTGGAATGTTGTCAAATGTTACATCCGAGTTGTTATGTTGCCTTAGATTAGGGTATATGACGTTACAGACGTATATACTGTTCCCTCCGGGAAGTAGGGTTCGACAGGCGAGGAATGTTGTCAAATATTGCATCCGAGATGTTAGGTTGACTTAGATTATGATATATACCGTTATAGACGTATATAACGTTCCCTCCGAGAAGTAGGGTTCGACAGGCCAGGAATGTTGACAAATGTTACATCCGAGATGTTAGGTTGTCTTAGGTTAGGATATATGACGTTACAGACGTATATAATGTTCCCTCCGAGAAGTAGGGTTCGACAGGACAGGAATGTTGTCAAATATTGCATCCGAGATGTTAGGCTGCCTTAGGTTAGGATATATACCGTTATAGACGTATATACTGTTCCCACCGAGAAGTAGGGTTCGACATGCCAGGAATGTTGTCAAATATTACATACGAGATGGTAGGTGGCCTTAGGTTAGGATATATAACGTTATAGACGCATGTAATGTTACGACCGAGACGTAGGGACCGACACGCCTGGAATGTTGTAAAATGTTACATCCGAGATGTTAGGTTGCCTAAGATTAGGATATATACCGTTATAGACGCATGTAATGTTACCACCGAGACGTATGGACCGACACGCCTGGAATGTTGTCAAATGTTACATCCGAGATGTTAGGTTGCCTTAGGTTAGGATATATAACGTTATAGACGTATATACTGTTCCCTCCGAGAAGTAGGGTTCGACAGGCCAGGAATGTTGTCAAATATTGCATCCGAGATGTTAGGTTGCCTTAGATTATGATATATACCGTTATAGACGTATATACTGTTCCCTCCGAGAAGTAGGGTTCGACAGGACAGGAATGTTGTCAAATATAGCATCCGAGATGTTAGGTTGCCTTAGATTAGGATATACAACGTTATAGACGCATATAATGTTCCCACCGAGAAGTAGGGTCCGACACGCCTGGAATGTTGTAGAATAATACATCCGAGATGTCAGGTTGCCTTAGGTTAGGATATATAACGTTATAAACGTATGTACGGTTCCCTCCGAGAAGTAGCGTTCGACAGGCCAGTAATGTTGTCAAATATTGCATCCGAGATGTTAGGTTGCCTTAGATTAGGATATATACCATTATAGACGCATGTAATGTTACCACCGAGACGTAGGGACCGACACGCCTGGAATGTTGTCAAATGTTACATCCGAGATGTTAGGTTGCCTCAGGATAGGATATATGACGTTATAGACGTATATACTGTTCCCTCCGAGAAGTAGGGTTCGACGGGCCAGGAATGTTGTCAGATATTGCATCCGAGATGTTAGGTTGCCTTAGGTTAGGATATATACCGTTATAGACATATATACTGTTCCCTCCGAGAAGTAGGGTTCGACAGGCCAGGAATGTTGTCAAATATTGCATCCGAGATGATAGGTTGCCTTAGGTTAGGATATATAACGTTATAGACGCATGTAATGTTACCACCGAGACGTAGGGACCGTCACGCCTGGAATGATGTCAAATGTTACATCCGAGATGTTAGGTTGCCTTAGGTTAGGACATATGACGTTACAGACGTATATACTGTTCCCTCCGAGAATTAGGGTTCGACAGGCCAGGAATGTTGTCAAATATTGCATCCGAGATGTTAGGTTGCCTTAGATTATGATATATACCGTTATAGACGTATATACTGTTCCCTCCGAGAAGTAGGGTTCGACAGGCAAGGAATGTTGTCAAATATTGCATCCGAGATGTTAGGTTGCCTTAGATTAGGATATACAACGTTATAGACGCATATAATGTTCCCACCGAGAAGTAGGGTCCGACACGCCTGGAATGTTGTCAAATGTTACATCCGAGATGTTAGGTTGCCTTAGGTTAGGATATATGACGTTACAGACGTATATACTGTTCCCTCCGAGAAGTAGTGTTCGACAGGCCAGGAATGTTGTCAAATATTGCATCCGAGATGTTAGGTTGCCTTAGATTAGGATATATTCCGTTATAGACGTATATAGTGTTCCCTTCGAGAAGTAGGGTTCGACAGGCCAGGAATGTTGTCAAATATTGCATCCGAGATGTTAGGTTGCCTCAGGTAAGAATATATGACGTTATAGACGTATATACTGTTCCCTCCGAGAAGTAGGGTTCGACAGGCCAGGAATGTTGTCAAATATTGCATCCGAGATGTTAGGTTGCCTTAGGTAAGAATATATGACGTTATAGACGTATATACTGTTCCCTCCGAGAAGTAGGGTTCGACAGGCCAGGAATGTTGTCAAATATTGCATCCGAGATGTTAGGTTGCCTTAGGTTAGGATATATAACGTTATAGACGCATGTAATGTTACCACCGAGACGTAGGGACCGACACGACTGGAATGTTGTCAAATGTTACATCCGAGATGTTAGGTTGCCTCAGGTTAGGATATATGACGTTATAGACGTATATACTGTTCCCTCCGAGAAGTACGGTTCGACAGGCCAGGAATGTTGTCAAATATTGCATCCGAGATGTTAGGTTGCCTTAGGTTAGGATATATAACGTTATAGACGCATGTAATGTTACCACCGAGACGTAGGGACCGACACGCCTGGAATGTTGTCAAATATTGCATCCGAGATTTTAGGTTGCCTTAGGTTAGGATATATAACGTTATAGACGCATGTAATGTTACGTCCGACACGTAGGGACGGACACGCCTGGAATGTTGTCAAATGTTACATCCGAGATGTTAGGTTGCCTTAGGTTAGGATATATGACGTTACAGACGAATATACTGTTCCCTCCGAGAATTAGGGTTCGACAGGCCAGGAATGTTGTCAAATATTGCATCCGAGATGTTAGGTTGCCTTAGATTATGATATATGCCGTTATAGACGTATATACTGTTCCCTCCGAGAAGTAGGGTTCGACAGGCCAGGAATGTTGTCAAATATTGCATCCGAGATGTTAGGTTGCCTTAGGTTAGGATATATAACGTTATAGACGCATGTAATGTTACCACCGAGACGTAGGGACCGACACGCCTGGAATGTTATCAAATGTTACATCCGAGATGTTATGTTGCCTTAGATTAGGATATATGACGTTACAGACGTATATACTGTTCCCTCCGGGAAGTAGGGTTCGACAGGCCAGGAATGTTGTCAAATATTGCATCCGAGATGTTAGGTTGCCTTAGATTATGATATATACCGTTATAGACGTATATGACGTTCCCTCCGAGAAGTAGGGTTCGACAGGCCAGGAATGTTGTCAAATATTGCATCCGAGATGTTAGGTTGCCTTAGATTAGGATATACAACGTTATAGACGCATATAATGTTCCCACCGAGAAGTAGGGTCCGACACGCCTGGAATGTTGCAGAATATTACATCCGAGATGTAAGGTTGCCTTAGGTTAGGATATATAACGTTATGGACGTATATACTGTTCCCACCGAGAAGTAGGGTCCGAAACGCCAGCAATGTTGTAAAATATTACATACGAGTTGTTACGTTGCCGTTATAGACGCATTAATGTTACCACCGAGACGTAGGGACCGACACGCCTGGAATGTTGTCAAATGTGACATCCGAGATGTTAGGTTGCCTTAGGTTAGGATATGTATCGTTATAGACGTATATACTGTTCCCACCGAGAAGTAGTTTTCGACAGGCCAGGAATGTTGTCAAATATTGCATCCGAGATGTTAGGTTGCCTTAGATTATGATATATACCGTTATAGACGTATATACTGTTCCCTCCGAGAAGTAGGGTTCGACAGGCCAGGAATGTGTCAAATATTGCATCCGAGATGTTAGGTTGCCTTAGGTTAGGATATATAACGTTATAGACGCATGTAATGTTACCACCGAGACGTAGGGACCGACACGCCTGGAATGTTGTCAAATGTTACATCCGAGTTGTTATGTTGCCTTAGATTAGGATATATGACGTTACAGACGTATATACTGTTCCCTCCGGGAAGTAGGGTTCGACAGGCGAGGAATGTTGTCAAATATTGCATCCGAGATGTTAGGTTGACTTAGATTATGATATATACCGTTATAGACGTATATAACGTTCCCTCCGAGAAGTAGGGTTCGACAGGCCAGGAATGTTGACAAATGTTACATCCGAGATGTTAGGTTGTCTTAGGTTAGGATATATGACGTTACAGACGTATATAATGTTCCCTCCGAGAAGTAGGGTTCGACAGGACAGGAATGTTGTCAAATATTGCATCCGAGATGTTAGGCTGCCTTAGGTTAGGATATATACCGTTATAGACGTATATACTGTTCCCACCGAGAAGTAGGGTTCGACATGCCAGGAATGTTGTCAAATATTACATACGAGATGGTAGGTGGCCTTAGGTTAGGATATATAACGTTATAGACGCATGTAATGTTACGACCGAGACGTAGGGACCGACACGCCTGGAATGTTGTAAAATGTTACATCCGAGATGTTAGGTTGCCTAAGATTAGGATATATACCGTTATAGACGCATGTAATGTTACCACCGAGACGTATGGACCGACACGCCTGGAATGTTGTCAAATGTTACATCCGAGATGTTAGGTTGCCTTAGGTTAGGATATATAACGTTATAGACGTATATACTGTTCCCTCCGAGAAGTAGGGTTCGACAGGCCAGGAATGTTGTCAAATATTGCATCCGAGATGTTAGGTTGCCTTAGATTATGATATATACCGTTATAGACGTATATACTGTTCCCTCCGAGAAGTAGGGTTCGACAGGACAGGAATGTTGTCAAATATAGCATCCGAGATGTTAGGTTGCCTTAGATTAGGATATACAACGTTATAGACGCATATAATGTTCCCACCGAGAAGTAGGGTCCGACACGCCTGGAATGTTGTAGAATAATACATCCGAGATGTCAGGTTGCCTTAGGTTAGGATATATAACGTTATAAACGTATGTACGGTTCCCTCCGAGAAGTAGCGTTCGACAGGCCAGTAATGTTGTCAAATATTGCATCCGAGATGTTAGGTTGCCTTAGATTAGGATATATACCATTATAGACGCATGTAATGTTACCACCGAGACGTAGGGACCGACACGCCTGGAATGTTGTCAAATGTTACATCCGAGATGTTAGGTTGCCTCAGGATAGGATATATGACGTTATAGACGTATATACTGTTCCCTCCGAGAAGTAGGGTTCGACGGGCCAGGAATGTTGTCAGATATTGCATCCGAGATGTTAGGTTGCCTTAGGTTAGGATATATACCGTTATAGACATATATACTGTTCCCTCCGAGAAGTAGGGTTCGACAGGCCAGGAATGTTGTCAAATATTGCATCCGAGATGATAGGTTGCCTTAGGTTAGGATATATAACGTTATAGACGCATGTAATGTTACCACCGAGACGTAGGGACCGTCACGCCTGGAATGATGTCAAATGTTACATCCGAGATGTTAGGTTGCCTTAGGTTAGGACATATGACGTTACAGACGTATATACTGTTCCCTCCGAGAATTAGGGTTCGACAGGCCAGGAATGTTGTCAAATATTGCATCCGAGATGTTAGGTTGCCTTAGATTATGATATATACCGTTATAGACGTATATACTGTTCCCTCCGAGAAGTAGGGTTCGACAGGCAAGGAATGTTGTCAAATATTGCATCCGAGATGTTAGGTTGCCTTAGATTAGGATATACAACGTTATAGACGCATATAATGTTCCCACCGAGAAGTAGGGTCCGACACGCCTGGAATGTTGTCAAATGTTACATCCGAGATGTTAGGTTGCCTTAGGTTAGGATATATGACGTTACAGACGTATATACTGTTCCCTCCGAGAAGTAGTGTTCGACAGGCCAGGAATGTTGTCAAATATTGCATCCGAGATGTTAGGTTGCCTTAGATTAGGATATATTCCGTTATAGACGTATATAGTGTTCCCTTCGAGAAGTAGGGTTCGACAGGCCAGGAATGTTGTCAAATATTGCATCCGAGATGTTAGGTTGCCTCAGGTAAGAATATATGACGTTATAGACGTATATACTGTTCCCTCCGAGAAGTAGGGTTCGACAGGCCAGGAATGTTGTCAAATATTGCATCCGAGATGTTAGGTTGCCTTAGGTAAGAATATATGACGTTATAGACGTATATACTGTTCCCTCCGAGAAGTAGGGTTCGACAGGCCAGGAATGTTGTCAAATATTGCATCCGAGATGTTAGGTTGCCTTAGGTTAGGATATATAACGTTATAGACGCATGTAATGTTACCACCGAGACGTAGGGACCGACACGACTGGAATGTTGTCAAATGTTACATCCGAGATGTTAGGTTGCCTCAGGTTAGGATATATGACGTTATAGACGTATATACTGTTCCCTCCGAGAAGTACGGTTCGACAGGCCAGGAATGTTGTCAAATATTGCATCCGAGATGTTAGGTTGCCTTAGGTTAGGATATATAACGTTATAGACGCATGTAATGTTACCACCGAGACGTAGGGACCGACACGCCTGGAATGTTGTCAAATATTGCATCCGAGATTTTAGGTTGCCTTAGGTTAGGATATATAACGTTATGGACGCATGTAATGTTACGTCCGACACGTAGGGACGGACACGCCTGGAATGTTGTCAAATGTTACATCCGAGATGTTAGGTTGCCTTAGGTTAGGATATATGACGTTACAGACGAATATACTGTTCCCTCCGAGAATTAGGGTTCGACAGGCCAGGAATGTTGTCAAATATTGCATCCGAGATGTTAGGTTGCCTTAGATTATGATATATACCGTTATAGACGTATATAACGTTCCCTCCGAGAAGTAGGGTTCGACAGGCCAGGAATGTTGACAAATGTTACATCCGAGATGTTAGGTTGTCTTAGGTTAGGATATATGACGTTACAGACGTATATAATGTTCCCTCCGAGAAGTAGGGTTCGACAGGACAGGAATGTTGTCAAATATTGCATCCGAGATGTTAGGCTGCCTTAGGTTAGGATATATACCGTTATAGACGTATATACTGTTCCCACCGAGAAGTAGGGTTCGACATGCCAGGAATGTTGTCAAATATTACATACGAGATGGTAGGTGGCCTTAGGTTAGGATATATAACGTTATAGACGCATGTAATGTTACGACCGAGACGTAGGGACCGACACGCCTGGAATGTTGTAAAATGTTACATCCGAGATGTTAGGTTGCCTAAGATTAGGATATATACCGTTATAGACGCATGTAATGTTACCACCGAGACGTATGGACCGACACGCCTGGAATGTTGTCAAATGTTACATCCGAGATGTTAGGTTGCCTTAGGTTAGGATATATAACGTTATAGACGTATATACTGTTCCCTCCGAGAAGTAGGGTTCGACAGGCCAGGAATGTTGTCAAATATTGCATCCGAGATGTTAGGTTGCCTTAGATTATGATATATACCGTTATAGACGTATATACTGTTCCCTCCGAGAAGTAGGGTTCGACAGGACAGGAATGTTGTCAAATATAGCATCCGAGATGTTAGGTTGCCTTAGATTAGGATATACAACGTTATAGACGCATATAATGTTCCCACCGAGAAGTAGGGTCCGACACGCCTGGAATGTTGTAGAATAATACATCCGAGATGTCAGGTTGCCTTAGGTTAGGATATATAACGTTATAAACGTATGTACGGTTCCCTCCGAGAAGTAGCGTTCGACAGGCCAGTAATGTTGTCAAATATTGCATCCGAGATGTTAGGTTGCCTTAGATTAGGATATATACCATTATAGACGCATGTAATGTTACCACCGAGACGTAGGGACCGACACGCCTGGAATGTTGTCAAATGTTACATCCGAGATGTTAGGTTGCCTCAGGATAGGATATATGACGTTATAGACGTATATACTGTTCCCTCCGAGAAGTAGGGTTCGACGGGCCAGGAATGTTGTCAGATATTGCATCCGAGATGTTAGGTTGCCTTAGGTTAGGATATATACCGTTATAGACATATATACTGTTCCCTCCGAGAAGTAGGGTTCGACAGGCCAGGAATGTTGTCAAATATTGCATCCGAGATGATAGGTTGCCTTAGGTTAGGATATATAACGTTATAGACGCATGTAATGTTACCACCGAGACGTAGGGACCGTCACGCCTGGAATGATGTCAAATGTTACATCCGAGATGTTAGGTTGCCTTAGGTTAGGACATATGACGTTACAGACGTATATACTGTTCCCTCCGAGAATTAGGGTTCGACAGGCCAGGAATGTTGTCAAATATTGCATCCGAGATGTTAGGTTGCCTTAGATTATGATATATACCGTTATAGACGTATATACTGTTCCCTCCGAGAAGTAGGGTTCGACAGGCAAGGAATGTTGTCAAATATTGCATCCGAGATGTTAGGTTGCCTTAGATTAGGATATACAACGTTATAGACGCATATAATGTTCCCACCGAGAAGTAGGGTCCGACACGCCTGGAATGTTGTCAAATGTTACATCCGAGATGTTAGGTTGCCTTAGGTTAGGATATATGACGTTACAGACGTATATACTGTTCCCTCCGAGAAGTAGTGTTCGACAGGCCAGGAATGTTGTCAAATATTGCATCCGAGATGTTAGGTTGCCTTAGATTAGGATATATTCCGTTATAGACGTATATAGTGTTCCCTTCGAGAAGTAGGGTTCGACAGGCCAGGAATGTTGTCAAATATTGCATCCGAGATGTTAGGTTGCCTCAGGTAAGAATATATGACGTTATAGACGTATATACTGTTCCCTCCGAGAAGTAGGGTTCGACAGGCCAGGAATGTTGTCAAATATTGCATCCGAGATGTTAGGTTGCCTTAGGTAAGAATATATGACGTTATAGACGTATATACTGTTCCCTCCGAGAAGTAGGGTTCGACAGGCCAGGAATGTTGTCAAATATTGCATCCGAGATGTTAGGTTGCCTTAGGTTAGGATATATAACGTTATAGACGCATGTAATGTTACCACCGAGACGTAGGGACCGACACGACTGGAATGTTGTCAAATGTTACATCCGAGATGTTAGGTTGCCTCAGGTTAGGATATATGACGTTATAGACGTATATACTGTTCCCTCCGAGAAGTACGGTTCGACAGGCCAGGAATGTTGTCAAATATTGCATCCGAGATGTTAGGTTGCCTTAGGTTAGGATATATAACGTTATAGACGCATGTAATGTTACCACCGAGACGTAGGGACCGACACGCCTGGAATGTTGTCAAATATTGCATCCGAGATTTTAGGTTGCCTTAGGTTAGGATATATAACGTTATGGACGCATGTAATGTTACGTCCGACACGTAGGGACGGACACGCCTGGAATGTTGTCAAATGTTACATCCGAGATGTTAGGTTGCCTTAGGTTAGGATATATGACGTTACAGACGAATATACTGTTCCCTCCGAGAATTAGGGTTCGACAGGCCAGGAATGTTGTCAAATATTGCATCCGAGATGTTAGGTTGCCTTAGATTATGATATATACCGTTATAGACGTATATACTGTTCCCTCCGAGAAGTAGGGTTCGACAGGCCAGGAATGTTGTCAAATATTGCATCCGAGATGTTAGGTTGCCTTAGGTTAGGATATATAACGTTATAGACGCATGTAATGTTACCACCGAGACGTAGGGACCGACACGCCTGGAATGTTGTCAAATGTTACATCCGAGTTGTTATGTTGCCTTAGATTAGGATATATGACGTTACAGACGTATATACTGTTCCCTCCGGGAAGTAGGGTTCGACAGGCCAGGAATGTTGTCAAATATTGCATCCGAGATGTTAGGTTGCCTTAGATTATGATATATACCGTTATAGACGTATATAACGTTCCCTCCGAAAAGTAGGGTTCGACAGGCCAGGAATGTTGTCAAATATTGCATCCGAGATGTTAGGTTGCCTTAGATTAGGATATACAACGTTATAGACGCATATAATGTTCCCACCGAGAAGTAGGGTCCGACACGCCTGGAATGTTGTAGAATATTACATCCGAGATGTAAGGTTGCCTTAGGTTAGGATATATAACGTTATGGACGTATATACTGTTCCCACCGAGAAGTAGGGTCCGAAACGCCAGCAATGTTGTAAAATATTACATACGAGTTGTTACGTTGCCGTTATAGACGCATTAATGTTACCACCGAGACGTAGGGACCGACACGCCTGGAATGTTGTCAAATGTGACATCCGAGATGTTAGGTTGCCTTAGGTTAGGATATGTATCGTTATAGACGTATATACTGTTCCCACCGAGAAGTAGTGTTCGACAGGCCAGGAATGTTGTCAAATATTGCATCCGAGATGTTAGGTTGCCTTAGATTATGATATATACCGTTATAGACGCATATAATGTTCCCATCGAGAAGTAGGGTCCGACACGCCTGGAAGGTTGTAGAATATTACATCCGAGATGTCAGGTTGCCTTAGGTTAGGATATATACCGTTATAGACATATATACTGTTCCCTCCGAGAAGTAGGGTTCGACAGGCCAGGAATGTTGTCAAGTATTGCATCCGAGATGATAGGTTGCCTTAGGTTAGGATATATAACGTTATAGACGAATGTAATGTTACCACCGAGACGTAGGGACCGACACGACTGGAATGTTGTCAAATGTTACATCCGAGATGTTAGGTTGCCTCAGGTTAGGATATATGACGTTATAGACGTATATACTGTTCCCTCCGAGAAGTACGGTTCGACAGGCCAGGAATGTTGTCAAATATTGCATCCGAGATGTTAGGTTGCCTTAGGTTAGGATATATAACGTTATAGACGCATGTAATGTTACTTCCGACACGTAGGGACGGACACGCCTGGAATGTTGTCAAATGTTACATCCGAGATGTTAGGTTGCCTTAGGTTAGGATATATGACGTTACAGACGTATATACTGTTCCCTCCGAGAATTAGGGTTCGACAGGCCAGGAATGTTGTCAAATATTGCATCCGAGATGTTAGGTTGCCTTAGATTATGATATATACCGTTATAGACGTATATACTGATCCCTCCGAGAAGTAGGGTTCGACAGGCCAGGAATGTTGTCAAATATTGCATCCGAGATGTTAGGTTGCCTTAGATTAGGATATACAACGTTATAGACGCATATAATGTTCCCACCGAGAAGTAGGGTCCGACACGCCTGGAATGTTGTAGAATATTACATCCGAGATGTAAGGTTGCCTTAGGTTAGGATATATAACGTTATGGACGTATATACTGTTCCCACCGAGAAGTAGGGTCCGAAACGCCAGCAATGTTGTAAAATATTACATACGAGTTGTTACGTTGCCGTTATAGACGCATTAATGTTACCACCGAGACGTAGGGACCGACACGCCTGGAATGTTGTCAAATGTGACATCCGAGATGTTAGGTTGCCTTAGGTTAGGATATGTATCGTTATAGACGTATATACTGTTCCCACCGAGAAGTAGTTTTCGACAGGCCAGGAATGTTGTCAAATATTGCATCCGAGATGTTAGGTTGCCTTAGATTATGATATATACCGTTATAGACGCATATAATGTTCCCACCGAGAAGTAGGGTCCGACACGCCTGGAAGGTTGTAGAATATTACATCCGAGATGTCAGGTTGCCTTAGGTTAGGATATATACCGTTATAGACATATATACTGTTCCCTCCGAGAAGTATGGTTCGACAGGCCAGGAATGTTGTCAAATATTGCATCCGAGATGATAGGTTGCCTTTGGTTAGGATATATAACGTTATAGATGCATGTAATGTTACCACCGAGACGTAGGGACCGTCACGCCTGGAATGTTGTCAAATGTTACATCCGAGATGTTAGGTTGCCTTAGGTTAGGATATATGACGTTACAGACGTATATACTGTTCTCTCCGGGAAGTAGGGTTCGACAGGCCAGGAATGTTGTCAAATATTGCATCCGAGATGTTAGGTTGCCTTAGATTATGATATATACCGTTATAGACGTATATACTGTTCCCTCCGAGAAGTAGGGTTCGACAGGCCAGGAATGTTGTCAAATATTACATACGAGATGTTATGTGGCCTTAGGTTAGGACATATAACGTTATAGACGCATGTAATGTTACCACCGAGACGTAGGGACCGACACGCCTGGAATGTTGACAAATGTTACATCCGAGATGTTAGGTTGTCTTAGGTTAGGATATATGACGTTACAGACGTATATAATGTTCCCTCCGAGAAGTAGGGTTCGACAGGACAGGAATGTTGTCAAATATTGCATCCGAGATGTTAGGCTGCCTTAGGTTAGGATATATACCGTTATAGACGTATATACTGTTCCCACCGAGAAGTAGGGTTCGACATGCCAGGAATGTTGTCAAATATTACATACGAGATGGTAGGTGGCCTTAGGTTAGGATATATAACGTTATAGACGCATGTAATGTTACGACCGAGACGTAGGGACCGACACGCCTGGAATGTTGTAAAATGTTACATCCGAGATGTTAGGTTGCCTAAGATTAGGATATATACCGTTATAGACGCATGTAATGTTACCACCGAGACGTATGGACCGACACGCCTGGAATGTTGTCAAATGTTACATCCGAGATGTTAGGTTGCCTTAGGTTAGGATATATAACGTTATAGACGTATATACTGTTCCCTCCGAGAAGTAGGGTTCGACAGGCCAGGAATGTTGTCAAATATTGCATCCGAGATGTTAGGTTGCCTTAGATTATGATATATACCGTTATAGACGTATATACTGTTCCCTCCGAGAAGTAGGGTTCGACAGGACAGGAATGTTGTCAAATATAGCATCCGAGATGTTAGGTTGCCTTAGGTTAGGATATATAACGTTATAGACGCATGTAATGTTACCACCGAGACGTAGGGACCGACACGCCTGGAATGTTGTCAAATATTGCATCCGAGATTTTAGGTTGCCTTAGGTTAGGATATATAACGTTATGGACGCATGTAATGTTACGTCCGACACGTAGGGACGGACACGCCTGGAATGTTGTCAAATGTTACATCCGAGATGTTAGGTTGCCTTAGGTTAGGATATATGACGTTACAGACGAATATACTGTTCCCTCCGAGAATTAGGGTTCGACAGGCCAGGAATGTTGTCAAATATTGCATCCGAGATGTTAGGTTGCCTTAGATTATGATATATACCGTTATAGACGTATATACTGTTCCCTCCGAGAAGTAGGGTTCGACAGGCCAGGAATGTTGTCAAATATTGCATCCGAGATGTTAGGTTGCCTTAGGTTAGGATATATAACGTTATAGACGCATGTAATGTTACCACCGAGACGTAGGGACCGACACGCCTGGAATGTTGTCAAATGTTACATCCGAGTTGTTATGTTGCCTTAGATTAGGATATATGACGTTACAGACGTATATACTGTTCCCTCCGGGAAGTAGGGTTCGACAGGCCAGGAATGTTGTCAAATATTGCATCCGAGATGTTAGGTTGCCTTAGATTATGATATATACCGTTATAGACGTATATAACGTTCCCTCCGAGAAGTAGGGTTCGACAGGCCAGGAATGTTGTCAAATATTGCATCCGAGATGTTAGGTTGCCTTAGATTAGTATATACAACGTTATAGACGCATATAATGTTCCCACCGAGAAGTAGGGTCCGACACGCCTGGAATGTTGTAGAATATTACATCCGAGATGTAAGGTTGCCTTAGGTTAGGATATATAACGTTATGGACGTATATACTGTTCCCACCGAGAAGTAGGGTCCGAAACGCCAGCAATGTTGTAAAATATTACATACGAGTTGTTACGTTGCCGTTATAGACGCATTAATGTTACCACCGAGACGTAGGGACCGACACGCCTGGAATGTTGTCAAATGTGACATCCGAGATGTTAGGTTGCCTTAGGTTAGGATATGTATCGTTATAGACGTATATACTGTTCCCACCGAGAAGTAGTGTTCGACAGGCCAGGAATGTTGTCAAATATTGCATCCGAGATGTTAGGTTGCCTTAGATTATGATATATACCGTTATAGACGCATATAATGTTCCCATCGAGAAGTAGGGTCCGACACGCCTGGAAGGTTGTAGAATATTACATCCGAGATGTCAGGTTGCCTTAGGTTAGGATATATACCGTTATAGACATATATACTGTTCCCTCCGAGAAGTAGGGTTCGACAGGCCAGGAATGTTGTCAAGTATTGCATCCGAGATGATAGGTTGCCTTAGGTTAGGATATATAACGTTATAGACGAATGTAATGTTACCACCGAGACGTAGGGACCGACACGACTGGAATGTTGTCAAATGTTACATCCGAGATGTTAGGTTGCCTCAGGTTAGGATATATGACGTTATAGACGTATATACTGTTCCCTCCGAGAAGTACGGTTCGACAGGCCAGGAATGTTGTCAAATATTGCATCCGAGATGTTAGGTTGCCTTAGGTTAGGATATATAACGTTATAGACGCATGTAATGTTACTTCCGACACGTAGGGACGGACACGCCTGGAATGTTGTCAAATGTTACATCCGAGATGTTAGGTTGCCTTAGGTTAGGATATATGACGTTACAGACGTATATACTGTTCCCTCCGAGAATTAGGGTTCGACAGGCCAGGAATGTTGTCAAATATTGCATCCGAGATGTTAGGTTGCCTTAGATTATGATATATACCGTTATAGACGTATATACTGATCCCTCCGAGAAGTAGGGTTCGACAGGCCAGGAATGTTGTCAAATATTGCATCCGAGATGTTAGGTTGCCTTAGATTAGGATATACAACGTTATAGACGCATATAATGTTCCCACCGAGAAGTAGGGTCCGACACGCCTGGAATGTTGTAGAATATTACATCCGAGATGTAAGGTTGCCTTAGGTTAGGATATATAACGTTATGGACGTATATACTGTTCCCACCGAGAAGTAGGGTCCGAAACGCCAGCAATGTTGTAAAATATTACATACGAGTTGTTACGTTGCCGTTATAGACGCATTAATGTTACCACCGAGACGTAGGGACCGACACGCCTGGAATGTTGTCAAATGTGACATCCGAGATGTTAGGTTGCCTTAGGTTAGGATATGTATCGTTATAGACGTATATACTGTTCCCACCGAGAAGTAGTTTTCGACAGGCCAGGAATGTTGTCAAATATTGCATCCGAGATGTTAGGTTGCCTTAGACTATGATATATACCGTTATAGACGCATATAATGTTCCCACCGAGAAGTAGGGTCCGACACGCCTGGAAGGTTGTAGAATATTACATCCGAGATGTCAGGTTGCCTTAGGTTAGGATATATACCGTTATAGACATATATACTGTTCCCTCCGAGAAGTATGGTTCAACAGGCCAGGAATGTTGTCAAATATTGCATCCGAGATGATAGGTTGCCTTTGGTTAGGATATATAACGTTATAGATGCATGTAATGTTACCACCGAGACGTAGGGACCGTCACGCCTGGAATGTTGTCAAATGTTACATCCGAGATGTTAGGTTGCCTTAGGTTAGGATATATGACGTTACAGACGTATATACTGTTCTCTCCGGGAAGTAGGGTTCGACAGGCCAGGAATGTTGTCAAATATTGCATCCGAGATGTTAGGTTGCCTTAGATTATGATATATACCGTTATAGACGTATATACTGTTCCCTCCGAGAAGTAGGGTTCGACAGGCCAGGAATGTTGTCAAATATTACATACGAGATGTTATGTGGCCTTAGGTTAGGACATATAACGTTATAGACGCATGTAATGTTACCACCGAGACGTAGGGACCGACACGCCTGGAATGTTGACAAATGTTACATCCGAGATGTTAGGTTGTCTTAGGTTAGGATATATGACGTTACAGACGTATATAATGTTCCCTCCGAGAAGTAGGGTTCGACAGGACAGGAATGTTGTCAAATATTGCATCCGAGATGTTAGGCTGCCTTAGGTTAGGATATATACCGTTATAGACGTATATACTGTTCCCACCGAGAAGTAGGGTTCGACATGCCAGGAATGTTGTCAAATATTACATACGAGATGGTAGGTGGCCTTAGGTTAGGATATATAACGTTATAGACGCATGTAATGTTACGACCGAGACGTAGGGACCGACACGCCTGGAATGTTGTAAAATGTTACATCCGAGATGTTAGGTTGCCTAAGATTAGGATATATACCGTTATAGACGCATGTAATGTTACCACCGAGACGTATGGACCGACACGCCTGGAATGTTGTCAAATGTTACATCCGAGATGTTAGGTTGCCTTAGGTTAGGATATATAACGTTATAGACGTATATACTGTTCCCTCCGAGAAGTAGGGTTCGACAGGCCAGGAATGTTGTCAAATATTGCATCCGAGATGTTAGGTTGCCTTAGATTATGATATATACCGTTATAGACGTATATACTGTTCCCTCCGAGAAGTAGGGTTCGACAGGACAGGAATGTTGTCAAATATAGCATCCGAGATGTTAGGTTGCCTTAGATTACGATATACAACGTTATAGACGCATATAATGTTCCCACCGAGAAGTAGGGTCCGACACGCCTGGAATGTTGTAGAATAATACATCCGAGATGTCAGGTTGCCTTAGGTTAGGATATATAACGTTATAGACGTATATACGGTTCCCTCCGAGAAGTAGCGTTCGACAGGCCAGGAATGTTGTCAAATATTGCATCCGAGATGTTAGGTTGCCTTAGATTAGGATATATACCGTTGTAGACGCATGTAATGTTACCACCGAGACGTAGGGATCGACACGCCTGGAATGTTGTCAAATATTGCATCCGAGATTTTAGGTTGCCTTAGGTTAGGATATATAACGTTATAGACGCATGTAATGTTACCTCCGACACGTAGGGACGGACACGCCTGGAATGTTGTCAAATGTTACATCCGTGATGTTAGGTTGCCTTAGGTTAGGATATATGACGTTACAGACGTATATACTGTTCCCCCCGAGAATTAGGGTTCGACAGGCCAGGAATGTTGTCAAATATTGCATCCGAGATGTTAGGTTGCCTTAGATTATGATATATACCGTTATAGACGTATATACTGTTCCCTCCGAGAAGTAGGGTTCGACAGGCCAGGAATGTTGTCAAATATTGCATCGGAGATGTTAGGTTGCCTTAGGTTAGGATATATAACGTTATAGACGCATGTAATGTTACCACCGAGACGTAGGGACCGACACGCCTGGAATGTTGTCAAATGTTACATCCGAGATGTTAGGTTGCCTTAGATTAGGATATATGACGTTACCGACGTATATACTGTTCCCTCCGGGAAGTAGGGTTCGACAGGACAGGAATGTTGTCAAATATTGCATCCGAGATGTTAGGTTGCCTTAGATTATGATATATACCGTTATAGACGTATATAACGTTCCCTCCGAGAAGTAGGGTTCGACAGGCCAGGAATGTTGTCAAATATTGCATCCGTGATGTTAGGTTGCCTTAGATTAGGATATACAACGTTATAGACGCATATAATGTTCCCACCGAGAAGTAGGGTCCGACACGCCTGGAATGTTGCAGAATATTACATCCGAGATGTAAGGTTGCCTTAGGTTAGGATATATAACGTTATGGACGTATATACTGTTCCCACCGAGAAGTAGGGTCCGAAACGCCAGCAATGTTGTAAAATATTACATACGAGTTGTTACGTTGCCGTTATAGACGCATTAATGTTACCACCGAGACGTAGGGACCGACACGCCTGGAATGTTGTCAAATGTGACATCCGAGATGTTAGGTTGCCTCAGGTTAGGATATATGACGTTATAGACGTATATACTGTTCCCTCCGAGAAGTACGGTTCGACAGGCCAGGAATGTTGTCAAATATTGCATCCGAGATGTTAGGTTGCCTTAGGTTAGGATATATAACGTTATAGACGCATGTAATGTTACCACCGAGACGTAGGGACCGACACGCCTGGAATGTTGTCAAATATTGCATCCGAGATTTTAGGTTGCCTTAGGTTAGGATATATAACGTTATAGACGCATGTAATGTTACGTCCGACACGTAGGGACGGACACGCCTGGAATGTTGTCAAATGTTACATCCGAGATGTTAGGTTGCCTTAGGTTAGGATATATGACGTTACAGACGAATATACTGTTCCCTCCGAGAATTAGGGTTCGACAGGCCAGGAATGTTGTCAAATATTGCATCCGAGATGTTAGGTTGCCTTAGGTTAGGATATATAACGTTATAGACGCATGTAATGTTACCACCGAGACGTAGGGACCGACACGCCTGGAATGTTATCAAATGTTACATCCGAGATGTTATGTTGCCTTAGATTAGGATATATGACGTTACAGACGTATATACTGTTCCCTCCGGGAAGTAGGGTTCGACAGGCCAGGAATGTTGTCAAATATTGCATCCGAGATGTTAGGTTGCCTTAGATTATGATATATACCGTTATAGACGTATATGACGTTCCCTCCGAGAAGTAGGGTTCGACAGGCCAGGAATGTTGTCAAATATTGCATCCGAGATGTTAGGTTGCCTTAGATTAGGATATACAACGTTATAGACGCATATAATGTTCCCACCGAGAAGTAGGGTCCGACACGCCTGGAATGTTGTAGAATATTACATCCGAGATGTAAGGTTGCCTTAGGTTAGGATATATAACGTTATGGACGTATATACTGTTCCCACCGAGAAGTAGGGTCCGAAACGCCAGCAATGTTGTAAAATATTACATACGAGTTGTTACGTTGCCGTTATAGACGCATTAATGTTACCACCGAGACGTAGGGACCGACACGCCTGGAATGTTGTCAAATGTGACATCCGAGATGTTAGGTTGCCTTAGGTTAGGATATGTATCGTTATAGACGTATACACTGTTCCCACCGAGAAGTAGTTTTCGACAGGCCAGGAATGTTGTCAAATATTGCATCCGAGATGTTAGGTTGCCTTAGATTATGATATATACCGTTATAGACGCATATAATGTTCCCACCGAGAAGTAGGGTCCGACACGCCTGGAAGGTTGTAGAATATTACATCCGAGATGTCAGGTTGCCTTAGGTTAGGATATATACCGTTATAGACATATATACTGTTCCCTCCGAGAAGTATGGTTCGACAGGCCAGGAATGTTGTCAAATATTGCATCCGAGATGATAGGTTGCCTTAGGTTAGGATATATAACGTTATAGACGCATGTAATGTTACCACCGAGACGTAGGGACCGTCACGCCTGGAATGTTGTCAAATGTTACATCCGAGATGTTAGGTTGCCTCAGGTTAGGATATATGACGTTATAGACGTATATACTGTTCCCTCCGAGAAGTACGGTTCGACAGGCCAGGAATGTTGTCAAATATTGCATCCGAGATGTTAGGTTGCCTTAGGTTAGGATATATAACGTTATAGACGCATGTAATGTTACCACCGAGACGTAGGGCCCGACACGCCTGGAATGTTGTGAAATGTTACATCCGAGATGTTAGGTTGCCTTAGGTTAGGATATATGACGTTACAGACGTATATACTGTTCCCTCCGAGAAGTAGGGTTCGACAGGCCAGGAATGTTGTCAAATATTGCATCCGAGATGTTAGGTTGCCTTAGGTTAGGATATATAACGTTATAGACGCATGTAATGTTACCACCGAGACGTAGGGATCGACACGCCTGGAATGTTGTCAAATATTGCATCCGAGATTTTAGGTTGCCTTAGGTTAGGATATATAACGTTATAGACGCATGTAATGTTACCTCCGACACGTAGGGACGGACACGCCTGGAATGTTGTCAAATGTTACATCCGAGATGTTAGGTTGCCTTAGGTTAGGATATATGACGTTACAGACGTATATACTGTTCCCTCCGAGAATTAGGGTTCGACAGGCCAGGAATGTTGTCAAATATTGCATCCGAGATGTTAGGTTGCCTTAGATTATGATATATACCGTTATAGACGTATATACTGTTCCCTCCGAGAAGTAGGGTTCGACAGGCCAGGAATGTTGTCAAATATTGCATCCGAGATGTTAGGTTGCCTTAGGTTAGGATATATAACGTTATAGACGCATGTAATGTTACCACCGAGACGTAGGGACCGACACGCCTGGAATGTTGTCAAATGTTACATCCGAGATGTTATGTTGCCTTAGATTAGGATATATGACGTTACCGACGTATATACTGTTCCCTCCGGGAAGTAGGGTTCGACAGGACAGGAATGTTGTCAAATATTGCATCCGAGATGTTAGGTTGCCTTAGATTATGATATATACCGTTATAGACGTATATAACGTTCCCTCCGAGAAGTAGGGTTCGACAGGCCAGGAATGTTGTCAAATATTGCATCCGAGATGTTAGGTTGCCTTAGATTAGGATATACAACGTTATAGACGCATATAATGTTCCCACCGAGAAGTAGGGTCCGACACGCCTGGAATGTTGTAGAATATTACATCCGAGATGTAAGGTTGCCTTAGGTTAGGATATATAACGTTATGGACGTATATACTGTTCCCACCGAGAAGTAGGGTCCGAAACGCCAGCAATGTTGTAAAATATTACATACGAGTTGTTACGTTGCCGTTATAGACGCATTAATGTTACCACCGAGACGTAGGGACCGACACGCCTGGAATGTTGTCAAATGTGACATCCGAGATGTTAGGTTACCTAAGGTTAGGATATGTATCGTTATAGACGTATATACTGTTCCCACCGAGAAGTAGTTTTCGACAGGCCAGGAATGTTGTCAAATATTGCATCCGAGATGTTAGGTTGCCTTAGATTATGATATATACCGTTATAGACGCATATAATGTTCCCACCGAGAAGTAGGGTCCGACACGCCTGGAAGGTTGTAGAATATTACATCCGAGATGTCAGGTTGCCTTAGGTTAGGATATATACCGTTATAGACATATATACTGTTCCCTCCGAGAAGTATGGTTCGACAGGCCAGGAATGTTGTCAAATATTGCATCCGAGATGATAGGATGCCTTAGGTTAGGATATATAACGTTATAGATGCATGTAATGTTACCACCGAGACGTAGGGACCGTCACGCCTGGAATGTTGTCAAATGTTACATCCGAGATGTTAGGTTGCCTTAGGTTAGGATATATGACGTTACAGACGTATATACTGTTCTCTCCGGGAAGTAGGGTTCGACAGGCCAGGAATGTTGTCAAATATTGCATCCGAGATGTTAGGTTGCCTTAGATTATGATATACACCGTTATAGACGTATATACTGTTCCCTCCGAGAAGTAGGGTTCGACAGGCCAGGAATGTTGTCAAATATTACATACGAGATGTTATGTGGCCTTAGGTTAGGACATATAACGTTATAGACGCATGTAATGTTACCACCGAGACGTAGGGACCGACACGCCTGGAATGTTGACAAATGTTACATCCGAGATGTTAGGTTGTCTTAGGTTAGGATATATAACGTTACAGACGTATATAATGTTCCCTCCGAGAAGTAGGGTTCGACAGGACAGGAATGTTGTCAAATATTGCATCCGAGATGTTAGGCTGCCTTAGGTTAGGATATATACCGTTATAGACCTATATACTGTTCCCACCGAGAAGTAGGGTTCGACATGCCAGGAATGTTGTCAAATATTACATACGAGATGGTAGGTGGCCTTAGGTTAGGATATATAACGTTATAGACGCATGTAATGTTACCACCGAGACGTAGGGACCGACACGCCTGGAATGTTGACAAATGTTACATCCGAGATGTTAGGTTGTCTTAGGTTAGGATATATGACGTTACAGACGTATATAATGTTCCCTCCGAGAAGTAGGGTTCGACAGGACAGGAATGTTGTCAAATATAGCATCCGAGATGTTAGGTTGCCTTAGATTAGGATATACAACGTTATAGACGCATATAATGTTCCCACCGAGAAGTAGGGTCCGACACGCCTGGAATGTTGTAGAATAATACATCCGAGATGTCAGGTTGCCTTAGGTTAGGATATATAACGTTATAGACGTATATACGGTTCCCTCCGAGAAGTAGCGTTCGACAGGCCAGGAATGTTGTCAAATATTGCATCCGAGATGTTAGGCTGCCTTAGGTTAGGATATATAACGTTATAGACGCATGTAATGTTACCACCGAGACGTAGGGACCGTCACGCCTGGAATGTTGTCAAATGTTACATCCGAGATGTTAGGTTGCCTTAGGTTAGGATATATGACGTTACAGACGTATATACTGTTCTCTCCGGGAAGTAGGGTTCGACAGGCCAGGAATGTTGTCAAATATTGCATCCGAGATGTTAGGTTGCCTTAGATTATGATATATACCGTTATAGACGTATATACTGTTCCCTCCGAGAAGTAGGGTTCGACAGGCCAGGAATGTTGTCAAATATTGCATCCGAGATGTTAGGTTGCCTTAGATTAGGATATACAACGTTATAGACGCATATAATGTTCCCACCGAGAAGTAGGGTCCGACACGCCTGGAATGTTGTAGAATATTACATCCGAGATGTAAGGTTGCCTTAGGTTAGGATATATAACGTTATGGACGTATATACTGTTCCCACCGAGAAGTAGGGTCCGAAACGCCAGCAATGTTGTAAAATATTACATACGAGTTGTTACGTTGCCGTTATAGACGCATTAATGTTACCACCGAGACGTAGGGACCGACACGCCTGGAATGTTGTCAAATGTGACATCCGAGATGTTAGGTTGCCTTAGGTTAGGATATGTATCGTTATAGACGTATATACTGTTCCCACCGAGAAGTAGTTTTCGACAGGCCAGGAATGTTGTCAAATATTGCATCCGAGATGTTAGGTTGCCTTAGATTATGATATATACCGTTATAGACGCATATAATGTTCCCACCGAGAAGTAGGGTCCGACACGCCTGGAAGGTTGTAGAATATTACATCCGAGATGTCAGGTTGCCTTAGGTTAGGATATATACCGTTATAGACATATATACTGTTCCCTCCGAGAAGTATGGTTCGACAGGCCAGGAATGTTGTCAAATATTGCATCCGAGATGATAGGATGCCTTAGGTTAGGATATATAACGTTATAGATGCATGTAATGTTACCACCGAGACGTAGGGACCGTCACGCCTGGAATGTTGTCAAATGTTACATCCGAGATGTTAGGTTGCCTTAGGTTAGGGTATATGACGTTACAGACGTATATACTGTTCTCTCCGGGAAGTAGGGTTCGACAGGCCAGGAATGTTGTCAAATATTGCATCCGAGATGTTAGGTTGCCTTAGATTATGATATATACCGTTATAGACGTATATACTGTTCCCTCCGAGAAGTAGGGTTCGACAGGCCAGGAATGTTGTCAAATATTACATACGAGATGTTATGTGGCCTTAGGTTAGGACATATAACGTTATAGACGCATGTAATGTTACCACCGAGACGTAGGGACCGACACGCCTGGAATGTTGACAAATGTTACATCCGAGATGTTAGGTTGTCTTAGGTTAGGATATATGACGTTACAGACGTATATAATGTTCCCTCCGAGAAGTAGGGTTCGACAGGACAGGAATGCTGTCAAATATTGCATCCGAGATGTTAGGCTGCCTTAGGTTAGGATATATACCGTTATAGACCTATATACTGTTCCCACCGAGAAGTAGGGTTCGACATGCCAGGAATGTTGTCAAATATTACATACGAGATGGTAGGTGGCCTTAGGTTAGGATATATAACGTTATAGACGCATGTAATGTTACCACCGAGACGTAGGGACCGACACGCCTGGAATGTTGACAAATGTTACATCCGAGATGTTAGGTTGTCTTAGGTTAGGATATATGACGTTACAGACGTATATAATGTTCCCTCCGAGAAGTAGGGTTCGACAGGACAGGAATGTTGTCAAATATAGCATCCGAGATGTTAGGTTGCCTTAGATTAGGATATACAACGTTATAGACGCATATAATGTTCCCACCGAGAAGTAGGGTCCGACACGCCTGGAATGGTGTAGAATAATACATCCGAGATGTCAGGTTGCCTTAGGTTAGGATATATAACGTTATAGACGTATATACGGTTCCCTCCGAGAAGTAGCGTTCGACAGGCCAGGAATGTTGTCAAATATTGCATCCGAGATGTTAGGCTGCCTTAGGTTAGGATATATAACGTTATAGACGCATGTAATGTTACCACCGAGACGTAGGGACCGTCACGCCTGGAATGTTGTCAAATGTTACATCCGAGATGTTAGGTTGTCTTAGGTTAGGATATATGACGTTACAGACGTATATACTGTTCTCTCCGGGAAGTAGGGTTCGACAGGCCAGGAATGTTGTCAAATATTGCATCCGAGATGTTAGGTTGCCTTAGATTATGATATATACCGTTATAGACGTATATACTGTTCCCTCCGAGAAGTAGGGTTCGACAGGCCAGGAATGTTGTCAAATATTGCATCCGAGATGTTAGGTTGCCTTAGATTAGGATATACAACGTTATAGACGCATATAATGTTCCCACCGAGAAGTAGGGTCCGACACGCCTGGAATGTTGTAGAATATTACATCCGAGATGTAAGGTTGCCTTAGGTTAGGATATATAACGTTATGGACGTATATACTGTTCCCACCGAGAAGTAGGGTCCGAAACGCCAGCAATGTTGTAAAATATTACATACGAGATGATAGGTTGCCTTAGGTTAGGATATATAACGTTATAGATGCATGTAATGTTACCACCGAGACGTAGGGACCGTCACGCCTGGAATGTTGTCAAATGTTACATTCGAGATGTTAGGTTGCCTTAGGTTAGGATATATAACGTTATAGACGTATATACTGTTCCCTCCGAGAAGTAGGGTTCGACAGGCCAGGAATGTTGTCAAATATTGCATCCGAGATGTTAGGTTGCATTAGGTTATGATATATACCGTTATAGACGTATATACTGTTCCCTCCGAGAAGTAGGGTTCGACAGGACAGGAATGTTGTCAAATATAGCATCCGAGATGTTAGGTTGCCTTAGATTAGGATATACAACGTTATAGACGCATATAATGTTCCCACCGAGAAGTAGGGTCCGACACGCCTGGAATGTTGTAGAATAATACATCCGAGATGTCAGGTTGCCTTAGGTTAGGATATATAACGTTATAGACGTATATACGGTTCCCTCCGAGAAGTAGCGTTCGACAGGCCAGGAATGTTGTCAAATATTGCATCCGAGATGTTAGGCTGCCTTAGGTTAGGATATATAACGTTATAGACGCATGTAATGTTACCACCGAGACGTAGGGACCGTCACGCCTGGAATGTTGTCAAATGTTACATCCGAGATGTTAGGTTGCCTTAGGTTAGGATATATGACGTTACAGACGTATATACTGTTCTCTCCGGGAAGTAGGGTTCGACAGGCCAGGAATGTTGTCAAATATTGCATCCGAGATGTTAGGTTGCCTTAGATTATGATATATACCGTTATAGACGTATATACTGTTCCCTCCGAGAAGTAGGGTTCGACAGGCCAGGAATGTTGTCAAATATTACATACGAGATGTTATGTGGCCTTAGGTTAGGACATATAACGTTATAGACGCATGTAATGTTACCACCGAGACGTAGGGACCGACACGCCTGGAATGTTGACAAATGTTACATCCGAGATGTTAGGTTGTCTTAGGTTAGGATATATGACGTTACAGACGTATATAATGTTCCCTCCGAGAAGTAGGGTTCGACAGGACAGGAATGTTGTCAAATATTGCATCCGAGATGTTAGGCTGCCTTAGGTTAGGATATATACCGTTATAGACCTATATACTGTTCCCACCGAGAAGTAGGGTTCGACATGCCAGGAATGTTGTCAAATATTACATACGAGATGGTAGGTGGCCTTAGGTTAGGATATATAACGTTATAGACGCATGTAATGTTACGACCGAGACGTAGGGACCGACACGCCTGGAATGTTGTAAAATGTTACATCCGAGATGTTAGGTTGCCTAAGATTAGGATATATACCGTTATAGACGCATGTAATGTTACCACCGAGGCGTATGGACCGACACGCCTGGAATGTTGTCAAATGTTACATCCGAGATGTTAGGTTGCCTTAGGTTAGGATATATAACGTTATAGACGTATATACTGTTCCCTCCGAGAAGTAGGGTTCGACAGGCCAGGAATGTTGTCAAATATTGCATCCGAGATGTTAGGTTGCCTTAGATTATGATATATACCGTTATAGACGTATATACTGTTCCCTCCGAGAAGTAGGGTTCGACAGGACAGGAATGTTGTCAAATATAGCATCCGAGATGTTAGGTTGCCTTAGATTAGGATATACAACGTTATAGACGCATATAATGTTCCCACCGAGAAGTAGGGTCCGACACGCCTGGAATGTTGTCAAATGTTACATCCGAGATGTTAGGTTGCCTTAGATTAGGATATATGACGTTACAGACGTATATACTGTTCCCTCCGGGAAGTAGGGTTCGACAGGCCAGGAATGTTGTCAAATATTGCATCCGAGATGTTAGGTTGCCTTAGATTATGATATATACCGTTATAGACGTATATACTGTTCCCTCCGAGAAGTAGGGTTCGACAGGCCAGGAATGTTGTCAAATATTGCACCCGAGATGTTAGGTTGCCTTAGATTAGGATATACAACGTTATAGACGCATATAATGTTCCCACCGAGACGTAGGGACCGACACGCCTGGAATGTTGTCAAATGTTACATCCGAGATGTTAGGTTGCCTTAGATTAGGATATATGACGTTAGAGACGTATATACTGTTCCCTCCGGGAAGTAGGGTTCGACAGGCCAGGAATGTTGTCAAATATTGCATCCGAGATGTTAGGTTGCCTTAGATTATGATATATACCGTTATAGACGTATATACTGTTCCCTCCGAGAAGTAGGGTTCGACAGGCCAGGAATGTTGTCAAATATTGCACCCGAGATGTTAGGTTGCCTTAGATTAGGATATACAACGTTATAGACGCATATAATGTTCCCACCGAGACGTAGGGACCGACACGCATGGAATGTTGTGAAATGTTACATCCGAGATGTTAGGTTGCCTTAGGTTAGGATATATGACGTTACAGACGTATATACTGTTCCCACCGAGAGGTAGGGTTCGACAGGCCAGGAATCTTGTCAAATATTGCATCCGAGATTTTAGGTTGCCTTAGGTTAGGATATATAACGTTATAGACGCATGTAATGTTACCTCCGACACGTAGGGACGGACACGCCTGGAATGTTGTCAAATGTTACATCCGAGATGTTAGGTTGCCTTAGGTTAGGATATATGACGTTACAGACGTATATACTGTTCCCTCCGGGAAGTAGGGTTCGACAGGCCAGGAATGTTGTCAAATATTGCATCCGAGATGTTAGGTTGCCTTAGATTATGATATATACCGTTATAGACGTATATAACGTTCCCTCCGAGAAGTAGGTTTCGACAGGCCAGGAATGTTGTCAAATATTGCATCCGAGATGTTAGGTTGCCTTAGATTAGGATATACAACGTTATAGACGCATATAATGTTCCCACCGAGAAGTAGGGTCCGACACGCCTGGAATGTTGTAGAATATTACATCCGAGATGTAAGGTTGCCTTAGGTTAGGATATATAACGTTATAGACGCATGTAATGTTACCTCCGACACGTAGGGACGGACACGCCTGGAATGTTGTCAAATGTTACATCCGAGATGTTAGGTTGCCTTAGGTTAGGATATATGACGTTACAGACGTATATACTGTTCCCTCCGAGAATTAGGGTTCGACAGGCCAGGAATGTTGTCAAATATTGCATCCGAGATGTTAGGTTGCCTTAGATTATGATATATACCGTTATAGACGTATATACTGTTCCCACCGAGAAGTAGGGTTCGACAGGCCAGGAATGTTGTCAAATATTGCATCCGAGATGTTAGGTTGCCTTAGGTTAGGATATATAACGTTATAGACGCATGTAATGTTACCACCGAGACGTAGGGACCGACACGCCTGGAATGTTGTCAAATGTTACATCCGAGATGTTATGTTGCCTTGGATTAGGATATATGACGTTACAGACGTATATACTGTTCCCTCCGGGAAGTAGGGTTCGACAGGCCAGGAATGTTGTCAAATATTGCATCCGAGATGTTAGGTTGCCTTAGATTATGATATATACCGTTATAGACGCATATAATGTTCCCACCGAGAAGTGGGGTCCGACACGCCTGGAAGGTTGTAGAATATTACATCCGAGATGTCAGGTTGCCTTAGGTTAGGATATATACCGTTATAGACATATATACTGTTCCCTCCGAGAAGTATGGTTCGACAGGCCAGGAATGTTGTCAAATATTGCATCCGAGATGTTAGGTTGCCTCAGGTAAGAATATATGACGTTATAGACGTATATAGTGTTCCCTTCGAGAAGTAGGGTTCGACAGGCCAGGAATGTTGTCAAATATTGCATCCGAGATGTTAGGTTGCCTCAGGTAAGAATATATGACGTTATAGACGTATATACTGTTCCCTCCGAGAAGTAGGGTTCGACAGGCCAGGAATGTTGTTAAATATTGCATCCGAGATGTTAGGTTGCCTTAGGTTAGGATATATAACGTTATAGACGCATGTAATGTTACCACCGAGACGTAGGGACCGACACGACTGGAATGTTGTCAAATGTTACATCCGAGATGTTAGGTTGCCTCAGGTTAGGATATATGACGTTATAGACGTATATACTGTTCCCTCCGAGAAGTACGGTTCGACAGGCCAGGAATGTTGTCAAATATTGCATCCGAGATGTTAGGTTGCCTTAGGTTAGGATATATAACGTTATAGACGCATGTAATGTTACCACCGAGACGTAGGGCCCGACACGCCTGGAATGTTGTGAAATGTTACATCCGAGATGTTAGGTTGCCTTAGGTTAGGATATATGACGTTACAGACGTATATACTGTTCCCTCCGAGAAGTAGGGTTCGACAGGCCAGGAATGTTGTCAAATATTGCATCCGAGATGTTAGGTTGCCTTAGGTTAGGATATATAACGTTATAGACGCATGTAATGTTACCACCGAGACGTAGGGACCGACACGCCTGGAATGTTGTCAAATATTGCATCCGAGATTTTAGGTTGCCTTAGGTTAGGATATATAACGTTATAGACGCATGTAATGTTACCTCCGACACGTAGGGACGGACACGCCTGGAATGTTGTCAAATGTTACATCCGAGATGTTAGGTTGCCTTAGGTTAGGATATATGACGTTACAGACGTATATACTGTTCCCTCCGAGAATTAGGGTTCGACAGGCCAGGAATGTTGTCAAATATTGCATCCGAGATGTTAGGTTGCCTTAGATTATGATATATACCGTTATAGACGTATATACTGTTCCCTCCGAGAAGTAGGGTTCGACAGGCCAGGAATGTTGTCAAATATTGCATCCGAGATGTTAGGTTGCCTTAGGTTAGGATATATAACGTTATAGACGCATGTAATGTTACCACCGAGACGTAGGGACCGACACGCCTGGAATGTTGTCAAATGTTACATCCGAGATGTTATGTTGCCTTAGATTAGGATATATGACGTTACAGACATATATACTGTTCCCTCCGGGAAGTAGGGTTCGACAGGCCAGGAATATTGTCAAATATTGCATCCGAGATGTTAGGTTGCCTTAGATTATGATATATACCGTTATAGACGTATATAACGTTCCCTCCGAGAAGTAGGGTTCGACAGGCCAGGAATGTTGTCAAATATTGCATCCGAGATGTTAGGTTGCCTTAGATTAGGATATACAACGTTATAGACGCATATAATGTTCCCACCGAGAAGTAGGGTCCGACACGCCTGGAATGTTGTAGAATATTACATCCGAGATGTAAGGTTGTCTTAGGTTAGGATATTTAACGTTATGGACGTATATACTGTTCCCACCGAGAAGTAGGGTCCGAAGCGCCAGCAATGTTGTAAAATATTACATACGAGTTGTTACGTTGCCGTTATAGACGCATTAATGTTACCACCGAGACGTAGGGACCGACACGCCTGGAATGTTGTCAAATGTGACATCCGAGATGTTAGGTTGCCTTAGGTTAGGATATGTATCGTTATAGACGTATATACTGTTCCCACCGAGAAGTAGTTTTCGACAGGCCAGGAATGTTGTCAAATATTGCATCCGAGATGTTAGGTTGCCTTAGGTTAGGATATATACCGTTATAGACATATATACTGTTCCCTCCGAGAAGTATGGTTCGACAGGCCAGGAATGTTGTCAAATATTGCATCCGAGATGATAGGTTGCCTTAGGTTAGGATATATAACGTTATAGACGCATGTAATGTTACCACCGAGACGTAGGGACCGTCACGCCTGGAATGTTGTCAAATGTTACATCCGAGATGTTAGGTTGCCTTAGGATAGGATATATGACGTTACAGACGTATATACTGTTCTCTCCGGGAAGTAGGGTTCGACAGGCCAGGAATGTTGTCAAATATTGCATCCGAGATGTTACGTTGCCTTAGATTATGATATATACCGTTATAGACGTATATACTGTTCCCTCCGAGAAGTAGGGTTCGACAGGCCAGGAATGTTGTCAAATATTGCATCCGAGATGTTAGGTTGCCTTAGATTAGGATATACAACGTTATAGACGCATATAATGTTCCCACCGAGAAGTAGGGTCCGACACGCCTGGAATGTTGTAGAATATTACATCCGAGATGTAAGGTTGCCTTAGGTTAGGATATATAACGTTATGGACGTATATACTGTTCCCACCGAGAAGTAGGGTCCGAAACGCCAGCAATGTTGTAAAATATTACATCCGAGTTGTTACGTTGCCGTTATAGGCGCATTAATGTTACCACCGAGACGTAGGGACTGACACGCCTGGAATGTTGTCAAATGTGACATCCGAGATGTTAGGTTGCCTTAGGTTAGGATATATGACGTTATAGACGTATATAGTGTTCCCTCCGGATGGTAGGGTTCGACAGGCCAGGAATGTTGTCAAATATTGCATCCGAGATGTTAGGTTGCCTTAGGTTAGGATATATGACGTTATAGACGCATGTAATGTTACCACCGAGACGTAGGGACCGACATGCCTGGAATGTTGTCAAATGTTACATCCGAGATGTTAGGTTGCCTTAGGTTAGGATATATGACGTTATAGACGTATATACTGTTCCCACCGAGAGGTAGGGTTCGACACGCCAGGAATGTTGTCAAATATTACATACGAGATGTTATGTGGCCTTAGGTTAGGACATATAACGTTATAGACGCATGTAATGTTACCACCGAGACGTAGGGACCGACAAGCCTGGAATGTTGACAAATGTTACATCCGAGATGTTAGGTTGTCTTAGGTTAGGATATATGACGTTACAGACGTATATAATGTTCCCTCCGAGAAGTAGGGTTCGACAGGACAGGAATGTTGTCAAATTTTGCATCCGAGATGTTAGGCTGCCTTAGGTTAGGATATATACCGTTATAGACGTATATACTGTTCCCACCGAGAAGTAGGGTTCGACACGCCAGGAATGTTGTCAAATATTACATACGAGATGGTAGGTGGCCTTAGGTTAGGATATATAACGTTATAGACGCATGTAATGTTACGACCGAGACGTAGGGACCGACACGCCTGGAATGTTGTAAAATGTTACATCCAAGATGTTAGGTTGCCTAAGATTAGGATATATACCGTTATAGACGCATGTAATGTTACCACCGAGACGTATGGACCGACACGCCTGGAATGTTGTCAAATGTTACATCCGAGATGTTAGGTTGCCTTAGGTTAGGATATATAACGTTATAGACGTATATACTGTTCCCTCCGAGAAGTAGGGTTCGACAGGCCCGGAATGTTGTCAAATATTGCATCCGAGATGTTAGGTTGCCTTAGATTATGATATATACCGTTATAGACGTATATACTGTTCCCTCCGAGAAGTAGGGTTCGGCAGGACAGGAATGTTGTCAAATATAGCATCCGAGATGTTAGGTTGCCTTAGATTAGGATATACAACGTTATAGACGCATATAATGTTCCCACCGAGAAGTAGGGTCCGACACGCCTGGAATGTTGTAGAATAGTACATCCGAGATGTCAGGTTGCCTTAGGTTAGGATATATAACGTTATAGACGTATATACGGTTCCCTCCGAGAAGTAGGGTTCGACAGGCCAGGAATGTTGTCAAATATTGCATCCGAGATGTTAGGTTGCCTTAGATTAGGATATATACCGTTATAGACGCATGTAATGTTACCACCGAGACGTAGGGACCGACACGCCTGGAATGTTGTCAAATGTTACATCCGAGATGTTAGGTTGCCTTAGGTTAGGATATATGACGTTACAGACGTATAAACTGTTCCCTCCGAGAAGTAGGGTTCGACAGGCCAGGAATGTTGTCAAATATTGCATCCGAGATGTTAGGTGGCCTTAGATTAGGATACACAACGTTATAGACGCATATAATGTTCCCACCGAGAAGTAGGTCCGACACGCCTGGAATGTTGTAGAATATTAAATCCGAGATGTAAGGTTGCCTTAGGTTAGGATATATAACGTTATGGACGTATATACTGTTCCCACCGAGAAGTAGGGTCCGAAACGGCAGGAATGTTGTCAAATATTACATCCGGGTTGTTACGTTGCCGTTATAGACGCATTAATGTTACCACCGAGACGTAGGGACCGACACGCCTGGAATGTTGTCAAATGTGACATCCGAGATGTTAGGTTGCCTTAGGTTAGGATATATAACGTTATAGACGTATATACTGTTCCCACCGAGAAGTAGGGTTCGACAGGCCAGGAATGTTGTCAAATATTGCATCCGAGATGTTAGGTTGCCTTAGGTTAGGATATATAACGTTATAGACGCATGTAACGTTACCTCCGACACGTAGGGACCGACACGCCTGGAATGTTGTCAAATGTTACATGCGAGATGTTAGGTTGCCTTATGTTAGGATATATGACGCTACAGACGTATATACTGTTCCCTCCGAGAAGTAGGGTTCGACAGGCCAGGAATGTTGTCAAATATTGCATCCGAGATGTTAGGTTGCCTTAGGTTAGGATATATAACATTATAGACGCATGTAATGTTACCACCGAGACGTAGGGACCGACACGCCTGGAATGTTGTCAAATGTTACATCCGAGATGTTAGGTTGCCTCAGGTTAGGATATATGACGTTATAGACGTATATACTGTTCCCTCCGAGAAGTAGGGTTCGACAGGCCAGGAATGTTGTCAAATATTGCATCCGAGATGTTAGGTTGCCTTAGGTTAGGATATATAACGTTATAGACGCATGTAATGTTACCTCCGACACGTAGGGACCGACACGCCTGGAATGTTGTCAAATGTTACATCCGAGATGTTAGGTTGCCTTAGGTTAGGATATATGACGTTACAGACGTATATACTGTTCCCTCCGAGAAGTAGTGTTCGACAGGCCAGGAATGTTGTCAAATATTGCATCCGAGATGTTAGGTTGCCTTAGGTTAGGATATATAACGTTATAGACGCACGTAATGTTACCACCGAGACGTAGGGCCCGACACGCCTGGAATGTTGTGAAATGTTACATCCGAGATGTTAGGTTGCCTTAGGTTAGGATATATAACGTTATAAACGTATATACTGTTCCCTCCCAGAAGTAGGGTTCGACAGGCCAGGAATGTTGTCAAATATTGCATCCGAGATGTTAGGTGGCCTTAGATTAGGATATATACCGCTATAGACGCATGTAATGTTACCACCGAGACGTAGGGCCCGACACGCCTGGAATGTTGTCAAATGTTACATCCGAGATGTTAGGTTGCCTTATGTTAGGATATATGACGTTACAGACGTATATACTGTTCCCTCCGAGAAGTAGTGTTCGACAGGCCAGGAATGTTGTCAAATATTGCATCCGAGATGTTAGGTTGCCTTAGATTAGGATATATACCGTTATAGACGTATATACTGTTACCTCCGACACGTAGGGACGGACACGCCTGGAATGTTGTCAAATGTTACATCCGAGATGTTAGGTTGCCTTAGCTTAGGATATATGACGTTACAGACGTATATACTGTTCCCTCCGAGAAGTAGGGACCGACACGCCTGGAATGTTGTCAAATGTGACATCCGAGATGTTAGGTTGCCTTAGATTAGGATATATATCGTTATAGACGCATGTAATGTTACCACCGAGACGTAGGACCAACACGCCTGGAATGTTGTCAAATGTTACATCCGAGATGTTAGGTTGCCTCAGGTTAGGATATATGACGTTATAGATGTATATACTGTTCCCTCCGAGAAGTAGGGTTCGACGGGCCAGGAATGTTGTCAAATGTTACATCCGAGAAGTTAGGTTGCCTTAGGTTAGGATATATGACGTTATTGACGTATATACTGTTTCCTCCGAGAAGTAGGGTTCGACAGGCCAGGAATGTTGTCAAATATTGCATCCGAGACGATAGGTCGCCTTAGGTTAGGATATATAACGTTATAGACGCATGTAATGTTACCACCGAGACGTAGGGACCGACACGCATGGAATGTTGTCAAATGTTACATCCGAGATGTTAGGTTGCCTCAGGTTAGGATATATGACGTTATAGACGTATATACTGTTCCCTCCGAGAAGTAGGGTTCGACGGGCCAGGAATGTTGTCAAATATTGCATCCGAGATGTTAGGTCGCCTTAGATTAGGATATATACCGTTATAGACGCATGTAATGTTACCACCGAGACGTAGGGACCGACACGCATGGAATGTTGTCAAATGTTACATCCGCGATGTTAGGTTGCCTCAGGTTAGGATATATGACGTTATAGACGTATATACTGTTCCCTCCGAGAAGTAGGGTTCGACGGGCCAGGAATGTTGTCAAATGTTACATCCGAGATGTTAGGTTGCCTTAGGTTAGGATATATGACGTTATAGACGTATATACTGTTCCCTCCGAGAAGTAGGGTTCGACGGGCCAGGAATGTTGTCAAATATTGCATCCGAGATGTTAGGTTGCCTTAGATTAGGATATATAACGTTATAGACGCATGTAATGTTACCACCGAGACGTAGGGACCGACACGCCTGGAATGTTGTCAAATGTTACATCCGACATGTTAGGTTGCCTTAGGTTAGGATATATGACGTTACAGACGTATATACTGTTCCCTCCGAGAAGTAGGGTTCGACAGGCCAGGAATGTTGTCAAATATTGCATCCGAGATGTTAGGTTGCCTCAGGTAAGAATATATGACGTTATAGACGTATATACAGTTCCCTCCGAGAAGTAGGGTTCGACAGGCCAGGAATGTTGTCAAATTTTGCATTCGAGGTGTTAGGTTGCCTTAGGTTAGGATATATAACGTTATAGACGCATGTAATGTTACCACCGAGACGTAGGGACCGACACGCCTGGAATGTTGTAAAATGTTACATCCGAGATGTTAGGTTGCCTCAGGTTACGATATATGACGTTATAGACGTATATACTGTTCCCTCCGAGAAGTAGGGTTCGACGGGCCAGGAATGTTGTCAAATATTGCATCCGAGATGTTAGGTCGCCTTAGATTAGGATATATACCGTTATAGACGCATGTAATGTTACCACCGAGACGTAGGGACCGACACGCATGGAATGTTGTCAAATGTTACATCCGCGATGTTAGGTTGCCTCAGGTTAGGATATATGACGTTATAGACGTATATACTGTTCCCTCCGAGAAGTAGGGTTCGACGGGCCAGGAATGTTGTCAAATATTGCATCCGAGATGTTAGGTTGCCTTAGATTAGGATATATACCGTTATAGACGCATGTAATGTTACCACCGAGACGTAGGGACCGACACGCCTGGAATGTTGTCAAATGTTACATCCGAGATGTTAGGTTGCCTCAGGTTAGGATATATGACGTTATAGACGCATATACTGTTCCCTCCGAGAAGTAGGGTTCGACGGGCCAGGAATGTTGTCAAATGTTACATCCGAGATGTTAGGTTGCCTTAGGTTAGGATATATGACGTTATAGACGTATATACTGTTCCCTCCGAGAAGTAGGGTTCGACGGGCCAGGAATGTTGTCAAATATTGCATCCGAGATGATAGGTCGCCTTAGGTTAGGATATATAACGTTATAGACGCATGTAATGTTACCACCGAGACGTAGGGACCGACACGCCTGGAATGTTGTCAAATGTTACATCCGACATGTTAGGTTGCCTTAGGTTAGGATATATGACGTTACAGACGTATATACTGTTCCCTCCGAGAAGTAGGGTTCGACAGGCCAGGAATGTTGTCAAATATTGCATCCGAGATGTTAGGTTGCCTCAGGTAAGAATATATGACGTTATAGACGTATATACAGTTCCCTCCGAGAAGTAGGGTTCGACAGGCCAGGAATGTTGTCAAATTTTGCATTCGAGGTGTTAGGTTGCCTTAGGTTAGGATATATAACGTTATAGACGCATGTAATGTTACCACCGAGTCGTAGGGACCGACACGCCTGGAATGTTGTCAAATGTTACATCCGAGATGTTAGGTTGCCTCAGGTTAGGATATATGACGTTATAGACGTACATACTGTTCCCTCCGAGAAGTACGGTTCGACAGGCCAGGAATGTTGTCAAATATCGCATCCGAGATGTTAGGTTGCCTTAGGTTAGGATATATAACGTTATAGACGCATGTAATGTTACCACCGAGACGTAGGGACCGACACGCCTGGAATGTTGTCAAATGTTACATCCGAGATGTTAGGTTGCCTTAGGTTAGGATATATGACGTTACAGACGTATATACTGTTCCCTCCGGGAAGTAGGGTTCGGAGGCCGGGAATGTTGTCAAATATTGCATCCGAGATGTTAGGTGGCCTTAGATTAGGATATACAACGTTATAGACGCATATAAGGTTCCCACCGAGAAGTAGGTCCGACACGCCTGGAATGTTGTAGAATATTACATCCGAGATGTAAGGTTGCCTTAGGTTAGGATATATAACGTTATGGACGTATATACTGTTCCCACCGAGAAGTAGGGTCCGAAACGGCAGGAATGTTGTCAAATATTACATCCGAGTTGTTACGTTGCCGTTATAGACGCATTAATGTTACCACCGAGACGTAGGGTCCGACACGCCTGGAATGTTGTCAAATGTGACATCCGAGATGTTAGGTTGCCTTAGGTTAGGATATATAACGTTATAGACGTATATACTGTTTCCACCGAGAGGTAGGGTTCGACAGGCCAGGAATGTTGTCAAATATTGCATCCGAGATGTTAGGTTGCCTTAGGTTAGGATATATAAGGTTATAGACGCATGTAACGTTACCTCCGACACGTAGGGACCGACACGCCTGGAATGTTGTCAAATGTTACATCCGAGATGTTAGGTTGCCTTATGTTAGGATATATGACGCTACAGACGTATATACTGTTCCCTCCGAGAAGTACGGTTCGACAGGCCAGGAATGTTGTCAAATATTGCATCCGAGATGTTAGGTTGCCTTAGATTAGGACATACAACGTTATAGACGCATATAATGTTCCCACCGAGAAGTAGGGTCCGACACGCCTGGAATGTTGTAGAATATTACATCCGAGATGTAAGGTTGCCTTAGGTTAGGATATGTATCGTTATAGACGTATATACTGTTCCCACCGAGAGGTAGGGTTCGACACGCCAGGAATGTTGTCAAATATTACATACGAGATGTTATGTGGCCTTAGGTTAGGATATATAACGTTATAGACGCATGTAATGTTACGACCGAGACGTAGGGACCGACACGCCTGGAATGTTGTAAAATGTTACATCCGAGATGTTAGGTTGCCTAAGATTAGGATATATACCGTTATAGACGCATGTAATGTTACCACCGAGACGTAGGGACCGACATGCCTGGAATGTTGTCAAATGTTACATCCGAGATGTTAGGTTGCCTTAGGTTAGGATATATGACGTTATAGACGTATATACCGTTCCCACCGAGAGGTAGGGTTCGACACGCCAGGAATGTTGTAAAATATTACATACGAGATGTTATGTGGCCTTAGGTTAGGATATATAACGTTATAGACGCATGTAATGTTACCACCGAGACGTAGGGACCGACACGCCTGGAATGTTGACAAATGTTACATCCGAGATGTTAGGTTGTCTTAGGTTAGGATATATGACATTACAGACGTATATAATGTTCCCTCCGAGAAGTAGGGTTCGACAGGACAGGAATGTTGTCAAATATTGCATCCGAGATGTTAGGCTGCCTTAGGTTAGGATATATACCGTTATAGACGTATATACTGTTCGCACCGAGAAGTAGGGTTCGACACGCCAGGAATGTTGTCAAATATTACATACGAGATGTTAGGAGGCCTTAGGTTAGGATATATAACGTTATAGACGCATGTAATGTTACGACCGAGACGTAGGGACCGACACGCCTGGAATGTTGTAAAATGTTACATCCGAGATGTTAGGTTGCCTAAGATTAGGATATATACCGTTACAGACGCATGTAATGTTACCACCGAGACGTAGGGTTCGACAGGCCAGGAATGTTGTCAAATATTGCATCCGAGATTTTAGGTTGCCTTAGGTTAGGATATATAACGTTATAGACGCATGTAATGTTACCTCCGACACGTAGGGACGGACACGCCTGGAATGTTGTCAAATGTTACATCCGAGATGTTAGGTTGCCTTAGGTTAGGATATATGACGTTACAGACGTATATACTGTTCCCTCCGAGAATTAGGGTTCGACAGGCCAGGAATGTTGTCAAATATTGCATCCGAGATGTTAGGTTGCCTTAGATTATGATATATACCGTTATAGACGTATATACTGTTCCCTCCGAAAAGTAGGGTTCGACAGGCCAGGAATGTTGTCAAATATTGCATCCGAGATGTTAGGTTGCCTTAGGTTAGGATATATAACGTTATAGACGCATGTAATGTTACCACCGAGACGTAGGGACCGACACGCCTGGAATGTTGTCAAATGTTACATCCGAGATGTTATGTTGCCTTAGATTAGGATATATGACGTTACAGACGTATATACTGTTCCCTCCGGGAAGTAGGGTTCGACAGGCCAGGAATGTTGTCAAATATTGCATCCGAGATGTTAGGTTGCCTTAGATTATGATATATACCGTTATAGACGTATATACTGTTCCCTCCGAGAAGTAGGGTTCGACAGGCCAGGAATGTTGTCAAATATTGCATCCGAGATGTTAGGTTGCCTTAGATTAGGATATACAACGTTATAGACGCATATAATGTTCCCACCGAGAAGTAGGGTCCGACACGCCTGGAATGTTGTAGAATATTACATCCGAGATGTAAGGTTGCCTTAGGTTAGGATATATAACGTTATGGACGTATATACTGTTCCCACCGAGAAGTAGGGTCCGAAACGCCAGCAATGTTGTAAAATATTACATACGAGTTGTTACGTTGCCGTTATAGACGCATTAATGTTACCACCGAGACGTAGGGACCGACACGCCTGGAATGTTGTCAAATGTGACATCCGAGATGTTAGGTTGCCTTAGGTTAGGATATGTATCGTTATAGACGTATATACTGTTCCCACCGAGAGGTAGGGTTCGACACGCCAGGAATGTTGTCAAATATTACATACGAGATGTTATGTGGCCTTAGGTTAGGATATATAACGTTATAGACGCATGTAATGTTACGACCGAGACGTAGGGACCGACACGCCTTGAATGTTGTAAAATGTTACATCCGATATGTTAGGTTGCCTTAGGTTAGGATATATACCGTTATAGACGCATGTAATGTTACCACCGAGACGTAGGGACCGACATGCCTGGAATGTTGTCAAATGTTACATCCGAGTTGTTAGGTTGCCTTAGGTTAGGATATATGACGTTATAGACGTATATACTGTTCCCTCCGGATGGTAGGGTTCGACACGCCAGGAATGTTGTCAAATATTGCATCCGAGAAGTTAGGTTGCCTTAGATTAGGATATATACCGTTATAGACGTATATACTGTTCCCTCCGGGACGTAGGGTTCGACAGGCCGGGAATGTTGTCAAATATAGCATCCGAGATGTTAGGTTGCCTTAGATTATGATATATACCGTTATAGACGCATATAATGTTCCCACCGAGAAGTAGGGTCCGACACGCCTGGAAGGTTGTAGAATATTACATCCGAGATGTCAGGTTGCCTTAGGATAGGATATATACCGTTATAGACATATATACTGTTCCCTCCGAGAAGTAGGGTTCGACAGGCCAGGAATGTTGTCAAATATTGCATCCGAGATGATAGGTTGCCTTAGGTTAGGATATATAACGTTATAGACGCATGTAATGTTACCACCGAGACGTAGGGACCGTCACGCCTGGAATGTTGTCAAATGTTACATCCGAGATGTTAGGTTGCCTTAGGTTAGGATATATGACGTTACAGAAGTATATACTGTTCTCTCCGGGAAGTAGGGTTCGACAGGCCAGGAATGTTGTCAAATATTGCATCCGAGATGTTAGGTTGCCTTAGAATATGATATATACCGTTATAGACGTATATACTGTTCCCTCCGAGAAGTAGGGTTCGGCAGGCCAGGAATGTTGTCAAATATTGCATCCGAGATGTTAGGTTGCCTTAGATTAGGATATACAACGTTATAGACGCATATAATGTTCCCACCGAGAAGTAGGGTCCGACACGCCTGGAATGTTGTAGAATATTACATCCGAGATGTAAGGTTGCCTTTGGTTAGGATATATAACGTTATGGACGTATATACTGTTCCCACCGTGAAGTAGGGTCCGAAACGCCAGCAATGTTGTAAAATATTACATCCGAGTTGATACGTTGCCGTTATAGGCGCATTAATGTTACCACCGAGACGTAGGGACCGACACGCCTGGAATGTTGTCAAATGTGACATCCGAGATGTTAGGTTGCCTTAGGTTAGGATATATGACGTTATAGACGTATATACTGTTCCCTCCGGATGGTAGGGTTCGACAGGCCAGGAATGTTGTCAAATATTGCATCCGAGATGTTCGGTTGCCTTAGGTTAGGATATATGACGTTATAGACGCATGTAATGTTACCACCGAGACGTAGGGACCGACATGCCTGGAATGTTGACAAATGTTACATCCGAGATGTTAGGTTGCCTTAGGTTAGGATATATGACGTTACAGACGTATATACTGTTCCCTCCGAGAATTAGGGTTCGACAGGCCAGGAATGTTGTCAAATATTGCATCCGAGATGTTAGGTTGCCTTAGATTATGATATATACCGTTATAGACGTATATACTGTTCCCTCCGAGAAGTAGGGTTCGACAGGCCAGGAATGTTGTCAAATATTGCATCCGAGATGTTAGGTTGCCTTAGGTTAGGATATATGACGTTACAGACGTATATACTGTTCCCTCCGAGAATTAGGGTTCGACAGGCCAGGAATGTTGTCAAATATTGCATCCGAGATGTTAGGTTGCCTTAGATTATGATATATACCGTTATAGACGTATATACTGTTCCCTCCGAGAAGTAGGGTTCGACAGGCCAGGAATGTTGTCAAATATTGCATCCGAGATGTTAGGTTGCCTTAGGTTAGGATATATAACGTTATAGACGCATGTAATGTTACCACCGAGACGTAGGGACCGACACGCCTGGAATGTTGTCAAATGTTACATCCGAGATGTTAGGTTGCCTTAGATTAGGATATATGACGTTACAGACGTATATACTGTTCCCTCCGGGAAGTAGGGTTCGACAGGCCAGGAATGTTGTCAAATATTGCATCCGAGATGTTAGGTTGCCTTAGATTATGATATATACCGTTATAGACGTATATACTGTTCCCTCCGAGAAGTAGGGTTCGACAGGCCAGGAATGTTGTCAAATATTGCATCCGAGATGTTAGGTTGCCTTAGATTAGGATATACAACGTTATAGACGCATATAATGTTCCCACCGAGAAGTAGGGTCCGACACGCCTGGAATGTTGTCAAATGTTACATCCGAGATGTAAGGTTGCCTTAGGTTAGGATATATAACGTTATGGACGTATATACTGTTCCCACCGAGAAGTAGGGTCCGAAACGCCAGCAATGTTGTAAAATATTACATACGAGTTGTTACGTTACCGTTATAGACGCATTAATGTTACCACCGAGACGTAGGGACCGACACGCCTGGAATGTTGTCAAATGTGACATCCGAGATGTTAGGTTGCCTTAGGTTAGGATATGTATCGTTATAGACGTATATACTGTTCCCACCGAGAAGTGGGGTTCGACAGGCCAGGAATGTTGTCAAATATTGCATCCGAGATGTTAGGTTGCCTCAGGTAAGAATATATGACGTTATAGACGTATATACAGTTCCCTCCGAGAAGTAGGGTTCGACAGGCTAGGAATGTTGTCAAATATTGCATCCGAGATGTTAGGTTGCCTTAGGTTAGGATATATAACGTTATAGACGTATATACTGTTCCCTCCGAGAAGTAGGGTTCGACAGGCCAGGAATGTTGTCAAATATTGCATCCGAGATGTTAGGTTGCCTCAGGTAGGGATATATGACGTTATAGACGTATATACTGTTCCCTCCGAGAAGTAGGGTTCGACAGGCCAGGAATGTTGCCAAATATTGCATCCGAGATGTTAGGTTGCCTTAGGTTAGGATATATAACGTTATAGACGCATGTAATGTTACCACCGAGACGTAGGGACCGACACGCCTGGAATGTTGTCAAATGTTACATCCTAGATGTTAGGTTGCCTTAGGTTAGGATATATGACGTTACAGACGTATATACTGTTCCCTCCGAGAAATAGGGTTCGACAGGCCAGGAATGTTGTCAGATATTGCATCCGAGATGTTAGGTTGCCTTAGATTATGATATATACCGTTATAGACGCATATAATGTTCCCACCGAGAAGTAGGGACCGACACGCCTGGAATGTTGTCAAATGTTACATCCGAGATGTTAGGTTGCCTTAGGTTAGGATATATGACGTTACAGACGTATATACTGTTCCCTCCGAGAAGTAGGGTTCGACGGGCCAGGAATGTTGTCAAATATTGCATCCGAGGTGTTATGTCGCCTTAGGTTAGGATATATAACGTTATAGACGCATGTAATGTTACCACCGAGACGTAGGGACCGACACGCCTGGAATGTTGTCAAATGTTACATCCGAGATGTTAGGTTGCCTTAGGTTAGGATATATGACGTTACAGACGTATATACTGTTCCCTCCGAGAAGTATAGTTCGACAGGCCAGGAATGTTGTCAAATATTGCATCCGAGATGTTAGGTTGCCTTAGGTTAGGATATATAACGTTATAGACGCATGTAATGTTACCTCCGAGAAGTACGGTTCGACAGGCCAAGAATGTTGTCAAATATTGCATCCGAGATGTTAGGTTGCCTCAGGTAAGAATATATGACGTTATAGACGTATATACAGTTCCCTCCGAGAAGTAGGGTTCGACAGGCCAGGAATGTTGTCAAATATTGCACCCGAGATGTTAGGTTGCCTTAGGTTAGGATATATAACGTTATAGACGCATGTAATGTTACCACCGAGACGTAGGGACCGACACGCCTGGAATGTTGTCAAATGTTACATCCGAGATGTTAGGTTGCCTTAGGTTAGGATATATAACGTTATAGACGTATATACTGTTCCCTCCGAGAAGTAGGGTTCGACGGGCCAGGAATGTTGTCAAATATTGCATCCGAGATGTTAGGTTGCCTTAGATTAGGATATATACCGTTATAGACGTATATACTGTTCCCTCCGAGAAGTAGGGTTCGACAGGCCAGGAATGTTGTCAAATATTGCATCCGAGATGTTTGGTTGCCTCAGGTAAGGATATATGACGTTATAGACGTATATACTGTTCCCTCCGAGAAGTAGGGTTCGACAGGCCAGGAATGTTGCCAAATATTGCATCCGAGATGTTAGGTTGCCTTAGGTTAGGATATATAACGTTATAGACGCATGTAATGTTACCACCGAGACGTAGGGTTCGACAGGCCAGGAATGTTGTCAAATATTGCATCCGAGATGTTAGGTTGCCTTAGGTTAGGATATATAACGTTATAGACGTATATACTGTTCCCTCCGAGAAGTAGGGTTCGACAGGCCAGGAATGTTGTCAAATATTGCATCCGAGATGTTAGGTTGCCTCAGGTAGGGATATATGACGTTATAGACGTATATACTGTTCCCTCCGAGAAGTAGGGTTCGACAGGCCAGGAATGTTGCCAAATATTGCATCCGAGATGTTAGGTTGCCTTAGGTTAGGATATATAACGTTATAGACGCATGTAATGTTACCACCGAGACGTAGGGTTCGACAGGCCAGGAATGTTGTCAAATATTGCATCCGAGATGTTAGGTTGCCTTAGGTTAGGATATATAACGTTATAGACGTATATACTGTTCCCTCCGAGAAGTAGGGTTCGACAGGCCAGGAATGTTGTCAAATATTGCATCCGAGATGTTTGGTTGCCTCAGGTAAGGATATATGACGTTATAGACGTATATACTGTTCCCTCCGAGAAGTAGGGTTCGACAGGCCAGGAATGTTGCCAAATATTGCATCCGAGATGTTAGGTTGCCTTAGGTTAGGATATATAACGTCATAGACGCATGTAATGTTACCACCGAGACGTAGGGACCGACACGCCTGGAATGTTGTCAAATGTTACATCCGAGATGTTAGGTTGCCTTAGGTTAGGATATATGACGTTACAGACGTATATACTGTTCCCTCCGAGAAGTAGGATTCGACAGGCCAGGAATGTTGTCAAATATTGCATCCGAGATGTTAGGTTGCCTGAGGTTAGGATATATACCGTTATAGACATATATACTGTTCCCCCCGAGAAGTAGGGTTCGACAGGCCAGGAATGTTGTCAAATATTGTATCCGAGATGTTAGGTTGCCTTAGGTTAGGATATGTAACGTTATAGACGCATGTAATGTTACCACCGAGACGTAGGGACCGACACGCCTGGAATGTTGTCAAATGTTACATCCGAGATGTTAGGTTGCCTTAGGTTAGGATATATGACGTTATAGACATATATACTGTTCCCTCCGCGAAGTAGGGTTCGACGGGCCAGGAATGTTGTCAAATATTGCATCCGAGGTGTTATGTCGCCTTAGGTTAGGATATATAACGTTATAGACGCATGTAATGTTACCACCGAGACGTAGGGACCGACACGCCTGGAATGTTGTCAAATGTTACATCCGAGATGTTAGGTTGCCTTAGGTTAGGATATATGACGTTACAGACGTATATACTGTTCCCTCCGAGAAGTAGTGTTCGACAGGCCAGGAATGTTGCCAAATATTGCATCCGAGATGTTAGGTTGCCTTAGGTTAGGATATATAACGTTATAGACGCATGTAATGTTACCACCGAGACGTAGGGACCGACACGCCTGGAATGTTGTCAAATGTTACATCCGAGATGTTAGGTTGCCTCAGGTTAGGATATATGACGTTACAGACGTATATACTGTTCCCTCCGAGAAGTAGGGTTCGACAGGCCAGGAATGTTGTCAGATATTGCATCCGAGATGTTATGTTGCCTTAGATTATGATATATACCGTTATAGACGCATATAATGTTCCCACCGAGAAGTAGGGTCCGACACGCCTAGAAGGTTGTAGAATATTACATCCGAGATGTCAGGTTGCCTTAGGTTAGGATATATACCGTTATAGACATATATACTGTTCCCTCCGAGAAGTAGAGTTCGACAGGCCAGGAATGTTGTCAAATATTGCATCCGAGATGTTAGGTTGCCTTAGATTATGATATACACCGTTATAGACGTATATACTGTTCCCTCCGAGAAGTAGGGTTCGACAGGCCAGGAATGTTGTCAAATATTGCATCCGAGATGTTAGGTTGCCTTAGATTAGGATATACAACGTTATAGACGCATATAATGTTCCCACCGAGAAGTAGGGTCCGACACGCCTGGAATGTCGTCAAATGTTACATCCGAGATGTTAGGTTGCCTCAGGTTAGGATATATGACGTTATAGACGTATATACGGTTCCCTCCGAGAAGTAGGGTTCGACGGGCCAGGAATGTTGTCAAATATTGCATCCGAGATGTTAGGTCGCCTTAGGTTAGGATATATAACGTTATAGACGCATGTAATGTTACCACCGAGACGTAGGGACCGACACGCCTGGAATGTTGTCAAATGTTACATCCGAGATGTTAGGTTGCCTTAGGTTAGGATATATGACGTTACAGACGTATATACTTTTCCCTCCGAGAAGTAGGGTTCGACAGGCCAGGAATGTTGTCAAATATTGCATCCGAGATGTTAGGTTGCCTTAGGTTAGGATATATAACGTTATAGACGCATGTAATGTTACCACCGAGACGTAGGGACCGACACGCCTGGAATGTTGTCAAATGTTACATCCGAGATGTTAGGTTGCCTTAGGTTAGGATATATGACGTGATAGACGTATATACTGTTCCCTCCGAGAAGTAGGGTTCGACGGGCCAGGAATGTTGTCAAATATTGCATCTGAGATGTTAGGTCGCCTTAGGTTAGGATATATAACGTTATAGAGGCATGTAATGTTACCACCGAGACGTAGGGACCGACACGCCTGGAATGTTGTCAAATGTTACATCCCGAGATGTTAGGTTGCCTTAGGTTAGGATATATGACGTTACAGACGTATATACTGTTCCCTCCGAGAAGTAGTGTTCGACAGGCCAGGAATGTTGTCAAATATTGCATCCGAGATGTTAGGTTGCCTTAGATTAGGATATATACCGTTATAGACGTATATACTGTTCCCTCCGAGAAGTAGGGTTCGACAGGCCAGGAATGTTGTCAAATATTGCATCCGAGATGTTAGGTTGCCTCAGGTAAGAATATATGACGTTATAGACGTATATACAGTTCCCTCCGAGAAGTAGGGTTCGACAGGCCAGGAATGTTGTCAAATATTGCATCCGAGATGTTAGGTTGCCTTAGGTTAGGATATATAACGTTATAGACGTATATACTGTTCCCTCCGAGAAGTAGGGTTCGACAGGCCAGGAATGTTGTCAAATATTGCATCCGAGATGTTAGGTTGCCTCAGGTAGGGATATATGACGTTATAGACGTATATACTGTTCCCTCCGAGAAGTAGGGTTCGACAGGCCAGGAATGTTGTCAAATATTGCATCCGAGATGTTAGGTCGCCTTAGGTTAGGATATATAACGTTATAGACGCATGTAATGTTACCACCGAGACGTAGGGACCGACACGCCTGGAATGTTGTCAAATGTTACATCCGAGATGTTAGGTTGCCTTAGGTTAGGATATATGACGTTACAGACGTATATACTTTTCCCTCCGAGAAGTAGGTTTCGACAGGCCAGGAATGTTGTCAAATATTGCATCCGAGAAGTTAGGTTGCCTTAGGTTAGGATATACAACGTTATAGACGCATATAATGTTCCCACCGAGAAGTAGGGTCCGACACGCCTGGAATGTCGTCAAATGTTACATCCGAGATGTTAGGTTGCCTCAGGTTAGGATATATGACGTTATAGACGTATATACGGTTCCCTCCGAGAAGTAGGGTTCGACGGGCCAGGAATGTTGTCAAATATTGCATCCGAGATGTTAGGTCGCCTTAGGTTAGGATATATAACGTTATAGACGCATGTAATGTTACCACCGAGACGTAGGGACCGACACGCCTGGAATGTTGTCAAATGTTACATCCGAGATGTTAGGTTGCCTTAGGTTAGGATATATGACGTTACAGACGTATATACTTTTCCCTCCGAGAAGTAGGGTTCGACAGGCCAGGAATGTTGTCAAATATTGCATCCGAGATGTTAGGTTGCCTTAGGTTAGGATATATAACGTTATAGACGCATGTAATGTTACCACCGAGACGTAGGGACCGACACGCCTGGAATGTTGTCAAATGTTACATCCGAGATGTTAGGTTGCCTTAGGTTAGGATATATGACGTGATAGACGTATATACTGTTCCCTCCGAGAAGTAGGGTTCGACGGGCCAGGAATGTTGTCAAATATTGCATCCGAGATGTTAGGTCGCCTTAGGTTAGGATATATAACGTTATAGAGGCATGTAATGTTACCACCGAGACGTAGGGACCGACACGCCTGGAATGTTGTCAAATGTTACATCCCGAGATGTTAGGTTGCCTTAGGTTAGGATATATGACGTTACAGACGTATATACTGTTCCCTCCGAGAAGTAGTGTTCGACAGGCCAGGAATGTTGTCAAATATTGCATCCGAGATGTTAGGTTGCCTTAGATTAGGATATATACCGTTATAGACGTATATACTGTTCCCTCCGAGAAGTAGGGTTCGACAGGCCAGGAATGTTGTCAAATATTGCATCCGAGATGTTAGGTTGCCTCAGGTAAGAATATATGACGTTATAGACGTATATACAGTTCCCTCCGAGAAGTAGGGTTCGACAGGCCAGGAATGTTGTCAAATATTGCATCCGAGATGTTAGGTTGCCTTAGGTTAGGATATATAACGTTATAGACGTATATACTGTTCCCTCCGAGAAGTAGGGTTTGACAGGCCAGGAATGTTGTCCAATATTGCATCCGAGATGTTAGGTTGCCTCAGGTAGGGATATATGACGTTATAGACGTATATACTGTTCCCTCCGAGAAGTAGGGTTCGACAGGCCAGGAATGTTGCCAAATATTGCATCCGAGATGTTAGGTTGCCTTAGGTTAGGATATATAACGTTATAGACGCATGTAATGTTACCACCGAGACGTAGGGACCGACACGCCTGGAATGTTGTCAAATGTTACATCCCGAGATGTTAGGTTGCCTTAGGTTAGGATATATGACGTTACAGACGTATATACTGTTCCCTCCGAGAAGTAGTGTTCGACAGGCCAGGAATGTTGTCAAATATTGCATCCGAGATGTTAGGTTGCCTTAGATTAGGATATATACTGTTATAGACGCATGTAATGTTACCACCGAGACGTAGGGACCGACACGCCTGGAATGTTGTCAAATGTTACATCCGAGATGTTAGGTTGCCTTAGGTTAGGATATATGACGTTACAGACGTATATACTTTTCCCTCCGAGAAGTAGGGTTCGACAGGCCAGGAATGTTGTCAAATATTGCATCCGAGATGTTAGGTTGCCTTAGGTTAGGATATATAACGTTATAGACGCATGTAATGTTACCACCGAGACGTAGGGACCGACACGCCTGGAATGTTGTCAAATGTTACATCCGAGATGTTAGGTTGCCTTAGGTTAGGATATATGACGTGATAGACGTATATACTGTTCCCTCCGAGAAGTAGGGTTCGACGGGCCAGGAATGGTGTTAAATATTGCATCCGAGATGTTAGGTCGCCTTAGGTTAGGATATATAACGTTATAGAGGCATGTAATGTTGCCACCGAGACGTAGGGACCGACACGCCTGGAATGTTGTCAAGTGTTACATCCCGAGATGTTAGGTTGCCTTAGGTTAGGATATATGACGTTACAGACGTATATACTGTTCCCTCCGAGAAGTAGTGTTCGACAGGCCAGGAATGTTGTCAAATATTGCATCCGAGATGTTAGGTTGCCTTAGATTAGGATATATACCGTTATAGACGTATATACTGTTCCCTCCGAGAAGTAGGGTTCGACAGGCCAGGAATGTTGTCAAATATTGCATCCGAGATGTTAGGTTGCCTCAGGTAAGAATATATGACGTTATAGACGTATATACAGTTCCCTCCGAGAAGTAGGGTTCGACAGGCCAGGAATGTTGTCAAATATTGCATCCGAGATGTTAGGTTGCCTTAGGTTAGGATATATAACGTTATAGACGTATATACTGTTCCCTCCGAGAAGTAGGGTTTGACAGGCCAGGAATGTTGTCAAATATTGCATCCGAGATGTTAGGTTGCCTCAGGTAGGGATATATGACGTTATAGACGTATATACTGTTCCCTCCGAGAAGTAGGGACCGACACGCCTGGAATGTTGTCAAATGTTACATCCGAGATGTTAGGTTGCCTTAGGTTAGGATATATGACGTTACAGACGTATATACTGTTCCCTCCGAGAAGTATAGTTCGACAGGCCAGGAATGTTGTCAAATATTGCATCCGAGGTGTTATGTCGCCTTAGGTTAGGATATATAACGTTATAGACGCATGTAATGTTACCACCGAGACGTAGGGACCGACACGCCTGGAATGTTGTCAAATGTTACATCCGAGATGTTAGGTTGCCTTAGGTTAGGATATATGACGTTACAGACGTATATACTGTTCCCTCCGAGAAGTATAGTTCGACAGGCCAGGAATGTTGTCAAATATTGCATCCGAGATGTTAGGTTGCCTTAGGTTAGGATATATAACGTTATAGACGCATGTAATGTTACCTCCGAGAAGTACGGTTCGACGGGCCAGGAATGTTGTCAAATATTGCATCCGAGGTGTTATGTCGCCTTAGGTTAGGATATATAACGTTATAGACGCATGTAATGTTACCACCGAGACGTAGGGACCGACACACCTGGAATGTTGTCAAATGTTACATCCGAGATGTTAGGTTGCCTTAGGTTAGGATATATGACGTTACAGACGTATATACTGTTCCCTCCGAGAAGTATAGTTCGACAGGCCAGGAATGTTGTCAAATATTGCATCCGAGATGTTAGGTTGCCTTAGGTTAGGATATATAACGTTATAGACGCATGTAATGTTACCTCCGAGAAGTACGGTTCGACAGGCCAAGAATGTTGTCAAATATTGCATCCGAGATGTTAGGTTGCCTCAGGTAAGAATATATGACGTTATAGACGTATATACAGTTCCCTCCGAGAAGTAGGGTTCGACAGGCCAGGAATGTTGTCAAATATTGCACCCGAGATGTTAGGTTGCCTTAGGTTAGGATATATAACGTTATAGACGCATGTAATGTTACCACCGAGACGTAGGGACCGACACGCCTGGAATGTTGTCAAATGTTACATCCGAGATGTTAGGTTGCCTTAGGTTAGGATATATAACGTTATAGACGTATATACTGTTCCCTCCGAGAAGTAGGGTTCGACGGGCCAGGAATGTTGTCAAATATTGCATCCGAGATGTTAGGTTGCCTTAGATTAGGATATATACCGTTATAGACGTATATACTGTTCCCTCCGAGAAGTAGGGTTCGACAGGCCAGGAATGTTGTCAAATATTGCATCCGAGATGTTTGGTTGCCTCAGGTAAGGATATATGACGTTATAGACGTATATACTGTTCCCTCCGAGAAGTAGGGTTCGACAGGCCAGGAATGTTGCCAAATATTGCATCCGAGATGTTAGGTTGCCTTAGGTTAGGATATATAACGTTATAGACGCATGTAATGTTACCACCGAGACGTAGGGTTCGACAGGCCAGGAATGTTGTCAAATATTGCATCCGAGATGTTAGGTTGCCTTAGGTTAGGATATATAACGTTATAGACGTATATACTGTTCCCTCCGAGAAGTAGGGTTCGACAGGCCAGGAATGTTGTCAAATATTGCATCCGAGATGTTAGGTTGCCTCAGGTAGGGATATATGACGTTATAGACGTATATACTGTTCCCTCCGAGAAGTAGGGTTCGACAGGCCAGGAATGTTGTCAAATATTGCATCCGAGATGTTAGGTCGCCTTAGGTTAGGATATATAACGTTATAGACGCATGTAATGTTACCACCGAGACGTAGGGACCGACACGCCTGGAATGTTGTCAAATGTTACTTCCGAGATGTTAGGTTGCTTAGGTTAGGATATATGACGTTACAGACGTATATACTGTTCCCTCCGAGAAGTAGTGTTCGACAGGCCAGGAATGTTGTCAAATATTGCATCCGAGATGTTAGGTTGCCTTAGATTAGGATATATACCGTTATAGACGTATATACTGTTCCCTCCGAGAAGTAGGGTTCGACAGGCCAGGAATGTTGTCAAATATTGCATCCGAGATGTTAGGTTGCCTCAGGTAAGAATATATGACGTTATAGACGTATATACAGTTCCCTCCGAGAAGTAGGGTTCGACAGGCCAGGAATGTTGTCAAATATTGCATCCGAGATGTTAGGTTGCCTTAGGTTAGGATATATAACGTTATAGACGTATATACTGTTCCCTCCGAGAAGTAGGGTTCGACAGGTCAGGAATGTTGTCAAATATTGCATCCGAGATGTTAGGTTGCCTCAGGTAGGGATATATGACGTTATAGACGTATATACTGTTCCCTCCGAGAAGTAGGGTTCGACAGGCCAGGAATGTTGCCAAATATTGCATCCGAGATGTTAGGTTGCCTTAGGTTAGGATATATAACGTTATAGACGCATGTAATGTTACCACCGAGACGTAGGGACCGACACGCATGGAATGTTGTCAAATGTTACATCCGAGATGTTAGGTTGCCTTAGGTTAGGATATATGACGTTACAGACGTATATACTGTTCCCTCCGAGAAATAGGGTTCGACAGGCCAGGAATGTTGTCAGATATTGCATCCGAGATGTTAGGTTGCCTTAGATTATGATATATACCGTTATAGACGCATATAATGTTCCCACCGAGAAGTAGGGTTCGACAGGCCAGGAATGTTGTCAAATATTGCATCCGAGATGTTTGGTTGCCTCAGGTAAGGATATATGACGTTATAGACGTATATACTGTTCCCTCCGAGAAGTAGGGTTCGACAGGCCAGGAATGTTGCCAAATATTGCATCCGAGATGTTAGGTTGCCTTAGGTTAGGATATATAACGTTATAGACGCATGTAATGTTACCACCGAGACGTAGGGACCGACACGCCTGGAATGTTGTCAAATGTTACATCCGAGATGTTAGGTTGCCTTAGGTTAGGATATATGACGTTACAGACGTATATACTGTTCCCTCCGAGAAGTATAGTTCGACAGGCCAGGAATGTTGTCAAATATTGCATCCGAGATGTTAGGTTGCCTTAGGTTAGGATATATACCGTTATAGACGCATGTAATGTTACCTCCGAGAAGTACGGTTCGACAGGCCAAGAATGTTGTCAAATATTGCATCCGAGATGTTAGGTTGCCTCAGGTAAGAATATATGACGTTATAGACGTATATACAGTTCCCTCCGAGAAGTAGGGTTCGACAGGCCAGGAATGTTGTCAAATATTGCACCCGAGATGTTAGGTTGCCTTAGGTTAGGATATATAACGTTATAGACGCATGTAATGTTACCACCGAGACGTAGGGACCGACACGCCTGGAATGTTGTCAAATGTTACATCCGAGATGTTAGGTTGCCTTAGGTTAGGATATATAACGTTATAGACGTATATACTGTTCCCTCCGAGAAGTAGGGTTCGACGGGCCAGGAATGTTGTCAAATATTGCATCCGAGATGTTAGGTTGCCTTAGGTTAGGATATATAACGTTATAGACGCATGTAATGTTACCTCCGAGAAGTACGGTTCGACAGGCCAAGAATGTTGTCAAATATTGCATCCGAGATGTTAGGTTGCCTCAGGTAAGAATATATGACGTTATAGACGTATATACAGTTCCCTCCGAGAAGTAGGGTTCGACAGGCCAGGAATGTTGTCAAATATTGCACCCGAGATGTTGGGTTGCCTCAGGTAAGGATATATGACGTTATAGACGTATATACTGTTCCCTCCGAGAAGTAGGGTTCGACAGGCCAGGAATGTTGTCAAATATTGCATCCGAGATGTTAGGTTGCCTTAGGTTAGGATATATAACGTTATAGACGCATGTAATGTTACCTCCGAGAAGTACGGTTCGACAGGCCAAGAATGTTGTCAAATATTGCATCCGAGATGTTAGGTTGCCTCAGGTAAGAATATATGACGTTATAGACGTATATACAGTTCCCTCCGAGAAGTAGGGTTCGACAGGCCAGGAATGTTGTCAAATATTGCATCCGAGATGTTAGGTTGCCTTAGGTTAGGATATATAACGTTATAGACGTATATACTGTTCCCTCCGAGAAGTAGGGTTCGACAGGCCAGGAATGTTGTCAAATGTTACATCCGAGATGTTAGGTTGCCTCAGGTTAGGATATATGACGTTATAGACGTATATACGGTTCCCTCCGAGAAGTAGGGTTCGACGGGCCAGGAATGTTGTCAAATATTGCATCCGAGATGTTAGGTCGCCTTAGGTTAGGATATATAACGTTATAGACGCATGTAATGTTACCACCGAGACGTAGGGACCGACACGCCTGGAATGTTGTCAAATGTTACATCCGAGATGTTAGGTTGCCTTAGGTTAGGATATATGACGTTACAGACGTATATACTGTTCCCTCCGAGAAGTATAGTTCGACAGGCCAGGAATGTTGTCAAATATTGCATCCGAGATTTTAGGTTGCCTTAGGTTAGGATATATAACGTTATAGACGCATGTAATGTTACCTCCGAGAAGTACGGTTCGACAGGCCAAGAATGTTGTCAAATATTGCATCCGAGATGTTAGGTTGCCTCAGGTAAGAATATATGACGTTATAGACGTATATACAGTTCCCTCCGAGAAGTAGGGTTCGACAGGCCAGGAATGTTGTCAAATATTGCACCCGAGATGTTAGGTTGCCTTAGGTTAGGATATATAACGTTATAGACGCATGTAATGTTACCACCGAGACGTCGGGACCGACACGCCTGGAATGTTGTCAAATGTTACATCCGAGATGTTAGGTTGCCTTAGGTTAGGATATATAACGTTATAGACGTATATACTGTTCCCTCCGAGAAGTAGGGTTCGACGGGCCAGGAATGTTGTCAAATATTGCAACCGAGATGTTAGGTTGCCTTAGATTAGGATATATACCGTTATAGACGTATGTACTGTTCCCTCCGAGAAGTAGGGTTCGACAGGCCAGGAATGTTGTCAAATATTGCATCCGAGATGTTTGGTTGCCTCAGGTAAGGATATATGACGTTATAGACGTATATACTGTTCCCTCCGAGAAGTAGGGTTCGACAGGCCAGGAATGTTGCCAAATATTGCATCCGAGATGTTAGGTTGCCTTAGGTTAGGATATATAACGTTATAGACGCATGTAATGTTACCACCGAGACGTAGGGTTCGACAGGCCAGGAATGTTGTCAAATATTGCATCCGAGATGTTAGGTTGCCTTAGGTTAGGATATATAACGTTATAGACGTATATACTGTTCCCTCCGAGAAGTAGGGTTCGACAGGCCAGGAATGTTGTCAAATATTGCATCCGAGATGTTAGGTTGCCTCAGGTAGGGATATATGACGTTATAGACGTATATACTGTTCCCTCCGAGAAGTAGGGTTCGACAGGCCAGGAATGTTGTCAAATATTGCATCCGAGATGTTAGGTCGCCTTAGGTTAGGATATATAACGTTATAGACGCATGTAATGTTACCACCGAGACGTAGGGACCGACACGCCTGGAATGTTGTCAAATGTTACATCCGAGATGTTAGGTTGCCTTAGGTTAGGATATATGACGTTACAGACGTATATACTGTTCCCTCCGAGAAGTAGTGTTCGACAGGCCAGGAATGTTGTCAAATATTGCATCCGAGATGTTAGGTTGCCTTAGATTAGGATATATACCGTTATAGACGTATATACTGTTCCCTCCGAGAAGTAGGGTTCGACAGGCCAGGAATGTTGTCAAATATTGCATCCGAGATGTTAGGTTGCCTCAGGTAAGAATATATGACGTTATAGACGTATATACAGTTCCCTCCGAGAAGTAGGGTTCGACAGGCCAGGAATGTTGTCAAATATTGCATCCGAGATGTTAGGTTGCCTTAGGTTAGGATATATAACGTTATAGACGTATATACTGTTCCCTCCGAGAAGTAGGGTTCGACAGGTCAGGAATGTTGTCAAATATTGCATCCGAGATGTTAGGTTGCCTCAGGTAGGGATATATGACGTTATAGACGTATATACTGTTCCCTCCGAGAAGTAGGGTTCGACAGGCCAGGAATGTTGCCAAATATTGCATCCGAGATGTTAGGTTGCCTTAGATTAGGATATATACCGTTATAGACGTATATACTGTTCCCTCCGAGAAGTAGGGTTCGACAGGCCAGGAATGTTGTCAAATATTGCATCCGAGATGTTTGGTTGCCTCAGGTAAGGATATATGACGTTATAGACGTATATACTGTTCCCTCCGAGAAGTAGGGTTCGACAGGCCAGGAATGTTGCCAAATATTGCATCCGAGATGTTAGGTTGCCTTAGGTTAGGATATATAACGTTATAGACGCATGTAATGTTACCACCGAGACGTAGGGTTCGACAGGCCAGGAATGTTGTCAAATATTGCATCCGAGATGTTAGGTTGCCTTAGGTTAGGATATATAACGTTATAGACGTATATACTGTTCCCTCCGAGAAGTAGGGTTCGACAGGCCAGGAATGTTGTCAAATATTGCATCCGAGATGTTAGGTTGCCTCAGGTAGGGATATATGACGTTATAGACGTATATACTGTTCCCTCCGAGAAGTAGGGTTCGACAGGCCAGGAATGTTGTCAAATATTGCATCCGAGATGTTAGGTCGCCTTAGGTTAGGATATATAACGTTATAGACGCATGTAATGTTACCACCGAGACGTAGGGACCGACACGCCTGGAATGTTGTCAAATGTTACATCCGAGATGTTAGGTTGCCTTAGGTTAGGATATATGACGTTACAGACGTATATACTGTTCCCTCCGAGAAGTAGTGTTCGACAGGCCAGGAATGTTGTCAAATATTGCATCCGAGATGTTAGGTTGCCTTAGGTTAGGATATATGACGTTACAGACGTATATACTGTTCCCTCCGAGAAATAGGGTTCGACAGGCCAGGAATGTTGTCAGATATTGCATCCGAGATGTTAGGTTGCCTTAGATTATGATATATACCGTTATAGACGCATATAATGTTCCCACCGAGAAGTAGGGTTCGACAGGCCAGGAATGTTGTCAAATATTGCATCCGAGATGTTTGGTTGCCTCAGGTAAGGATATATGACGTTATAGACGTATATACTGTTCCCTCCGAGAAGTAGGGTTCGACAGGCCAGGAATGTTGCCAAATATTGCATCCGAGATGTTAGGTTGCCTTAGGTTAGGATATATAACGTTATAGACGCATGTAATGTTACCACCGAGACGTAGGGACCGACACGCCTGGAATGTTGTCAAATGTTACATCCGAGATGTTAGGTTGCCTTAGGTTAGGATATATGACGTTACAGACGTATATACTGTTCCCTCCGAGAAGTATAGTTCGACAGGCCAGGAATGTTGTCAAATATTGCATCCGAGATGTTAGGTTGCCTTAGGTTAGGATATATAACGTTATAGACGCATGTAATGTTACCTCCGAGAAGTACGGTTCGACAGGCCAAGAATGTTGTCAAATATTGCATCCGAGATGTTAGGTTGCCTCAGGTAAGAATATATGACGTTATAGACGTATATACAGTTCCCTCCGAGAAGTAGGGTTCGACAGGCCAGGAATGTTGTCAAATATTGCACCCGAGATGTTAGGTTGCCTTAGGTTAGGATATATAACGTTATAGACGCATGTAATGTTACCACCGAGACGTAGGGACCGACACGCCTGGAATGTTGTCAAATGTTACATCCGAGATGTTAGGTTGCCTTAGGTTAGGATATATAACGCTATAGACGTATATACTGTTCCCTCCGAGAAGTAGGGTTCGACGGGCCAGGAATGTTGTCAAATATTGCATCCGAGATGTTAGGTTGCCTTAGGTTAGGATATATAACGTTATAGACGCATGTAATGTTACCTCCGAGAAGTACGGTTCGACAGGCCAAGAATGTTGTCAAATATTGCATCCGAGATGTTAGGTTGCCTCAGGTAAGAATATATGACGTTATAGACGTATATACAGTTCCCTCCGAGAAGTAGGGTTCGACAGGCCAGGAATGTTGTCAAATATTGCACCCGAGATGTTGGGTTGCCTCAGGTAAGGATATATGACGTTATAGACGTATATACTGTTCCCTCCGAGAAGTAGGGTTCGACAGGCCAGGAATGTTGTCAAATATTGCATCCGAGATGTTAGGTTGCCTTAGGTTAGGATATATAACGTTATAGACGCATGTAATGTTACCTCCGAGAAGTACGGTTCGACAGGCCAAGAATGTTGTCAAATATTGCATCCGAGATGTTAGGTTGCCTCAGGTAAGAATATATGACGTTATAGACGTATATACAGTTCCCTCCGAGAAGTAGGGTTCGACAGGCCAGGAATGTTGTCAAATATTGCATCCGAGATGTTAGGTTGCCTTAGGTTAGGATATATAACGTTATAGACGTATATACTGTTCCCTCCGAGAAGTAGGGTTCGACAGGCCAGGAATGTTGTCAAATATTGCATCCGAGATGTTAGGTTGCCTCAGGTAAGGATATATGACGTTATAGACGTATATACTGTTCCCTCCGAGAAGTAGGGTTCGACAGGCCAGGAATGTTGTCAAATATTGCATCCGAGATGTTAGGTTGCCTTAGATTAGGATATACAACGTTATAGACGCACATAATGTTCCCACCGAGAAGTAGGGTCCGACACGCCTGGAATGTCGTCAAATGTTACATCCGAGATGTTAGGTTGCCTCAGGTTAGGATATATGACGTTATAGACGTATATACGGTTCCCTCCGAGAAGTAGGGTTCGACGGGCCAGGAATGTTGTCAAATATTGCATCCGAGATGTTAGGTCGCCTTAGGTTAGGATATATAACGTTATAGACGCATGTAATGTTACCACCGAGACGTAGGGACCGACACGCCTGGAATGTTGTCAAATGTTACATCCGAGATGTTAGGTTGCCTTAGGTTAGGATATATGACGTTACAGACGTATATACTGTTCCCTCCGAGAAGTAGGGTTCGACAGGCCAGGAATGTTGTCAGATATTGCATCCGAGATGTTAGGTTGCCTTAGGTTAGGATATATGACGTTACAGACGTATATACTGTTCCCTCCGAGAAGTAGGGTTCGACAGGCCAGGAATGTTGTCAGATATTGCATCCGAGATGTTAGGTTGCCTTAGATTATGATATATACCGTTATAGACGCATATAATGTTCCCACCGAGAAGTAGGGTCCGACACGCCTAGAAGGTTGTAGAATATTACATCCGAGATGTCAGGTTGCCTTAGGTTAGGATATATACCGTTATAGACATATATACTGTTCCCTCCGAGAAGTAGAGTTCGACAGGCCAGGAATGTTGTCAAATATTGCATCCGAGATGTTAGGTTGCCTTAGATTATGATATACACCGTTATAGACGTATATACTGTTCCCTCCGAGAAGTAAGGTTCGACAGGCCAGGAATGTTGTCAAATATTCCATCCGAGATGTTAGGTTGCCTCAGGTAAGAATATATGACGTTATAGACGTATATACAGTTCCCTCCGAGAAGTAGGGTTCGACAGGCCAGGAATGTTGTCAAATATTGCATCCGAGATGTTAGGTCGCCTTAGGTTAGGATATATAACGTTATAGAGGCATGTAATGTTACCACCGAGACGTAGGGTCCGACAGGCCTAGAAGGTTGTAGAATATTACATCCGAGATGTCAGGTTGCCTTAGGTTAGGATATATACCGTTATAGTCATATATACTGTTCCCTCCGAGAAGTAGGGTTCGACAGGCCAGGAATGTTGTCAAATATTGCATCCGAGATGTTAGGTCGCCTTAGGTTAGGATATATAACGTTATAGACGCATGTAATGTTACCACCGAGACGTAGGGACCGACACGCCTGGAATGTTGTCAAATGTTACATCCGAGATGTTAGGTTGCCTTAGGTTAGGATATATGACGTTACAGACGTATATACTGTTCCCTCCGAGAAGTAGTGTTCGACAGGCAAGGAATGTTGTCAAATATTGCATCCGAGATGTTAGGTTGCCTTAGATTAGGATATATACCGTTATAGACGTATATACTGTTCCCTCCGAGAAGTAGGGTTCGACAGGCCAGGAATGTTGTCAAATATTGCATCCGAGATGTTAGGTTGCCTCAGGTAAGAATATATGACGTTATAGACGTATATACAGTTCCCTCCGAGAAGTAGGGTTCGACAGGCCAGGAATGTTGTCAAATATTGCATCCGAGATGTTAGGTTGCCTTAGGTTGGGATATATAACGTTATAGACGTATATACTGTTCCCTCCGAGAAGTAGGGTTCGACAGGTCAGGAATGTTGTCAAATATTGCATCCGAGATGTTTGGTTGCCTCAGGTAAGGATATATGACGTTATAGAGGTATATACTGTTCCCTCGGAGAAGTAGGGTTCGACAGGCCAGGAATGTTGCCAAATATTGCATCCGAGATGTTAGGTTGCCTTAGGTTAGGATATATAACGTTATAGACGCATGTAATGTTACCACCGAGACGTAGGGACCGACACGCCTGGAATGTTGTCAAATGTTACATCCGAGATGTTAGGTTGCCTTAGGTTAGGATATATGACGTTACAGACGTATATACTGTTCCCTCCGAGAAGTATAGTTCGACAGGCCAGGAATGTTGTCAAATATTGCATCCGAGATGTTAGGTTGCCTTAGGTTAGGATATATAACGTTATAGACGCATGTAATGTTACCTCCGAGAAGTACGGTTCGACAGGCCAAGAATGTTGTCAAATATTGCATCCGAGATGTTAGGTTGCCTCAGGTAAGAATATATGACGTTATAGACGTATATACAGTTCCCTCCGAGAAGTAGGGTTCGACAGGCCAGGAATGTTGTCAAATATTGCACCCGAGATGTTAGGTTGCCTTAGGTTAGGATATATAACGTTATAGACGCATGTAATGTTACCACCGAGACGTAGGGACCGACACGCCTGGAATGTTGTCAAATGTTACATCCGAGATGTTAGGTTGCCTTAGGTTAGGATATATAACGTTATAGACGTATATACTGTTCCCTCCGAGAAGTAGGGTTCGACGGGCCAGGAATGTTGTCAAATATTGCATCCGAGATGTTAGGTTGCCTTAGGTTAGGATATATAACGTTATAGACGCATGTAATGTTACCTCCGAGAAGTACGGTTCGACAGGCCAAGAATGTTGTCAAATATTGCATCCGAGATGTTAGGTTGACTCAGGTAAGAATATATGACGTTATAGACGTATATACAGTTCCCTCCGAGAAGTAGGGTTCGACAGGCCAGGAATGTTGTCAAATATTGCACCCGAGATGTTGGGTTGCCTCAGGTAAGGATATATGACGTTATAGACGTATATACTGTTCCCTCCGAGAAGTAGGGTTCGACAGGCCAGGAATGTTGTCAAATATTGCATCCGAGATGTTAGGTTGCCTTAGGTTAGGATATATAACGTTATAGACGCATGTAATGTTACCTCCGAGAAGTACGGTTCGACAGGCCAAGAATGTTGTCAAATATTGCATCCGAGATGTTAGGTTGCCTCAGGTAAGAATATATGACGTTATAGACGTATATACAGTTCCCTCCGAGAAGTAGGGTTCGACAGGCCAGGAATGTTGTCAAATATTGCATCCGAGATGTTAGGTTGCCTTAGGTTAGGATATATAACGTTATAGACGCATGTAATGTTACCACCGAGACGTAGGGACCGACACGCCTGGAATGTTGTCAAATGTTACATCCGAGATGTTAGGTTGCCTTAGGTTAGGATATATACCGTTATAGACATATATACTGTTCCCTCCGAGAAGTAGAGTTCGACAGGCCAGGAATGTTGTCAAATATTGCATCCGAGATGTTAGGTTGCCTTAGATTATGATATACACCGTTATAGACGTATATACTGTTCCCTCCGAGAAGTAGGGTTCGACAGGCCAGGAATGTTGTCAAATATTCCATCCGAGATGTTAGGTTGCCTCAGGTAAGAATATATGACGTTATAGACGTATATACAGTTCCCTCCGAGAAGTAGGGTTCGACAGGCCAGGAATGTTGTCAAATATTGCATCCGAGATGTTAGGTCGCCTTAGGTTAGGATATATAACGTTATAGAGGCATGTAATGTTACCACCGAGACGTAGGGTCCGACACGCCTAGAAGGTTGTAGAATATTACATCCGAGATGTCAGGTTGCCTTAGGTTAGGATATATACCGTTATAAACATATATACTGTTCCCTCCGAGAAGTAGGGTTCGACAGGCCAGGAATGTTGTCAAATATTGCATCCGAGATGTTAGGTCGCCTTAGGTTAGGATATATAACGTTATAGACGCATGTAATGTTACCACCGAGACGTAGGGACCGACACGCCTGGAATGTTGTCAAATGTTACATCCGAGATGTTAGGTTGCCTTAGGTTAGGATATATGACATTACAGACGTATATACTGTTCCCTCCGAGAAGTAGTGTTCGACAGGCCAGGAATGTTGTCAAATATTGCATCCGAGATGTTAGGTTGCCTTAGATTAGGATATATACCGTTATAGACGTATATACTGTTCCCTCCGAGAAGTAGGGTTCGACAGGCCAGGAATGTTGTCAAATATTGCATCCGAGATGTTAGGTTGCCTCAGGTAAGAATATATGACGTTATAGACGTATATACAGTTCCCTCCGAGAAGTAGGGTTCGACAGGCCAGGAATGTTGTCAAATATTGCATCCGAGATGTTAGGTTGCCTTAGGTTAGGATATATAACGTTATAGACGTATATACTGTTCCCTCCGAGAAGTAGGGTTCGACAGGTCAGGAATGTTGTCAAATATTGCATCCGAGATGTTTGGTTGCCTCAGGTAAGGATATATGACGTTATAGACGTATATACTGTTCCCTCCGAGAAGTAGGGTTCGACAGGCCAGGAATGTTGCCAAATATTGCATCCGAGATGTTAGGTTGCCTTAGGTTAGGATATATAACGTTATAGACGCATGTAATGTTACCACCGAGACGTAGGGACCGACACGCCTGGAATGTTGTCAAATGTTACATCCGAGATGTTAGGTTGCCTTAGGTTAGGATATATGACGTTACAGACGTATATACTGTTCCCTCCGAGAAGTATAGTTCGACAGGCCAGGAATGTTGTCAAATATTGCATCCGAGATGTTAGGTTGCCTTAGGTTAGGATATATAACGTTATAGACGCATGTAATGTTACCTCCGAGAAGTACGGTTCGACAGGCCAAGAATGTTGTCAAATATTGCATCCGAGATGTTAGGTTGCCTCAGGTAAGAATATATGACGTTATAGACGTATATACAGTTCCCTCCGAGAAGTAGGGTTCGACAGGCCAGGAATGTTGTCAAATATTGCACCCGAGATGTTAGGTTGCCTTAGGTTAGGATATATAACGTTATAGACGCATGTAATGTTACCACCGAGACGTAGGGACCGACACGCCTGGAATGTTGTCAAATGTTACATCCGAGATGTTAGGTTGCCTTAGGTTAGGATATATAACGTTATAGACGTATATACTGTTCCCTCCGAGAAGTAGGGTTCGACGGGCCAGGAATGTTGTCAAATATTGCATCCGAGATGTTAGGTTGCCTTAGGTTAGGATATATAACGTTATAGACGCATGTAATGTTACCTCCGAGAAGTACGGTTCGACAGGCCAAGAATGTTGTCAAATATTGCATCCGAGATGTTAGGTTGCCTCAGGTAAGAATATATGACGTTATAGACGTATATACAGTTCCCTCCGAGAAGTAGGGTTCGACAGGCCAGGAATGTTGTCAAATATTGCACCCGAGATGTTGGGTTGCCTCAGGTAAGGATATATGACGTTATAGACGTATATACTGTTCCCTCCGAGAAGTAGGGTTCGACAGGCCAGGAATGTTGTCAAATATTGCATCCGAGATGTTAGGTTGCCTTAGGTTAGGATATATAACGTTATAGACGCATGTAATGTTACCTCCGAGAAGTACGGTTCGACAGGCCAAGAATGTTGTCAAATATTGCATCCGAGATGTTAGGTTGCCTCAGGTAAGAATATATGACGTTATAGACGTATATACAGTTCCCTCCGAGAAGTAGGGTTCGACAGGCCAGGAATGTTGTCAAATATTGCATCCGAGATGTTAGGTTGCCTTAGGTTAGGATATATAACGTTATAGACGCATGTAATGTTACCACCGAGACGTAGGGACCGACACGCCTGGAATGTTGTCAAATGTTACATCCGAGATGTTAGGTTGCCTTAGGTTAGGATATATGACGTGATAGACGTATATACTGTTCCCTCCGAGAAGTAGGGTTCGACGAGCCAGGAATGTTGTCAAATATTGCATCCGAGATGTTAGGTCGCCTTAGGTTAGGATATATAACGTTATAGAGGCATGTAATGTTACCACCGAGACGTAGGGACCGACACGTCTGGAATGTTGTCAAATGTTACATCCCGAGATGTTAGGTTGCCTTAGGTTAGGATATATGACGTTACAGACGTATATACTGTTCCCTCCGAGAAGTAGTGTTCGACAGGCCAGGAATGTTGTCAAATATTGCATCCGAGATGTTAGGTTGCCTTAGATTAGGATATATACCGTTATAGACGTATATACTGTTCCCTCCGAGAAGTAGGGTTCGACAGGCCAGGAATGTTGTCAAATATTGCATCCGAGATGTTAGGTTGCCTCAGGTGAGAATATATGACGTTATAGACGTATATACAGTTCCCTCCGAGAAGTAGGGTTCGACAGGCCAGGAATGTTGTCAAATATTGCATCCGAGATGTTAGGTTGCCTTAGGTTAGGATATATAACGTTATAGACGTATATACTGTTCCCTCCGAGAAGTAGGGTTCGACAGGCCAGGAATGTTGTCAAATATTGCATCCGAGATGTTAGGTTGCCTCAGGTAGGGATATATGACGTTATAGACGTATATACTGTTCCCTCCGAGAAGTAGGGTTCGACAGGCCAGGAATGTTGCCAAATATTGCATCCGAGATGTTAGGTTGCCTTAGGTTAGGATATATAACGTTATAGACGCATGTAATGTTACCACCGAGAAGTAGGGTTCGACAGGCCAGGAATGTTGTCAAATATTGCATCCGAGATGTTTGGTTGCCTCAGGTAAGGATATATGACGTTATAGACGTATATACTGTTCCCTCCGAGAAGTAGGGTTCGACAGGCCAGGAATGTTGCCAAATATTGCATCCGAGATGTTAGGTTGCCTTAGGTTAGGATATATAACGTTATAGACGCATGTAATGTTACCACCGAGACGTAGGGACCGACACGCCTGGAATGTTGTCAAATGTTACATCCGAGATGTTAGGTTGCCTTAGGTTAGGATATATGACGTTACAGACGTATATACTGTTCCCTCCGAGAAGTAGGGTTCGACAGGCCAGGAATGTTGTCAGATATTGCATCCGAGATGTTAGGTTGCCTTAGATTATGATATATACCGTTATAGACGCATATAATGTTCCCACCGAGAAGTAGGGTCCGACACGCCTAGAAGGTTGTAGAATATTACATCCGAGATGTCAGGTTGCCTTAGGTTAGGATATATACCGTTATAGACATATATACTGTTCCCTCCGAGAAGTAGAGTTCGACAGGCCAGGAATGTTGTCAAATATTCCATCCGAGATGTTAGGTCGCCTTAGGTTAGGATATATAACGTTATAGAGGCATGTAATGTTACCACCGAGACGTAGGGACCGACACGCCTGGAATGTTGTCAAATGTTACATCCGAGATGTTAGGTTGCCTTAGGTTAGGATATATGACGTTACAGACGTATATACTGTTCCCTCCGAGAAGTAGTGTTCGACAGGCCAGGAATGTTGTCAAATATTGCATCCGAGATGTTAGGTTGCCTTAGGTTAGGATATATAACGTTATAGACGTATATACTGTTCCCTCCGAGAAGTAGGGTTCGACAGGCCAGGAATGTTGTCAAATATTGCATCCGAGATATTAGGTTGCCTTAGATTAGGATATATACCGTTATAGACGCATGTAATGTTACCACCGAGACGCAGGGACCGACACGCCTGGAATGTTGTCAAATGTTACATCCGAGATGTTAGGTTGCCTCAGGTTAGGATATATGACGTTATAGACGTATATACTGTTCCCTCCGAGAAGTAGGGTTCGACGGGCCAGGAATGTTGTCAAATATTGCATCCGAGATGTTAGGTTGCCTTAGATTAGGATATATACCGTTATAGACGTATATACTGTTCCCTCCGAGAAGTAGGGTTCGACAGGCCAGGAATGTTGTCAAATATTGCATCCGAGATGTTTGGTTGCCTCAGGTAAGGATATATGACGTTATAGACGTATATACCGTTCCCTCCGAGAAGTAGGGTTCGACAGGCCAGGAATGTTGCCAAATATTGCATCCGAGATGTTAGGTTGCCTTAGGTTAGGATATATAACGTTATAGACGCATGTAATGTTACCACCGAGACGTAGGGACCGACACGCCTGGAATGTTGTCAAATGTTACATCCGAGATGTTAGGTTGCCTTAGGTTAGTATATATGACGTGATAGACGTATATACTGTTCCCTCCGAGAAGTAGGGTTCGACGGGCCAGGAATGTTGTCAAATATTGCATCCGAGATGTTAGGTCGCCTTAGGTTAGGATATATAACGTTATAGAGGCATGTAATGTTACCACCGAGACGTAGGGACCGACAGGCCTGGAATGTTGTCAAATGTTACATCCGAGATGTTAGGTTGCCTTAGGTTAGGATATATAACGTTATAGACGCATGTAATGTTACCTCCGAGAAGTACGGTTCGACAGGCCAAGAATGTTGTCAAATATTGCATCCGAGATGTTAGGTTGCCTCAGGTAAGAATATATGACGTTATAGACGTATATACAGTTCCCTCCGAGAAGTAGGGTTTGACAGGCCAGGAATGTTGTCAAATATTGCACCCGAGATGTTAGGTTGCCTTAGGTTAGGATATATAACGTTATAGACGCATGTAATGTTACCACCGAGACGTAGGGTCCGACACGCCTGGAATGTTGTAGAATAATACATCCGAGATGTCAGGTTGCCTTAGGTTAGGATATATAACGTTATAGACGTATATACTGTTCCCTCCGAGAAGTAGGGTTCGACAGGCCAGGAATGTTGTCAAATATTGCATCCGAGATGTTAGGTTGCCTCAGGTAAGGATATATGACGTTATAGACGTATATACTGTTCCCTCCGAGAAGTAGGTTTCGACAGGCCAGGAATGTTGCCAAATATTGCATCCGAGATGTTTGGTTGCCTCAGGTAAGGATATATGACGTTATAGACGTATATACTGTTCCCTCCGAGAAGTAGGGTTCGACAGGCCAGGAATGTTGCCAAATATTGCATCCGAGATGCTAGGTTGCCTTAGGTTAGGATATATAACGTTATAGACGCATGTAATGTTACCACCGAGACGTAGGGACCGACACGCCTGGAATGTTGTCAAATGTTACATCCGAGATGTTAGGTTGCCTTAGGTTAGGATATATGACGTGATAGACGTATATACTGTTCCCTCCGAGAAGTAGGGTTCGACGGGCCAGGAATGTTGTCAAATATTGCATCCGAGATGTTAGGTCGCCTTAGGTTAGTATATATAACGTTATAGAGGCATGTAATGTTACCACCGAGACGTAGGGACCGACACGCCTGGAATGTTGTCAAATGTTACATCCGAGATGTTAGCTTGCCTTAGGTTAGGATATATGACGTTACAGACGTATATACTGTTCCCTCCGAGAAGTAGTGTTCGACAGGCCAGGAATGTTGTCAAATATTGCATCCGAGATGTTAGGTTGCCTTAGATTAGGATATATACCGTTATAGACGTATATACTGTTCCCTCCGAGAAGTAGGGTTCGACAGGCCAGGAATGTTGTCAAATATTGCATCCGAGATGTTAGGTTGCCTTAGGTTAGGATATATGACGTTATAGACGTATATACTGTTCCCTCCGAGAAGTAGGGTTCGACGGGCCAGGAATGTTGTCAAATATTGCATCCGAGGTGTTATGTCGCCTTAGGTTAGGATATATAACGTTATAGACGCATGTAATGTTACCACCGAGACGTAGGGACCGACACGCCTGGAATGTTGTCAAATATTGCATCCGAGATGTTAGGTTGCCTCAGGTAAGAATATATGACGTTATAGACGTATATACAGTTCCCTCCGAGAAGTTGGGTTCGACAGGCCAGGAATGTTGTCAAATATTGCACCCGAGATGTTAGGTTGCCTTAGGTTAGGATATATAACGATATAGACGCATGTAATGTTACCACCGAGACGTAGGGTCCGACACGCCTGGAATGTTGTAGAATAATACATCCGAGATGTCAGGTTGCCTTAGGTTAGGATATATAACGTTATAGACGTATATACTGTTCCCTCCGAGAAGTAGGGTTCGACAGGCCAGGTATGTTGTCAAATATTGCATCCGAGATGTTAGGTTGCCTTAGATTAGGATATATACCGTTATAGACGCATGTAATGTTACCACCGAGACGTAGGGACCGACACGCCTGGAATGTTGTCAAATGTTACATCCGAGATGTTAGGTTGCCTCAGGTTAGGATATATGACGTTATAGACGTATATACTGTTCCCTCCGAGAAGTAGGGTTCGACGGGCCAGGAATGTTGTCAAATATTGCATCCGAGATGTTAGGTTGCCTTAGATTAGGATATATACCGTTATAGACGTATATACTGTTCCCTCCGAGAAGTAGGGTTCGACAGGCCACGAATGTTGTCAAATATTGCATCCGAGATGTTTGGTTGCCTCAGGTAAGGATATATGACGTTATAGGCGTATATACTGTTCCCTCCGAGAAGTAGGGTTCGACAGGCCAGGAATGTTGCCAAATATTGCATCCGAGATGTTAGGTTGCCTTAGGTTAGGATATATAACGTTATAGACGCATGTAATGTTACCACCGAGACGTAGGGACCGACACGCCTGGAATGTTGTCAAATGTTACATCCGAGATGTTCGGTTGCCTTAGGTTAGGATATATGACGTTACAGACGTATATACTGTTCCCTCCGAGAAGTAGGGTTCGACAGACCAGGAATGTTGCCAAATATTGCATCCGAGATGTTTGGTTGCCTCAGGTAAGGATATATGACGTTATAGACGTATATACTGTTCCCTCCGAGAAGTAGGGTTCGACAGGCCAGGAATGTTGCCAAATATTGCATCCGAGATGTTAGGTTGCCTTAGGTTAGGATATATAACGTTATAGACGCATGTAATGTTACCACCGAGACGTAGGGACCGACACGCCTGGAATGTTGTCAAATGTTACATCCGAGATGTTAGGTTGCCTTAGGTTAGGATATATGACGTTACAGACGTATATACTGTTCCCTCCGAGAAGTAGGGTTCGACAGGCCAGGAATGTTGTCAGATATTGCATCCGAGATGTTAGGTTGCCTTAGATTATGATATATAACGTTATAGAGGCATGTAATGTTACCACCGAGACGTAGGGACCGACAGGCCTGGAATGTTGTCAAATGTTACATCCGAGATGTTAGGTTGCCTTAGGTTAGGATATATAACGTTATAGACGCATGTAATGTTACCTCCGAGAAGTACGGTTCGACAGGCCAAGAATGTTGTCAAATATTGCATCCGAGATGTTAGGTTGCCTCAGGTAAGGATATATGACGTTATAGACGTATATACTGTTCCCTCCGAGAAGTAGGGTTCGACAGGCCAGGAATGTTGCCAAATATTGCATCCGAGATGTTTGGTTGCCTCAGGTAAGGATATATGACGTTATAGACGTATATACTGTTCCCTCCGAGAAGTAGGGTTCGACAGGCCAGGAATGTTGCCAAATATTGCATCCGAGATGCTAGGTTGCCTTAGGTTAGGATATATAACGTTATAGACGCATGTAATGTTACCACCGAGACGTAGGGACCGACACGCCTGGAATGTTGTCAAATGTTACATCCGAGATGTTAGGTTGCCTCAGGTAAGAATATATGACGTTATAGACGTATATACAGTTCCCTCCGAGAAGTAGGGTTCGACAGGCCAGGAATGTTGTCAAATATTGCACCCGAGATGTTAGGTTGCCTTAGGTTAGGATATATAACGTTATAGACGCATGTAATGTTACCACCGAGACGTAGGGTCCGACACGCCTGGAATGTTGTAGAATAATACATCCGAGATGTCAGGTTGCCTTAGGTTAGGATATATAACGTTATAGACGTATATACTGTTCCCTCCGAGAAGTAGGGTTCGACAGGCCAGGAATGTTGTCAAATATTGCATCCGAGATGTTAGGTTGCCTTAGATTAGGATATATACCGTTATAGACGCATGTAATGTTACCACCGAGACGTAGGGACCGACACGCCTGGAATGTTGTCAAATGTTACATCCGAGATGTTAGGTTGCCTCAGGTTAGGATATATGACGTTATAGACGCATATACTGTTCCCTCCGAGAAGTAGGGTTCGACGGGCCAGGAATGTTGTCAAATATTGCATCCGAGATGTTAGGTTGCCTTAGGTTAGGATATATAACGTTATAGACGCATGTAATGTTACCACCGAGACGTAGGGTCCGACACGCCTGGAATGTTGTAGAATAATACATCCGAGATGTCAGGTTGCCTTAGGTTAGGATATATAACGTTATAGACGTATATACTGTTCCCTCCGAGAAGTAGGGTTCGACAGGCCAGGAATGTTGTCAAATATTGCATCCGAGATGTTAGGTTGCCTTAGATTAGGATATATACCGTTATAGACGCATGTAATGTTACCACCGAGACGTAGGGACCGACACGCCTGGAATGTTGTCAAATGTTACATCCGAGATGTTAGGTTGCCTCAGGTTAGGATATATGACGTTATAGACGCATATACTGTTCCCTCCGAGAAGTAGGGTTCGACGGGCCAGGAATGTTGTCAAATATTGCATCCGAGATGTTAGGTTGCCTTAGATTAGGATATATACCGTTATAGACGTATATACTGTTCCCTCCGAGAAGGAGGGTTCGACAGGCCACGAATGTTGTCAAATATTGCATCCGAGATGTTTGGTTGCCTCAGGTAAGTATATATGACGTTATAGGCGTATATACTGTTCCCTCCGAGAAGTAGGGTTCGACAGGCCAGGAATGTTGCCAAATATTGCATCCGAGATGTTAGGTTGCCTTAGGTTAGGATATATAACGTTATAGACGCATGTAATGTTACCACCGAGACGTAGGGACCGACACGCCTGGAATGTTGTCAAATGTTACATCCGAGATGTTAGGTTGCCTTAGATTAGGATATATACCGTTATAGACGTATATACTGTTCCCTCCGAGTAGTAGGGTTCGACAGGCCAGGAATGTTGTCAAATATTGCATCCGAGATGTTAGGTTGCCTTAGGTTAGGATATATGACGTTATAGACGTATATACTGTTCCCTCCGAGAAGTAGGGTTCGACGGGCCAGGAATGTTGTCAAATATTGCATCCGAGGTGTTATGTCGCCTTAGGTTAGGATATATAACGTTATAGACGCATGTAATGTTACCACCGAGACGTAGGGACCGACACGCCTGGAATGTTGTCAAATATTGCATCCGAGATGTTAGGTTGCCTCAGGTAAGAATATATGACGTTATAGACGTATATACAGTTCCCTCCGAGAAGTAGGGTTCGACAGGCCAGGAATGTTGTCAAATATTGCACCCGAGTTGTTAGGTTGCCTTAGGTTAGGATATATAACGTTATAGACGCATGTAATGTTACCACCGAGACGTAGGGTCCGACACGCCTGGAATGTTGTAGAATAATACATCCGAGATGTCAGGTTGCCTTAGGTTAGGATATATAACGTTATAGACGTATATACTGTTCCCTCCGAGAAGTAGGGTTCGACAGGCCAGGAATGTTGTCAAATATTGCATCCGAGATGTTAGGTTGCCTTAGATTAGGATATATACCGTTATAGACGCATGTAATGTTACCACCGAGACGTAGGGACCGACACGCCTGGAATGTTGTCAAATGTTACATCCGAGATGTTAGGTTGCCTCAGGTTAGGATATATGACGTTATAGACGCATATACTGTTCCCTCCGAGAAGTAGGGTTCGACGGGCCAGGAATGTTGTCAAATATTGCATCCGAGATGTTAGGTTGCCTTAGATTAGGATATATACCGTTATAGACGTATATACTGTTCCCTCCGAGAAGTAGGGTTCGACAGGCCACGAATGTTGTCAAATATTGCATCCGAGATGTTTGGTTGCCTCAGGTAAGGATATATGACGTTATAGGCGTATATACTGTTCCCTCCGAGAAGTAGGGTTCGACAGGCCAGGAATGTTGCCAAATATTGCATCCGAGATGCTAGGTTGCCTTAGGTTAGGATATATAACGTTATAGACGCATGTAATGTTACCACCGAGACGTAGGGACCGACACGCCTGGAATGTTGTCAAATGTTACATCCGAGATGTTAGGTTGCCTTAGGTTAGGATATATGACGTGATAGACGTATATACTGTTCCCTCCGAGAAGTAGGGTTCGACGGGCCAGGAATGTTGTCAAATATTGCATCCGAGATGTTAGGTCGCCTTAGGTTAGTATATATAACGTTATAGAGGCATGTAATGTTACCACCGAGACGTAGGGACCGACACGCCTGGAATGTTGTCAAATGTTACATCCGAGATGTTAGGTTGCCTTAGGTTAGGATATATGACGTTACAGACGTATATACTGTTCCCACCGAGAGGTAGGGTTCGACAGGCCAGGAATGTTGTCAAATATTGCATCCGAGATGTTAGGTTGCCTTAGGTTAGGATATATAACGTTATAGACGCATGTAATGTTACCTCCGAGACGTAGGGACCGACACGCCTGGAATGTTGTCAAATGTTACATCCGAGATGTTAGGTTGCCTTATGTTAGGATATATGACGCTACAGACGTATATACTGTTCCCTCCGAGAAGTAGGGTTCGACAGGCCAGGAATGTTGTCAAATATTGCATCCGAGATGTTAGGTTGCCCTAGCTTAGGATATATACCGTTATAGACGTATATACTGTTCCCTCCGAGAAGTAGGGTTCGACAGGCCAGGAATGTTGTCAAATATTGCATCCGAGATGTTAGGTTGCCTCAGGTAAGGATATATGACGTTATAGACGTATATACTGTTCCCTCCGAGAAGTAGGCTTCGACAGGCCAGGAATGTTGTCAAATATTGCATCCGAGATGTTAGGTTGCCTTAGATTAGGATATATACCGTTATAGACGCATGTAATGTTACCACCGAGACGTAGGGACCGACACGCCTGGAATGTTGTCAAATGTTACATCCGAGATGTTAGGTTGCCTTAGATTAGGATATACAACGTTATAGACGCATATAATGTTCCCACCGAGAAGTAGGGTCCGACAGGCCTGGAATGTTGTCAAATATTGCATCCGAGATGTTAGGTTGCCTTAGATTAGGATATATACCGTTATAGACGTATATAATGTTCCCTCCGAGAAGTAGGGTTCGACAGGCCAGGAATGTTGTGAAATATTGCATCCGAGATGTTAGGTTACCTTAGATTAGGATATACAACGTTATAGACGCATATAATGTTCCCACCGAGAAGTAGGGTCCGACACGCCTGGAAGGTTGTAGAATATTAAATCCGAGATGTTAGGTTGCCTTAGGTTAGGATATATACCGTTATAGACGTATATAATGTTCCCTCCGAGAAGTAGGGTTCGACAGGCCAGGAATGTTGTCAAATATTGCATCCGAGATGTTAGGTTGCCTTAGATTATGATATATACCGTTATAGACGTATATACTGTTCCCTCCGAGAAGTAGGGTTCGGCAGGCCAGGAATGTCGTCAAATATTGCATCCGAGATGTTAGGTTGCCTTAGGTTAGGATATATAACGTTATAGACGCATATAATGTTACCACCGAGACGTAGGGTCCAACACGCCTGGAATGTTGTCAAATGTTACATCCGAGATGTTAGGTTGCCTTAGGTTAGGATATATGACGTTACAGACGTATATACTGTTCCCTCCGAGAAGTAGGGTTCGACAGGCCAGGAATGTTGTCAAATTTGCATCCGAGATGTTAGATTGCCTTAGATTATGATATCGACCGTTATAGACGCATATAATATTCCCACCGAAAAGTATGCACCGACACGCAAGGAATATTGTAAAATATTACGTCTGAGATAATAGGTTGCCTTAGATTAGGATATACTACGTTATAGACGCATATAATGTTCCCACCGAGAAGTAGGGTCCGACACGCCTGGAATGATGTAGAATATTACATCCGAGATGTCAGGTTGCCTTAGGTTAGGATACATAACGTTATAGACGTATATAATGTTCCATCCGAGAAGTAGGGTTCGACACGCCAGGAATGTTGTCAAATATTACATCCGAGTTGTTACGTTGCCGTTATAGACGCATTAATGTTAGCACCGAGACGTAGGGACCGACACGCCTGGAATGTTGTCAAATGTTACATCCGAGATGTTAGGTTGCCTTAGGTTAGGATATATGACGTGATAGACGTATATACTGTTCCCTCCGAGAAGTAGGGTTCGACGGGCCAGGAATGTTGTCAAATATTGCATCCGAGATGTTAGGTCGCCTTAGGTTAGTATATATAACGTTATAGAGGCATGTAATGTTACCACCGAGACGTAGGGACCGACACGCCTGGAATGTTGTCAAATGTTACATCCGAGATGTTAGGTTGCCTTAGGTTAGGATATATGACGTTACAGACGTATATACTGTTCCCTCCGAGAAGTAGTGTTCGACAGGCCAGGAATGTTGTCAAATATTGCATCCGAGATGTTAGGTTGCCTTAGATTAGGATATATACCGTTATAGACGTATATACTGTTCCCTCCGAGAAGTAGGGTTCGACAGGCCAGGAATGTTGTCAAATATTGCATCCGAGATGTTAGGTTGCCTTAGGTTAGGATATATAACCGTATAGACGCATGTAATGTTACCACCGAGACGTAGGGACCGACACGACTGGAATGTTGTCAAATGTTACATCCGAGATGTTAGGTTGCCTTAGGTTAGGATATATGACGTTATAGACGCATGTAATGTAACCTCCGAGACGTAGGGACCGACACGCCTGGAATGTTGTCAAATGTTACATCCGAGATGTTAGGTTGCCTTATGTTAGGATATATGACGCTACAGACGTATATACTGTTCCCTCCGAGAAGTAGGGTTCGACAGGCCAGGAATGTTGTCAAATATTGCATCCGAGATGTTAGGTTGCCTTAGATTAGGATATACAACGTTATAGAGGCATATAATGTTCCCACCGAGGAGTAGGGTCCGATACACCTGGAATGTTGTAGAGTATTACATCCGAGATGTAAGGTTGCCTTAGGTTAGAATATATAACGTTATGGATGTATATACTGTTCCCACCGAGAAGTAGGGTCCGACGCGCCAGGAATGTTGTCAAATATTGCATCCGAGATGTTAGGTTGCCTTAGATTAGGATATACAACGTTATAGACGCATATAATGTTCCCACCGAGAAGTAGGGTCCGACAGGCCTGGAATGTTGTAGAATATTACATCCGAGATGTAAGGTTGCCTCAGGTTAGAATATATAACGTTATGGACGTATATACTGTTCCCACCGAGAAGTAGGGTCCGACACGCCAGGAATGTTGTCAAATATTGCATCCGAGATGTAAGGTTGCCTTAGGTTAGGATATATAACGTTATGGACGTATATACTGTTCCCACCGAGAGGTAGGGTTCGACAGGCCAGGAATGTTGTCAAATATTGCATCCTAGATGTTAGGTTGCCTTAGGTTAGGATATATAACGTTATAGACGCACGTAATGTTACCTCCGAGACGTAGGGACCGACACGCCTGGAATGTTGTCAAGTGTTACATCCGAGATGTTAGGTTGCCTTATGTTAGGATATATGACGCTACAGACGTATATACTGTACCCTCCGAGAAGTAGGGTTCGACAGGCCAGGAATGTTGTCAAATATTGCATCCGAGATGTTAGGTTGCCTTAGGTTAGGATATATAACGTTGTAGACGCATGTAATGTTACCACCGAGACGTAGGGACCGACACGACTGGAATGTTGTCAAATGTTACATCCGAGATGTTAGGTTGCCTTAGGTTAGGATATATGACGTTACAGACGTATATACTGTTCCCACCGAGAGGTAGGGTTCGACAGCCCAGGAATGTTGTCAAATATTGCATCCGAGATGTTAGGTTGCCTTAGATTAGGATATACAACGTTATAGACGCATATAATGTTCCCACCGAGGAGTAGGGTCCGACACACCTGGAATGTTGTAGAGTATTACATCCGAGATGTAAGGTTGCCTTAGGTTAGAATATATAACGTTATGGATGTATATACTGTTCCCACCGAGAAGTAGGGTCCGACGCGCCAGGAATGTTGTCAAATATTGCATCCGAGATGTTAGGTTGCCTTAGATTAGGATATACAACGTTATAGACGCATATAATGTTCCCACCGAGAAGTAGGGTCCGACACGCCTGGAATGTTGTAGAATATTACATCCGAGATGTAAGGTTGCCTTAGGTTAGAATATATAACGTTATGGACGTATATACTGTTCCCACCGAGAAGTAGGGTCCGACACGCCAGGAATGTTGTCAAATATTGCATCCGAGATGTAAGGTTGCCTTAGGTTAGGATATATAACGTTATGGACGTATATACTGTTCCCACCGAGAGGTAGGGTTCGACAGGCCAGGAATGTTGTCAAATATTGCATCCGAGATGTTAGGTTGCCTTAGGTTAGGATATATAACGTTATAGACGCATGTAATGTTACCTCCGAGACGTAGGGACCGACACGCCTGGAATGTTGTCAAGTGTTACATCCGAGATGTTAGGTTGCCTTATGTTAGGATATATGACGCTACAGACGTATATACTGTTCCCTCCGAGAAGTAGGGTTCGACAGGCCAGGAATGTTGTCAAATATTGCATCCGAGATGTTAGGTTGCCTTAGATTAGGATATATACCGTTATAGACGTATATACTGTTCCCTCCGAGAAGTAGGGTTCGACAGGCCAGGAATGTTGTCAAATATTGCATCCGAGATGTTAGGTTGCCTCAGGTAAGGATATATGACGTTATAGACGTATATACTGTTCCCTCCGAGAAGTAGGCTTCGACAGGCCAGGAATGTTGTCAAATATTGCATCCGAGATGTTAGGTTGCCTTAGGTTAGGATATATAGCGTTATAGACGCATGTAATGTTACCACCGAGACGTAGGGACCGACACGCCTGGAATGTTGTCAAATGTTACATCCGAGGTGTTAGGTTGCCTTAGGTTAGGATATATGACGTTACAGACGTATATACTGTTCCCTCCGAGAAGTAGGGTTCGACAGGCCAGGAATGTTGTCAGATATTGCATCCGAAATGTTAGGTTGCCTTAGGTTATAATATATACCGTTATAGACGCATATAATGTTCCCACCGAGAAGTAGGGTCCGACACGCCTGGAATGTTGTAGAATAATACATCCGAGATGTCAGGTTGCCTTAGGTTAGGATATATAACGTTATAGACGTATATACTGTTCCATCCGAGAAGTAGGGTTCGACACGCCAGGAATGTTGTCAAATATTCACATCCGAGATGTTAGGTTGCCTCAGGTTAGGATATATGACGTTATAGACGTATATACTGTTCCCTCCGAGAAGTAGGGTTCGACGGGCCAGGAATGTTGTCAAATATTGCATCCGAGATGTTAGGTTGCCTTAGGTTAGGATATATAACGTTATAGACGCATGTAATGTTACCTCCGAGACGTAGGGACCGACACGCCTGGAATGTTGTCAAGTGTTACATCCGAGATGTTAGGTTGCCTTATGTTAGGATATATGACGCTACAGACGTATATACTGTTCCCTCCGAGAAGTAGGGTTCGACAGGCCAGGAATGTTGTCAAATATTGCATCCGAGATGTTAGGTTGCCTTAGATTAGGATATATACCGTTATAGACGTATATACTGTTCCCTCCGAGAAGTAGGGTTCGACAGGCCAGGAATGTTGTCAAATATTGCATCCGAGATGTTAGGTTGCCTCAGGTAAGGATATATGACGTTATAGACGTATATACTGTTCCCTCCGAGAAGTAGGCTTCGACAGGCCAGGAATGTTGTCAAATATTGCATCCGAGATGTTAGGTTGCCTTAGGTTAGGATATATAGCGTTATAGACGCATGTAATGTTACCACCGAGACGTAGGGACCGACACGCCTGGAATGTTGTCAAATGTTACATCCGAGGTGTTAGGTTGCCTTAGGTTAGGATATATGACGTTACAGACGTATATACTGTTCCCTCCGAGAAGTAGGGTTCGACAGGCCAGGAATGTTGTCAGATATTGCATCCGAAATGTTAGGTTGCCTTAGGTTATAATATATACCGTTATAGACGCATATAATGTTCCCACCGAGAAGTAGGGTCCGACACGCCTGGAATGTTGTAGAATAATACATCCGAGATGTCAGGTTGCCTTAGGTTAGGATATATAACGTTATAGACGTATATACTGTTCCATCCGAGAAGTAGGGTTCGACACGCCAGGAATGTTGTCAAATATTCACATCCGAGATGTTAGGTTGCCTCAGGTTAGGATATATGACGTTATAGACGTATATACTGTTCCCTCCGAGAAGTAGGGTTCGACGGGCCAGGAATGTTGTCAAATATTGCATCCGAGATGTTAGGTTGCCTTAGAATAGGATATATACCGTTATAGACGTATATACTGTTCCCTCCGAGAAGTAGGGTTCGACAGGCCAGGAATGTTGTCAAATATTGCATCCGAGATGTTAGGTTGCCTTAGGTTAGGATATATAACGTTATAGACGCATGTAATGTTACCTCCGAGACGTAGGGACCGACACGCCTGGAATGTTGTCAAGTGTTACATCCGAGATGTTAGGTTGCCTTATGTTAGGATATATGACGCTACAGACGTATATACTGTTCCCTCCGAGAAGTAGGGTTCGACAGGCCAGGAATGTTGTCAAATATTGCATCCGAGATGTTAGGTTGCCTTAGATTAGGATATATACCGTTATAGACGTATATACTGTTCCCTCCGAGAAGTAGGGTTCGACAGGCCAGGAATGTTGTCAAATATTGCATCCGAGATGTTAGGTTGCCTCAGGTAAGGATATATGACGTTATAGACGTATATACTGTTCCCTCCGAGAAGTAGGCTTCGACAGGCCAGGAATGTTGTCAAATATTGCATCCGAGATGTTAGGTTGCCTTAGGTTAGGATATATAGCGTTATAGACGCATGTAATGTTACCACCGAGACGTAGGGACCGACACGCCTGGAATGTTGTCAAATGTTACATCCGAGGTGTTAGGTTGCCTTAGGTTAGGATATATGACGTTACAGACGTATATACTGTTCCCTCCGAGAAGTAGGGTTCGACAGGCCAGGAATGTTGTCAGATATTGCATCCGAAATGTTAGGTTGCCTTAGGTTATAATATATACCGTTATAGACGCATATAATGTTCCCACCGAGAAGTAGGGTCCGACACGCCTGGAATGTTGTAGAATAATACATCCGAGATGTCAGGTTGCCTTAGGTTAGGATATATAACGTTATAGACGTATATACTGTTCCATCCGAGAAGTAGGGTTCGACACGCCAGGAATGTTGTCAAATATTCACATCCGAGATGTTAGGTTGCCTCAGGTTAGGATATATGACGTTATAGACGTATATACTGTTCCCTCCGAGAAGTAGGGTTCGACGGGCCAGGAATGTTGTCAAATATTGCATCCGAGATGTTAGGTTGCCTTAGAATAGGATATATACCGTTATAGACGTATATACTGTTCCCTCCGAGAAGTAGGGTTCGACAGGCCAGGAATGTTGTCAAATATTGCATCCGAGATGTTAGGTTGCCTTAGGTTAGGATATATAACGTTATAGACGCATGTAATGTTACCTCCGAGACGTAGGGACCGACACGCCTGGAATGTTGTCAAGTGTTACATCCGAGATGTTAGGTTGCCTTATGTTAGGATATATGACGCTACAGACGTATATACTGTTCCCTCCGAGAAGTAGGGTTAGACAGGACAGGAATGTTGTCAAACATTGCATCCGAGATGTTAGGTTGCCTTAGATTAGGATATATACCGTTATAGACGTATATAATGTACCCTCCGAGAAGTAGGGTTCGACAGGCCAGGAATGTTGTCAAATATTGCATCCGAGATGTTAGGTTGCCTTAGGTTAGGATATATAACGTTATAGACGCATGTAATGTTACCACCGAGACGTAGGGACCGACAAGACTGGAATGTTGTCAAATGTTACATCCGAGATGTTAGGTTGCCTTAGGTTAGGATATATGACGTTACAGACGTATATACTGTTCCCACCGAGAGGTAGGGTTCGACAGGCCAGGAATGTTGTCAAATATTGCATCCGAGATGTTAGGTCGCCTTAGGTTAGGATATATAACGTTATAGACGCATGTAATGTAACCTCCGAGACGTAGGGACCGACACGCCTGGAATGTTGTCAAATGTTACATCCGAGATGTTAGGTTGCCTTATGTTAGGATATATGACGCTACAGACGTATATACTGTTCCCTCCGAGAAGTAGGGTTCGACAGGCCAGGAATGTTGTCAAATATTGCATCCGAGATGTTAGGTTGCCTTAGATTAGGATATACAACGTTATAGACGCATATAATGTTCCCACCGAGGAGTAGGGTCCGACACACCTGGAATGTTGTAGAGTATTACATCCGAGATGTAAGGTTGCCTTAGGTTAGAATATATAACGTTATGGATGTATATACTGTTCCCACCGAGAAGTAGGGTCCGACACGCCAGGAATGTTGTCAAATATTGCATCCGAGATGTTAGGTTGCCTTAGGTTAGGATATATAACGTTATAGACGCATGTAATGTTACCTCCGAGACGTAGGGACCGACACGCCTGGAATGTTGTCAAGTGTTACATCCGAGATGTTAGGTTGCCTTATGTTAGGATATATGACGTTATAGACGTATATACTGTTCCCTCCGAGAAGTAGGGTTCGACAGGCCAGGAATGTTGTCAGATATTGCATCCGAGATGTTAGGTTGCCTTAGGTTATAATATATACCGTTATAGACGCATATAATGTTCCCACCGAGAAGTAGGGTCCGACACGCCTGGAATGTTGTAGAATAATACATCCGAGATGTCAGGTTGCCTTAGGTTAGGATATATAACGTTATAGACGTATATACTGTTCCCTCCGAGAAGTAGGGTTCGACGGGCCAGGAATGTTGTCAAATATTGCATCCGAGACGTTAGGTTGCCTTAGTTTAGGATATATAACGTTATAGACGTATATACTGTTCCCTCCGAGAAGTAGGGTTCGACGGGCCAGGAATGTTGTCAAATATTGCATCCGAGATGTTAGGTTGCCTTAGATTAGGATATATACCGTTATAGACGCATGTAGTGTTACCACCGAGACGTAGGGACCGACACGCCTGGAATGTTGTCAAATGTTACATCCGAGATGTTAGGTTGCCTTAGGTTAAGATATATGACGTTATAGACGTATATACTGTTCTCTCCGAGAAGTAGGTTTCGACGGGCCAAGAATGTTGTCAAATATTGCATCCGAGATGTTAGGTCGCCTTAGGATAGGATATATAACGTTATAGACGCATGTAATGTTACCACCGAGAAGTATGGTTCGACAGGCCCGGAATGTTGTCAAATATTGCATCCGAGATGTTAGGTTGCCTTAGATTAGGATATATACCGTTATAGACGTATATAATGTACCCTCCGAGAAGTAGGTTTCGACAGGCCAGGAATGTTGTCAAATATTGCATCCGAGATGTTAGGTTGCCTTAGATTAGGATATATACCGTTATAGACGCATGTAATGTTACCACCGAGACGTAGGGACCGACACGCCTGGAATGTTGTCAAATGTTACATCCGAGATGTTAGGTTGCCTTAGATTAGGATATACAACGTTATAGACGCATATAATGTTCCCACCGAGAAGTAGGGTCCGACAGGCCTGGAATGTTGTCAAATATAGCATCCGAGATGTTAGGTTGCCTTAGATTAGGATATATACCGTTATAGACGTATATAATGTTCCCTCCGAGAAGTAGGGTTCGACAGGCCAGGAATGTTGTGAAATATTGCATCCGAGATGTTAGGTTACCTTAGATTAGGATATACAACGTTATAGACGCATATAATGTTCCCACCGAGAAGTAGGGTCCGACACGCCTGGAAGGTTGTAGAATATTAAATCCGAGATGTTAGGTTGCCTTAGGTTAGGATATATACCGTTATAGACGTATATAATGTTCCCTCCGAGAAGTAGGGTTCGACAGGCCAGGAATGTTGTCAAATATTGCATCCGAGATGTTAGGTTGCCTTAGATTATGATATATACCGTTATAGACGTATATACTGTTCCCTCCGAGAAGTAGGGTTCGGCAGGCCAGGAATGTCGTCAAATATTGCATCCGAGATGTTAGGTTGCCTTAGGTTAGGATATATAACGTTATAGACGCATATAATGTTACCACCGAGACGTAGGGTCCAACACGCCTGGAATGTTGTCAAATGTTACATCCGAGATGTTAGGTTGCCTTAGGTTAGGATATATGACGTTACAGACGTATATACTGTTCCCTCCGAGAAGTAGGGTTCGACAGGCCAGGAATGTTGTCAAATTTGCATCCGAGATGTTAGATTGCCTTAGATTATGATATCGACCGTTATAGACGCATATAATATTCCCACCGAAAAGTATGCACCGACACGCCAGGAATATTGTAAAATATTACGTCTGAGATAATAGGTTGCCTTAGATTAGGATATACAACGTTATAGACGCATATAATGTTCCCACCGAGAAGTAGGGTCCGACACGCCTGGAATGATGTAGAATATTACATCCGAGATGTCAGGTTGCCTTAGGTTAGGATACATAACGTTATAGACGTATATAATGTTCCATCCGAGAAGTAGGGTTCGACACGCCAGGAATGTTGTCAAATATTACATCCGAGTTGTTACGTTGCCGTTATAGACGCATTAATGTTAGCACCGAGACGTAGGGACCGACACGCCTGGAATGTTGTCAAATGTTACATCCGAGATGTTAGGTTGCCTTAGGTTAGGATATATGACGTGATAGACGTATATACTGTTCCCTCCGAGAAGTAGGGTTCGACGGGCCAGGAATGTTGTCAAATATTGCATCCGAGATGTTAGGTTGCCTTAGATTAGGATATATACCGTTATAGACGTATATACTGTTCCCTCCGAGAAGTAGGGTTCGACAGGCCAGGAATGTTGTCAAATATTGCATCCGAGATGTTAGGTTGCCTTAGGTTAGGATATATAACCGTATAGACGCATGTAATGTTACCACCGAGACGTAGGGACCGACACGACTGGAATGTTGTCAAATGTTACATCCGAGATGTTAGGTTGCCTTAGGTTAGGATATATGACGTTATAGACGCATGTAATGTAACCTCCGAGACGTAGGGACCGACACGCCTGGAATGTTGTCAAATGTTACATCCGAGATGTTAGGTTGCCTTATGTTAGGATATATGACGCTACAGACGTATATACTGTTCCCTCCGAGAAGTAGGGTTCGACAGGCCAGGAATGTTGTCAAATATTGCATCCGAGATGTTAGGTTGCCTTAGATTAGGATATACAACGTTATAGACGCATATAATGTTCCCACCGAGGAGTAGGGTCCGACACACCTGGAATGTTGTAGAGTATTACATCCGAGATGTAAGGTTGCCTTAGGTTAGAATATATAACGTTATGGATGTATATACTGTTCCCACCGAGAAGTAGGGTCCGACGCGCCAGGAATGTTGTCAAATATTGCATCCGAGATGTTAGGTTGCCTTAGATTAGGATATACAACGTTATAGACGCATATAATGTTCCCACCGAGAAGTAGGGTCCGACACGCCTGGAATGTTGTAGAATATTACATCCGAGATGTAAGGTTGCCTCAGGTTAGAATATATAACGTTATGGACGTATATACTGTTCCCACCGAGAAGTAGGGTCCGACACGCCAGGAATGTTGTCAAATATTGCATCCGAGATGTAAGGTTGCCTTAGGTTAGGATATATAACGTTATGGACGTATATACTGTTCCCACCGAGAGGTAGGGTTCGACAGGCCAGGAATGTTGTCAAATATTGCATCCTAGATGTTAGGTTGCCTTAGGTTAGGATATATAACGTTATAGACGCATGTAATGTTACCTCCGAGACGTAGGGACCGACACGCCTGGAATGTTGTCAAGTGTTACATCCGAGATGTTAGGTTGCCTTATGTTAGGATATATGACGCTACAGACGTATATACTGTACCGTCCGAGAAGTAGGGTTCGACAGGCCAGGAATGTTGTCAAATATTGCATCCGAGATGTTAGGTTGCCTTAGGTTAGGATATATAACGTTGTAGACGCATGTAATGTTACCACCGAGACGTAGGGACCGACACGACTGGAATGTTGTCAAATGTTACATCCGAGATGTTAGGTTGCCTTAGGTTAGGATATATGACGTTACAGACGTATATACTGTTCCCACCGAGAGGTAGGGTTCGACAGCCCAGGAATGTTGTCAAATATTGCATCCGAGATGTTAGGTTGCCTTAGATTAGGATATACAACGTTATAGACGCATATAATGTTCCCACCGAGGAGTAGGGTCCGACACACCTGGAATGTTGTAGAGTATTACATCCGAGATGTAAGGTTGCCTTAGGTTAGAATATATAACGTTATGGATGTATATACTGTTCCCACCGAGAAGTAGGGTCCGACGCGCCAGGAATGTTGTCAAATATTGCATCCGAGATGTTAGGTTGCCTTAGATTAGGATATACAACGTTATAGACGCATATAATGTTCCCACCGAGAAGTAGGGTCCGACACGCCTGGAATGTTGTAGAATATTACATCCGAGATGTAAGGTTGCCTTAGGTTAGAATATATAACGTTATGGACGTATATACTGTTCCCACCGAGAAGTAGGGTCCGACACGCCAGGAATGTTGTCAAATATTGCATCCGAGATGTAAGGTTGCCTTAGGTTAGGATATATAACGTTATGGACGTATATACTGTTCCCACCGAGAGGTAGGGTTCGACAGGCCAGGAATGTTGTCAAATATTGCATCCGAGATGTTAGGTTGCCTTAGGTAAGGATATATGACGTTATAGACGTATATACTGTTCCCTCCGAGAAGTAGGCTTCGACAGGCCAGGAATGTTGTCAAATATTGCATCCGAGATGTTAGGTTGCCTTAGGTTAGGATATATAGCGTTATAGACGCATGTAATGTTACCACCGAGACGTAGGGACCGACACGCCTGGAATGTTGTCAAATGTTACATCCGAGGTGTTAGGTTGCCTTAGGTTAGGATATATGACGTTACAGACGTATATACTGTTCCCTCCGAGAAGTAGGGTTCGACAGGCCAGGAATGTTGTCAAATATTGCATCCGAGATGTTAGGTTGCCTCAGGTAAGGATATATGACGTTATAGACGTATATACTGTTCCCTCCGAGAAGTAGGCTTCGACAGGCCAGGAATGTTGTCAAATATTGCATCCGAGATGTTAGGTTGCCTTAGGTTAGGATATATAACGTTATAGACGCATGTAATGTTACCACCGAGACGTAGGGACCGACAAGACTGGAATGTTGTCAAATGTTACATCCGAGATATTAGGTTGCCTTAGGTTAGGATATATGACGTTACAGACGTATATACTGTTCCCACCGAGAGGTAGGGTTCGACAGGCCAGGAATGTTGTCAAATATTGCATCCGAGATGTTAGGTTGCCTTAGGTTAGGATATATAACGTTATAGACGCATGTAATGTAACCTCCGAGACGTAGGGACCGACACGCCTGGAATGTTGTCAAATGTTACATCCGAGATGTTAGGTTGCCTTATGTTAGGATATATGACGCTACAGACGTATATACTGTTCCCTCCGAGAAGTAGGGTTCGACAGGCCAGGAATGTTGTCAAATATTGCATCCGAGATGTTAGGTTGCCTTAGATTAGGATATACAACGTTATAGACGCATATAATGTTCCCACCGAGGAGTAGGGTCCGACACACCTGGAATGTTGTAGAGTATTACATCCGAGATGTAAGGTTGCCTTAGGTTAGAATATATAACGTTATGGATGTATATACTGTTCCCACCGAGAAGTAGGGTCCGACACGCCAGGAATGTTGTCAAATATTGCATCCGAGATGTTAGGTTGCCTTAGGTTAGGATATATAACGTTATAGACGCATGTAATGTTACCTCCGAGACGTAGGGACCGACACGCCTGGAATGTTGTCAAGTGTTACATCCGAGATGTTAGGTTGCCTTATGTTAGGATATATGACGTTATAGACGTATATACTGTTCCCTCCGAGAAGTAGGGTTCGACAGGCCAGGAATGTTGTCAGATATTGCATCCGAGATGTTAGGTTGCCTTAGGTTATAATATATACCGTTATAGACGCATATAATGTTCCCACCGAGAAGTAGGGTCCGACACGCCTGGAATGTTGTAGAATAATACATCCGAGATGTCAGGTTGCCTTAGGTTAGGATATATAACGTTATAGACGTATATACTGTTCCCTCCGAGAAGTAGGGTTCGACGGGCCAGGAATGTTGTCAAATATTGCATCCGAGACGTTAGGTTGCCTTAGTTTAGGATATATAACGTTATAGACGTATATACTGTTCCCTCCGAGAAGTAGGGTTCGACGGGCCAGGAATGTTGTCAAATATTGCATCCGAGATGTTAGGTTGCCTTAGATTAGGATATATACCGTTATAGACGCATGTAGTGTTACCACCGAGACGTAGGGACCGACACGCCTGGAATGTTGTCAAATGTTACATCCGAGATGTTAGGTTGCCTTAGGTTAAGATATATGACGTTATAGACGTATATACTGTTCTCTCCGAGAAGTAGGTTTCGACGGGCCAAGAATGTTGTCAAATATTGCATCCGAGATGTTAGGTCGCCTTAGGATAGGATATATAACGTTATAGACGCATGTAATGTTACCACCGAGAAGTATGGTTCGACAGGCCCGGAATGTTGTCAAATATTGCATCCGAGATGTTAGGTTGCCTTAGATTAGGATATATACCGTTATAGACGTATATAATGTACCCTCCGAGAAGTAGGGTTCGACAGGCCAGGAATGTTGTCAAATATTGCATCCGAGATGTTAGGTTGCCTTAGATTAGGATATATACCGTTATAGACGCATGTAATGTTACCACCGAGACGTAGGGACCGACACGCCTGGAATGTTGTCAAATGTTACATCCGAGATGTTAGGTTGCCTTAGATTAGGATATACAACGTTATAGACGCATATAATGTTCCCACCGAGAAGTAGGGTCCGACAGGCCTGGAATGTTGTCAAATATAGCATCCGAGATGTTAGGTTGCCTTAGATTAGGATATATACCGTTATAGACGTATATAATGTTCCCTCCGAGAAGTAGGGTTCGACAGGCCAGGAATGTTGTGAAATATTGCATCCGAGATGTTAGGTTACCTTAGATTAGGATATACAACGTTATAGACGCATATAATGTTCCCACCGAGAAGTAGGGTCCGACACGCCTGGAAGGTTGTAGAATATTAAATCCGAGATGTTAGGTTGCCTTAGGTTAGGATATATACCGTTATAGACGTATATAATGTTCCCTCCGAGAAGTAGGGTTCGACAGGCCAGGAATGTTGTCAAATATTGCATCCGAGATGTTAGGTTGCCTTAGATTATGATATATACCGTTATAGACGTATATACTGTTCCCTCCGAGAAGTAGGGTTCGGCAGGCCAGGAATGTCGTCAAATATTGCATCCGAGATGTTAGGTTGCCTTAGGTTAGGATATATAACGTTATAGACGCATATAATGTTACCACCGAGACGTAGGGTCCAACACGCCTGGAATGTTGTCAAATGTTACATCCGAGATGTTAGGTTGCCTTAGGTTAGGATATATGACGTTACAGACGTATATACTGTTCCCTCCGAGAAGTAGGGTTCGACAGGCCAGGAATGTTGTCAAATTTGCATCCGAGATGTTAGATTGCCTTAGATTATGATATCGACCGTTATAGACGCATATAATATTCCCACCGAAAAGTATGCACCGACACGCCAGGAATATTGTAAAATATTACGTCTGAGATAATAGGTTGCCTTAGATTAGGATATACAACGTTATAGACGCATATAATGTTCCCACCGAGAAGTAGGGTCCGACACGCCTGGAATGATGTAGAATATTACATCCGAGATGTCAGGTTGCCTTAGGTTAGGATACATAACGTTATAGACGTATATAATGTTCCATCCGAGAAGTAGGGTTCGACACGCCAGGAATGTTGTCAAATATTACATCCGAGTTGTTACGTTGCCGTTATAGACGCATTAATGTTAGCACCGAGACGTAGGGACCGACACGCCTGGAATGTTGTCAAATGTTACATCCGAGATGTTAGGTTGCCTTAGGTTAGGATATATGACGTGATAGACGTATATACTGTTCCCTCCGAGAAGTAGGGTTCGACGGGCCAGGAATGTTGTCAAATATTGCATCCGAGATGTTAGGTTGCCTTAGGTTAGGATATATAACCGTATAGACGCATGTAATGTTACCACCGAGACGTAGGGACCGACACGACTGGAATGTTGTCAAATGTTACATCCGAGATGTTAGGTTGCCTTAGGTTAGGATATATGACGTTATAGACGCATGTAATGTAACCTCCGAGACGTAGGGACCGACACGCCTGGAATGTTGTCAAATGTTACATCCGAGATGTTAGGTTGCCTTATGTTAGGATATATGACGCTACAGACGTATATACTGTTCCCTCCGAGAAGTAGGGTTCGACAGGCCAGGAATGTTGTCAAATATTGCATCCGAGATGTTAGGTTGCCTTAGATTAGGATATACAACGTTATAGACGCATATAATGTTCCCACCGAGGAGTAGGGTCCGACACACCTGGAATGTTGTAGAGTATTACATCCGAGATGTAAGGTTGCCTTAGGTTAGAATATATAACGTTATGGATGTATATACTGTTCCCACCGAGAAGTAGGGTCCGACGCGCCAGGAATGTTGTCAAATATTGCATCCGAGATGTTAGGTTGCCTTAGATTAGGATATACAACGTTATAGACGCATATAATGTTCCCACCGAGAAGTAGGGTCCGACACGCCTGGAATGTTGTAGAATATTACATCCGAGATGTAAGGTTGCCTCAGGTTAGAATATATAACGTTATGGACGTATATACTGTTCCCACCGAGAAGTAGGGTCCGACACGCCAGGAATGTTGTCAAATATTGCATCCGAGATGTAAGGTTGCCTTAGGTTAGGATATATAACGTTATGGACGTATATACTGTTCCCACCGAGAGGTAGGGTTCGACAGGCCAGGAATGTTGTCAAATATTGCATCCTAGATGTTAGGTTGCCTTAGGTTAGGATATATAACGTTATAGACGCATGTAATGTTACCTCCGAGACGTAGGGACCGACACGCCTGGAATGTTGTCAAGTGTTACATCCGAGATGTTAGGTTGCCTTATGTTAGGATATATGACGCTACAGACGTATATACTGTACCCTCCGAGAAGTAGGGTTCGACAGGCCAGGAATGTTGTCAAATATTGCATCCGAGATGTTAGGTTGCCTTAGGTTAGGATATATAACGTTGTAGACGCATGTAATGTTACCACCGAGACGTAGGGACCGACACGACTGGAATGTTGTCAAATGTTACATCCGAGATGTTAGGTTGCCTTAGGTTAGGATATATGACGTTACAGACGTATATACTGTTCCCACCGAGAGGTAGGGTTCGACAGCCCAGGAATGTTGTCAAATATTGCATCCGAGATGTTAGGTTGCCTTAGATTAGGATATACAACGTTATAGACGCATATAATGTTCCCACCGAGGAGTAGGGTCCGACACACCTGGAATGTTGTAGAGTATTACATCCGAGATGTAAGGTTGCCTTAGGTTAGAATATATAACGTTATGGATGTATATACTGTTCCCACCGAGAAGTAGGGTCCGACGCGCCAGGAATGTTGTCAAATATTGCATCCGAGATGTTAGGTTGCCTTAGATTAGGATATACAACGTTATAGACGCATATAATGTTCCCACCGAGAAGTAGGGTCCGACACGCCTGGAATGTTGTAGAATATTACATCCGAGATGTAAGGTTGCCTTAGGTTAGAATATATAACGTTATGGACGTATATACTGTTCCCACCGAGAAGTAGGGTCCGACACGCCAGGAATGTTGTCAAATATTGCATCCGAGATGTAAGGTTGCCTTAGGTTAGGATATATAACGTTATGGACGTATATACTGTTCCCACCGAGAGGTAGGGTTCGACAGGCCAGGAATGTTGTCAAATATTGCATCCGAGATGTTAGGTTGCCTTAGGTAAGGATATATGACGTTATAGACGTATATACTGTTCCCTCCGAGAAGTAGGCTTCGACAGGCCAGGAATGTTGTCAAATATTGCATCCGAGATGTTAGGTTGCCTTAGGTTAGGATATATAGCGTTATAGACGCATGTAATGTTACCACCGAGACGTAGGGACCGACACGCCTGGAATGTTGTCAAATGTTACATCCGAGGTGTTAGGTTGCCTTAGGTTAGGATATATGACGTTACAGACGTATATACTGTTCCCTCCGAGAAGTAGGGTTCGACAGGCCAGGAATGTTGTCAAATATTGCATCCGAGATGTTAGGTTGCCTCAGGTAAGGATATATGACGTTATAGACGTATATACTGTTCCCTCCGAGAAGTAGGCTTCGACAGGCCAGGAATGTTGTCAAATATTGCATCCGAGATGTTAGGTTGCCTTAGGTTAGGATATATAACGTTATAGACGCATGTAATGTTACCACCGAGACGTAGGGACCGACAAGACTGGAATGTTGTCAAATGTTACATCCGAGATGTTAGGTTGCCTTAGGTTAGGATATATGACGTTACAGACGTATATACTGTTCCCACCGAGAGGTAGGGTTCGACAGGCCAGGAATGTTGTCAAATATTGCATCCGAGATGTTAGGTTGCCTTAGGTTAGGATATATAACGTTATAGACGCATGTAATGTAACCTCCGAGACGTAGGGACCGACACGCCTGGAATGTTGTCAAATGTTACATCCGAGATGTTAGGTTGCCTTATGTTAGGATATATGACGCTACAGACGTATATACTGTTCCCTCCGAGAAGTAGGGTTCGACAGGCCAGGAATGTTGTCAAATATTGCATCCGAGATGTTAGGTTGCCTTAGATTAGGATATACAACGTTATAGACGCATATAATGTTCCCACCGAGGAGTAGGGTCCGACACACCTGGAATGTTGTAGAGTATTACATCCGAGATGTAAGGTTGCCTTAGGTTAGAATATATAACGTTATGGATGTATATACTGTTCCCACCGAGAAGTAGGGTCCGACACGCCAGGAATGTTGTCAAATATTGCATCCGAGATGTTAGGTTGCCTTAGGTTAGGATATATAACGTTATAGACGCATGTAATGTTACCTCCGAGACGTAGGGACCGACACGCCTGGAATGTTGTCAAGTGTTACATCCGAGATGTTAGGTTGCCTTATGTTAGGATATATGACGTTATAGACGTATATACTGTTCCCTCCGAGAAGTAGGGTTCGACAGGCCAGGAATGTTGTCAGATATTGCATCCGAGATGTTAGGTTGCCTTAGGTTATAATATATACCGTTATAGACGCATATAATGTTCCCACCGAGAAGTAGGGTCCGACACGCCTGGAATGTTGTAGAATAATACATCCGAGATGTCAGGTTGCCTTAGGTTAGGATATATAACGTTATAGACGTATATACTGTTCCCTCCGAGAAGTAGGGTTCGACGGGCCAGGAATGTTGTCAAATATTGCATCCGAGACGTTAGGTTGCCTTAGTTTAGGATATATAACGTTATAGACGTATATACTGTTCCCTCCGAGAAGTAGGGTTCGACGGGCCAGGAATGTTGTCAAATATTGCATCCGAGATGTTAGGTTGCCTTAGATTAGGATATATACCGTTATAGACGCATGTAGTGTTACCACCGAGACGTAGGGACCGACACGCCTGGAATGTTGTCAAATGTTACATCCGAGATGTTAGGTTGCCTTAGGTTAAGATATATGACGTTATAGACGTATATACTGTTCTCTCCGAGAAGTAGGTTTCGACGGGCCAAGAATGTTGTCAAATATTGCATCCGAGATGTTAGGTCGCCTTAGGATAGGATATATAACGTTATAGACGCATGTAATGTTACCACCGAGAAGTATGGTTCGACAGGCCCGGAATGTTGTCAAATATTGCATCCGAGATGTTAGGTTGCCTTAGATTAGGATATATACCGTTATAGACGTATATAATGTACCCTCCGAGAAGTAGGGTTCGACAGGCCAGGAATGTTGTCAAATATTGCATCCGAGATGTTAGGTTGCCTTAGGTTAGGATATATAACGTTATAGACGCATGTAATGTTACCACCGAGACGTAGGGACCGACACGACTGGAATGTTGTCAAATGTTACATCCGAGATGTTAGGTTGCCTTAGGTTAGGATATATGACGTTACAGACGTATATACTGTTCCCACCGAGAGGTAGGGTTCGACAGGCCAGGAATGTTGTCGAATATTGCATCCGAGATGTTAGGTTGCCTTAGGTTAGGATATATATCGTTATAGACGCATGTAATGTTACCACCGAGACGTAGGGACCGACACGATTGGAATGTTGTCAAGTGTTACATCCGAGATGTTAGGTTGCCTTAGGTTAGGATATATGACGTTACAGACGTATATACTGTTCCCTCCGGGAAGTAGGGTTCGACAGGCCAGGAATGTTGTCAAATATTGCATCCGAGATGTTAGGTTGCCTTAGATTATGATATATACCGTTATAGACGTATATACTGTTCCCTCCGAGAAGTAGGTTTCCACAGGCCAGGAATGTTGTCAAATATTGCATCCAAGATGTTAGGCTGCCTTAGATTAGGGTATACAACGTTATAGACGCATATAATGTTCCCACTGAGATGTAGGGTCCGACACGCCTGGAAGGTTGTAGAATATTACATCCGAGATGTAAGGTTGCCTTAGGTTAGGATATATAACGTTATAGATGTATATACTGTTCCCTCCGAGAAGTAGGGTTCGACAGGCCAGGAATGTTGTCAGATATTGCATCCAAGATGTTAGGCTGCCTTAGATTAGGGTATACAACGTTATAGACGCATATAATGTTCCCACCGAGAAGTAGGGTCCGACACGCCTGGAAGGTTGTAGAATATTACATCCGAGATGTAAGGTTGCCTTAGGTTAGGATATATAACGTTATAGATGTATATACTGTTCCCTCCGAGAAGTAGGGATCGACAGGCCAGGAATGTTGTCAAATATTGCATCCGAGATGTTAGGTTGCCTTAGATTAGGATATATACCGTTATAGACGCATGTAATGTTACCACCGAGACGTAGGGACCGACACGCCTGGAATGTTGTCAAATATTGCATCCGAGATGTTAGGTTGCCTTAGATTAGGATATATACCGTTATAGACGCATGTAGTGTTACCACCGAGACGTAGGGACCGACACGCCTGGAATGTTGTCAAATGTTACATCCGAGATGTTAGGTTGCCTTAGGTTAAGATATATGACGTTATAGACGTATATACTGTTCTCTCCGAGAAGTAGGTTTCGACGGGCCAAGAATGTTGTCAAATATTGCATCCGAGATGTTAGGTCGCCTTAGGATAGGATATATATCGTTATAGACGCATGTAATGTTACCACCGAGAAGTATGGTTCGACAGGCCCGGAATGTTGTCAAATATTGCATCCGAGATGTTAGGTTGCCTTAGATTAGGATATATACCGTTATAGACGTATATAATGTACCCTCCGAGAAGTAGGGTTCGACAGGCCAGGAATGTTGTCAAATATTGCATCCGAGATGTTAGGTTGCCTTAGGTTAGGATATATAACGTTATAGACGCATGTAATGTTACCACCGAGACGTAGGGACCGACACGACTGGAATGTTGTCAAATGTTACATCCGAGATGTTAGGTTGCCTTAGGTTAGGATATATGACGTTACAGACGTATATACTGTTCCCACCGAGAGGTAGGGTTCGACAGGCCAGGAATGTTGTCGAATATTGCATCCGAGATGTTAGGTTGCCTTAGGTTAGGATATATAACGTTATAGACGCATGTAATGTTACCACCGAGACGTAGGGACCGACACGATTGGAATGTTGTCAAGTGTTACATCCGAGATGTTAGGTTGCCTTAGGTTAGGATATATGACGTTACAGACGTATATACTGTTCCCTCCGGGAAGTAGGGTTCGACAGGCCAGGAATGTTGTCAAATATTGCATCCGAGATGTTAGGTTGCCTTAGATTATGATATATACCGTTATAGACGTATATACTGTTCCCTCCGAGAAGTAGGTTTCGACAGGCCAGGAATGTTGTCAAATATTGCATCCAAGATGTTAGGCTGCCTTAGATTAGGATATACAACGTTATAGACGCATATAATGTTCCCACTGAGATGTAGGGTCCGACACGCCTCGAAGGTTGTAGAATATTACATCCGAGATGTAAGGTTGCCTTAGGTTAGGATATATAACGTTATAGATGGATATACTGTTCCCTCCGAGAAGTAGGGTTCGACAGGCCAGGAATGTTGTCAAATATTGCATCCGAGATGTTAGGTTGCCTTAGATTAGGATATATACCGTTATAGACGCATGTAATGTTACCACCGAGACGTAGGGACCGACACGCCTGGAATGTTGTCAAATGTTACATCCGAGATGTTAGGTTGCCTTAGGTTAAGATATATGACGTTATAGACGTATATACTGTTCTCTCCGAGAAGTAGGGTTCGACGGGCCAAGAATGTTGTCAAATATTGCATCCGAGATGTTAGGTTGCCTTAGATTAGGATATATACCGTTATAGACGTATATAATGTACCCTCCGAGAAGTAGGGTTCGACAGGCCAGGAATGTTGTCAAATATTGCATCCGAGATGTTAGGTTGCCTTAGGTTAGGATATATAACGTTATAGACGCATGTAATGTTACCACCGAGACGTAGGGACCGACACGACTGGAATGTTGTCAAATGTTACATCCGAGATGTTAGGTTGCCTTAGGTTAGGAAATATGACGTTACAGACGTATATACTGTTCCCACCGAGAGGTAGGGTTCGACAGGCCAGGAATGTTGTCAAATATTGCATCCAAGATGTTAGGCTGCCTTAGATTAGGATATACAACGTTATAGACGCATATAATGTTCCCACCGTGAAGTAGGTTCCGACACGCCTGGAATGTTGTAGAATATTACATCCGAGATGTAAGGTTGCCTTTGGTTAGGATATATAACGTTATGGACGTATATACTGTTCCCACCGAGAAGTAGGGTCCGAAACGCCAGGAATGTTGTAAAATATTACATCCGAGTTGTTACGTTGCCGTTATAGACGCATTAATGTTACCACCGAGACGTAGGGACCGACACGCCTGGAATGTTGTCAAATGTTACATCCGACATGTTAGGTTGCCTTAGGTTAGGATATATGACGTTACAGACGTATATACTTTTCCCTCCGAGAAGTAGGGTTCGACAGGCCAGGAATGTTGTCAAATATTGCATCCGAGATGTTAGATTGCCTTAGATTATGATACATACCGTTATAGACGCATATAATGTTCCCACCGAGAAGTAGGGTCCGACACGCCTGGAAGGTTGTAGAATATTACATCCGAGATGTCAGGTTGCCTTAGGTTAGGATATATACCGTTATAGACATATATACTGTTCCCTCCGAGAAGTAGGGTTCGACAGGCCAGGAATGTTGTCAAATATTGCATCCGTGATGTTAGGTTGCCTTAGGTTAGGATATATAACGTTATAGACGCATGTAATGTTACCACCGAGACGTAGGGACCGACACGCCTGGAATGTTGTCAAATGTTACATCCGAGATGTTAGGTTGCCTTAGGTTAGGATATATGACGTGATAGACGTATATACTGTTCCCTCCGAGAAGTAGGGTTCGACGGGCCAGGAATGTTGTCAAATATTGCATCCGAGATGTTAGGTCGCCTTAGGTTAGGATATATAACGTTATAGACGCATGTAATGTTACCACCGAGACGTAGGGACCGACACGCCAGTAATGTTGTCAAATGTTACATCCGAGATGTTAGGTTGCCTTAGGTTAGGATTTATGACGTTACAGACGTATATACTGTTCCCTCCGAGAAGTAGGGTTCGACGGGCCAGGAATGTTGTCAAATATTGCATCCGAGATGTTAGGTCGCCTTAGGTTAGGATATATAACGTTATAGACGCATGTAATGTTACCACCGAGACGTAGGGACCGACACGCCTGGAATGTTGTCAAATGTTACATCCGAGATGTTAGGTTGCCTTAGGTTAGGATATATGACGTTACAGACGTATATACTTTTCCCTCCGAGAAGTAGGGTTCGACAGGCCAGGAATGTTGTCAAATATTGCATCCGAGATGTTAGGTTGCCTTAGATTATGATACATACCGTTATAGACGCATATAATGTTCCCACCGAGAAGTAGGGTCCGACACGCCTGGAAGGTTGTAGAATATTACATCCGAGATGTCAGGTTGCCTTGGGTTAGGATATATACCGTTATAGACATATATACTGTTCCCTCCGAGAAGTAGGGTTCGACAGGCCAGGAATGTTGTCAAATATTGCATCCGTGATGTTAGGTTGCCTTAGGTTAGGATATATAACGTTATAGACGCATGTAATGTTACCACCGAGACGTAGGGACCGACACGCCTGGAATGTTGTCAAATGTTACATCCGAGATGTTAGGTTGCCTTAGGTTAGGATATATGACGTGATAGACGTATATACTGTTCCCTCCGAGAAGTAGGGTTCGACGGGCCAGGAATGTTGTCAAATATTGCATCCGAGATGTTAGGTCGCCTTAGGTTAGGATATATAACGTTATAGACGCATGTAATGTTACCACCGAGACGTAGGGACCGACACGCCTGTAATGTTGTCGAATGTTACATGCGAGATGTTAGGTTGCCTTAGGTTAGGATATATGACGTTACAGACGTATATACTGTTCCCTCCGAGAAGTAGTGTTCGACAGGCCAGGAATGTTGTCAAATATTGCATCCGAGATGTTAGGTTGCCTTAGATTAGGATATATACCGTTATAGACGTATATAATGTACCCTCCGAGAAGTAGGGTTCGACAGGCCAGGAATGTTGTCAAATATTGCATCCGAGATGTTAGGTTGCCTTAGGTTAGGATATATAACGTTATAGACGCATGTAATGTTACCACCGAGACGTAGGGACCGACAAGACTGGAATGTTGTCAAATGTTACATCCGAGATGTTAGGTTGCCTTAGGTTAGGATATATGACGTTACAGACGTATATACTGTTCCCACCGAGAGGTAGGGTTCGACAGGCCAGGAATGTTGTCAAATATTGCATCCGAGATGTTAGGTTGCCTTAGGTTAGGATATATAACGTTATAGACGCATGTAATGTAACCTCCGAGACGTAGGGACCGACACCCCTGGAATGTTGTCAAATGTTACATCCGAGATGTTAGGTTGCCTTATGTTAGGATATATGACGCTACAGACGTATATACTGTTCCCTCCGAGAAGTAGGGTTCGACAGGCCAGGAATGTTGTCAAATATTGCATCCGAGATGTTAGGTTGCCTTAGATTAGGATATACAACGTTATAGACGCATATAATGTTCCCACCGAGGAGTAGGGTCCGACACACCTGGAATGTTGTAGAGTATTACATCCGAGATGTAAGGTTGCCTTAGGTTAGAATATATAACGTTATGGATGTATATACTGTTCCCACCGAGAAGTAGGGTCCGACACGCCAGGAATGTTGTCAAATATTGCATCCGAGATGTTAGGTTGCCTTAGGTTAGGATATATAACGTTATAGACGCATGTAATGTTACCTCCGAGACGTAGGGACCGACACGCCTGGAATGTTGTCAAGTGTTACATCCGAGATGTTAGGTTGCCTTATGTTAGGATATATGACGTTATAGACGTATATACTGTTCCCTCCGAGAAGTAGGGTTCGACAGGCCAGGAATGTTGTCAGATATTGCATCCGAGATGTTAGGTTGCCTTAGGTTATAATATATACCGTTATAGACGCATATAATGTTCCCACCGAGAAGTAGGGTCCGACACGCCTGGAATGTTGTAGAATAATACATCCGAGATGTCAGGTTGCCTTAGGTTAGGATATATAACGTTATAGACGTATATACTGTTCCCTCCGAGAAGTAGGGTTCGACGGGCCAGGAATGTTGTCAAATATTGCATCCGAGACGTTAGGTTGCCTTAGTTTAGGATATATAACGTTATAGACGTATATACTGTTCCCTCCGAGAAGTAGGGTTCGACGGGCCAGGAATGTTGTCAAATATTGCATCCGAGATGTTAGGTTGCCTTAGATTAGGATATATACCGTTATAGACGCATGTAGTGTTACCACCGAGACGTAGGGACCGACACGCCTGGAATGTTGTCAAATGTTACATCCGAGATGTTAGGTTGCCTTAGGTTAAGATATATGACGTTATAGACGTATATACTGTTCTCTCCGAGAAGTAGGTTTCGACGGGCCAAGAATGTTGTCAAATATTGCATCCGAGATGTTAGGTCGCCTTAGGATAGGATATATAACGTTATAGACGCATGTAATGTTACCACCGAGAAGTATGGTTCGACAGGCCCGGAATGTTGTCAAATATTGCATCCGAGATGTTAGGTTGCCTTAGATTAGGATATATACCGTTATAGACGTATATAATGTACCCTCCGAGAAGTAGGGTTCGACAGGCCAGGAATGTTGTCAAATATTGCATCCGAGATGTTAGGTTGCCTTAGATTAGGATATATACCGTTATAGACGCATGTAATGTTACCACCGAGACGTAGGGACCGACACGCCTGGAATGTTGTCAAATGTTACATCCGAGATGTTAGGTTGCCTTAGATTAGGATATACAACGTTATAGACGCATATAATGTTCCCACCGAGAAGTAGGGTCCGACAGGCCTGGAATGTTGTCAAATATAGCATCCGAGATGTTAGGTTGCCTTAGATTAGGATATATACCGTTATAGACGTATATAATGTTCCCTCCGAGAAGTAGGGTTCGACAGGCCAGGAATGTTGTGAAATATTGCATCCGAGATGTTAGGTTACCTTAGATTAGGATATACAACGTTATAGACGCATATAATGTTCCCACCGAGAAGTAGGGTCCGACACGCCTGGAAGGTTGTAGAATATTAAATCCGAGATGTTAGGTTGCCTTAGGTTAGGATATATACCGTTATAGACGTATATAATGTTCCCTCCGAGAAGTAGGGTTCGACAGGCCAGGAATGTTGTCAAATATTGCATCCGAGATGTTAGGTTGCCTTAGATTATGATATATACCGTTATAGACGTATATACTGTTCCCTCCGAGAAGTAGGGTTCGGCAGGCCAGGAATGTCGTCAAATATTGCATCCGAGATGTTAGGTTGCCTTAGGTTAGGATATATAACGTTATAGACGCATATAATGTTACCACCGAGACGTAGGGTCCAACACGCCTGGAATGTTGTCAAATGTTACATCCGAGATGTTAGGTTGCCTTAGGTTAGGATATATGACGTTACAGACGTATATACTGTTCCCTCCGAGAAGTAGGGTTCGACAGGCCAGGAATGTTGTCAAATTTGCATCCGAGATGTTAGATTGCCTTAGATTATGATATCGACCGTTATAGACGCATATAATATTCCCACCGAAAAGTATGCACCGACACGCCAGGAATATTGTAAAATATTACGTCTGAGATAATAGGTTGCCTTAGATTAGGATATACAACGTTATAGACGCATATAATGTTCCCACCGAGAAGTAGGGTCCGACACGCCTGGAATGATGTAGAATATTACATCCGAGATGTCAGGTTGCCTTAGGTTAGGATACATAACGTTATAGACGTATATAATGTTCCATCCGAGAAGTAGGGTTCGACACGCCAGGAATGTTGTCAAATATTACATCCGAGTTGTTACGTTGCCGTTATAGACGCATTAATGTTAGCACCGAGACGTAGGGACCGACACGCCTGGAATGTTGTCAAATGTTACATCCGAGATGTTAGGTTGCCTTAGGTTAGGATATATGACGTGATAGACGTATATACTGTTCCCTCCGAGAAGTAGGGTTCGACGGGCCAGGAATGTTGTCAAATATTGCATCCGAGATGTTAGGTTGCCTTAGATTAGGATATATACCGTTATAGACGTATATACTGTTCCCTCCGAGAAGTAGGGTTCGACAGGCCAGGAATGTTGTCAAATATTGCATCCGAGATGTTAGGTTGCCTTAGGTTAGGATATATAACCGTATAGACGCATGTAATGTTACCACAGAGACGTAGGGACCGACACGACTGGAATGTTGTCAAATGTTACATCCGAGATGTTAGGTTGCCTTAGGTTAGGATATATGACGTTATAGACGCATGTAATGTAACCTCCGAGACGTAGGGACCGACACGCCTGGAATGTTGTCAAATGTTACATCCGAGATGTTAGGTTGCCTTATGTTAGGATATATGACGCTACAGACGTATATACTGTTCCCTCCGAGAAGTAGGGTTCGACAGGCCAGGAATGTTGTCAAATATTGCATCCGAGATGTTAGGTTGCCTTAGATTAGGATATACAACGTTATAGACGCATATAATGTTCCCACCGAGGAGTAGGGTCCGACACACCTGGAATGTTGTAGAGTATTACATCCGAGATGTAAGGTTGCCTTAGGTTAGAATATATAACGTTATGGATGTATATACTGTTCCCACCGAGAAGTAGGGTCCGACGCGCCAGGAATGTTGTCAAATATTGCATCCGAGATGTTAGGTTGCCTTAGATTAGGATATACAACGTTATAGACGCATATAATGTTCCCACCGAGAAGTAGGGTCCGACACGCCTGGAATGTTGTAGAATATTACATCCGAGATGTAAGGTTGCCTCAGGTTAGAATATATAACGTTATGGACGTATATACTGTTCCCACCGAGAAGTAGGGTCCGACACGCCAGGAATGTTGTCAAATATTGCATCCGAGATGTAAGGTTGCCTTAGGTTAGGATATATAACGTTATGGACGTATATACTGTTCCCACCGAGAGGTAGGGTTCGACAGGCCAGGAATGTTGTCAAATATTGCATCCTAGATGTTAGGTTGCCTTAGGTTAGGATATATAACGTTATAGACGCATGTAATGTTACCTCCGAGACGTAGGGACCGACACTCCTGGAATGTTGTCAAGTGTTACATCCGAGATGTTAGGTTGCCTTATGTTAGGATATATGACGCTACAGACGTATATACTGTACCCTCCGAGAAGTAGGGTTCGACAGGCCAGGAATGTTGTCAAATATTGCATCCGAGATGTTAGGTTGCCTTAGGTTAGGATATATAACGTTGTAGACGCATGTAATGTTACCACCGAGACGTAGGGACCGACACGACTGGAATGTTGTCAAATGTTACATCCGAGATGTTAGGTTGCCTTAGGTTAGGATATATGACGTTACAGACGTATATACTGTTCCCACCGAGAGGTAGGGTTCGACAGCCCAGGAATGTTGTCAAATATTGCATCCGAGATGTTAGGTTGCCTTAGATTAGGATATACAACGTTATAGACGCATATAATGTTCCCACCGAGGAGTAGGGTCCGACACACCTGGAATGTTGTAGAGTATTACATCCGAGATGTAAGGTTGCCTTAGGTTAGAATATATAACGTTATGGATGTATATACTGTTCCCACCGAGAAGTAGGGTCCGACGCGCCAGGAATGTTGTCAAATATTGCATCCGAGATGTTAGGTTGCCTTAGATTAGGATATACAACGTTATAGACGCATATAATGTTCCCACCGAGAAGTAGGGTCCGACACGCCTGGAATGTTGTAGAATATTACATCCGAGATGTAAGGTTGCCTTAGGTTAGAATATATAACGTTATGGACGTATATACTGTTCCCACCGAGAAGTAGGGTCCGACACGCCAGGAATGTTGTCAAATATTGCATCCGAGATGTAAGGTTGCCTTAGGTTAGGATATATAACGTTATGGACGTATATACTGTTCCCACCGAGAGGTAGGGTTCGACAGGCCAGGAATGTTGTCAAATATTGCATCCGAGATGTTAGGTTGCCTTAGGTAAGGATATATGACGTTATAGACGTATATACTGTTCCCTCCGAGAAGTAGGCTTCGACAGGCCAGGAATGTTGTCAAATATTGCATCCGAGATGTTAGGTTGCCTTAGGTTAGGATATATAGCGTTATAGACGCATGTAATGTTACCACCGAGACGTAGGGACCGACACGCCTGGAATGTTGTCAAATGTTACATCCGAGGTGTTAGGTTGCCTTAGGTTAGGATATATGACGTTACAGACGTATATACTGTTCCCTCCGAGAAGTAGGGTTCGACAGGCCAGGAATGTTGTCAAATATTGCATCCGAGATGTTAGGTTGCCTCAGGTAAGGATATATGACGTTATAGACGTATATACTGTTCCCTCCGAGAAGTAGGCTTCGACAGGCCAGGAATGTTGTCAAATATTGCATCCGAGATGTTAGGTTGCCTTAGGTTAGGATATATAACGTTATAGACGCATGTAATGTTACCACCGAGACGTAGGGACCGACAAGACTGGAATGTTGTCAAATGTTACATCCGAGATGTTAGGTTGCCTTAGGTTAGGATATATGACGTTACAGACGTATATACTGTTCCCACCGAGAGGTAGGGTTCGACAGGCCAGGAATGTTGTCAAATATTGCATCCGAGATGTTAGGTTGCCTTAGGTTAGGATATATAACGTTATAGACGCATGTAATGTAACCTCCGAGACGTAGGGACCGACACGCCTGGAATGTTGTCAAATGTTACATCCGAGATGTTAGGTTGCCTAATGTTAGGATATATGACGCTACAGACGTATATACTGTTCCCTCCGAGAAGTAGGGTTCGACAGGCCAGGAATGTTGTCAAATATTGCATCCGAGATGTTAGGTTGCCTTAGATTAGGATATACAACGTTATAGACGCATATAATGTTCCCACCGAGGAGTAGGGTCCGACACACCTGGAATGTTGTAGAGTATTACATCCGAGATGTAAGGTTGCCTTAGGTTAGAATATATAACGTTATGGATGTATATACTGTTCCCACCGAGAAGTAGGGTCCGACACGCCAGGAATGTTGTCAAATATTGCATCCGAGATGTTAGGTTGCCTTAGGTTAGGATATATAACGTTATAGACGCATGTAATGTTACCTCCGAGACGTAGGGACCGACACGCCTGGAATGTTGTCAAGTGTTACATCCGAGATGTTAGGTTGCCTTATGTTAGGATATATGACGTTATAGACGTATATACTGTTCCCTCCGAGAAGTAGGGTTCGACAGGCCAGGAATGTTGTCAGATATTGCATCCGAGATGTTAGGTTGCCTTAGGTTATAATATATACCGTTATAGACGCATATAATGTTCCCACCGAGAAGTAGGGTCCGACACGCCTGGAATGTTGTAGAATAATACATCCGAGATGTCAGGTTGCCTTAGGTTAGGATATATAACGTTATAGACGTATATACTGTTCCCTCCGAGAAGTAGGGTTCGACGGGCCAGGAATGTTGTCAAATATTGCATCCGAGACGTTAGGTTGCCTTAGTTTAGGATATATAACGTTATAGACGTATATACTGTTCCCTCCGAGAAGTAGGGTTCGACGGGCCAGGAATGTTGTCAAATATTGCATCCGAGATGTTAGGTTGCCTTAGATTAGGATATATACCGTTATAGACGCATGTAGTGTTACCACCGAGACGTAGGGACCGACACGCCTGGAATGTTGTCAAATGTTACATCCGAGATGTTAGGTTGCCTTAGGTTAAGATATATGACGTTATAGACGTATATACTGTTCTCTCCGAGAAGTAGGTTTCGACGGGCCAAGAATGTTGTCAAATATTGCATCCGAGATGTTAGGTCGCCTTAGGATAGGATATATAACGTTATAGACGCATGTAATGTTACCACCGAGAAGTATGGTTCGACAGGCCCGGAATGTTGTCAAATATTGCATCCGAGATGTTAGGTTGCCTTAGATTAGGATATATACCGTTATAGACGTATATAATGTACCCTCCGAGAAGTAGGGTTCGACAGGCCAGGAATGTTGTCAAATATTGCATCCGAGATGTTAGGTTGCCTTAGGTTAGGATATATAACGTTATAGACGCATGTAATGTTACCACCGAGACGTAGGGACCGACACGACTGGAATGTTGTCAAATGTTACATCCGAGATGTTAGGTTGCCTTAGGTTAGGATATATGACGTTACAGACGTATATACTGTTCCCACCGAGAGGTAGGGTTCGACAGGCCAGGAATGTTGTCGAATATTGCATCCGAGATGTTAGGTTGCCTTAGGTTAGGATATATATCGTTATAGACGCATGTAATGTTACCACCGAGACGTAGGGACCGACACGATTGGAATGTTGTCAAGTGTTACATCCGAGATGTTAGGTTGCCTTAGGTTAGGATATATGACGTTACAGACGTATATACTGTTCCCTCCGGGAAGTAGGGTTCGACAGGCCAGGAATGTTGTCAAATATTGCATCCGAGATGTTAGGTTGCCTTAGATTATGATATATACCGTTATAGACGTATATACTGTTCCCTCCGAGAAGTAGGTTTCCACAGGCCAGGAATGTTGTCAAATATTGCATCCAAGATGTTAGGCTGCCTTAGATTAGGGTATACAACGTTATAGACGCATATAATGTTCCCACTGAGATGTAGGGTCCGACACGCCTGGAAGGTTGTAGAATATTACATCCGAGATGTAAGGTTGCCTTAGGTTAGGATATATAACGTTATAGATGTATATACTGTTCCCTCCGAGAAGTAGGGTTCGACAGGCCAGGAATGTTGTCAGATATTGCATCCAAGATGTTAGGCTGCCTTAGATTAGGGTATACAACGTTATAGACGCATATAATGTTCCCACCGAGAAGTAGGGTCCGACACGCCTGGAAGGTTGTAGAATATTACATCCGAGATGTAAGGTTGCCTTAGGTTAGGATATATAACGTTATAGATGTATATACTGTTCCCTCCGAGAAGTAGGGATCGACAGGCCAGGAATGTTGTCAAATATTGCATCCGAGATGTTAGGTTGCCTTAGATTAGGATATATACCGTTATAGACGCATGTAATGTTACCACCGAGACGTAGGGACCGACACGCCTGGAATGTTGTCAAATATTGCATCCGAGATGTTAGGTTGCCTTAGATTAGGATATATACCGTTATAGACGCATGTAGTGTTACCACCGAGACGTAGGGACCGACACGCCTGGAATGTTGTCAAATGTTACATCCGAGATGTTAGGTTGCCTTAGGTTAAGATATATGACGTTATAGACGTATATACTGTTCTCTCCGAGAAGTAGGTTTCGACGGGCCAAGAATGTTGTCAAATATTGCATCCGAGATGTTAGGTCGCCTTAGGATAGGATATATATCGTTATAGACGCATGTAATGTTACCACCGAGAAGTATGGTTCGACAGGCCCGGAATGTTGTCAAATATTGCATCCGAGATGTTAGGTTGCCTTAGATTAGGATATATACCGTTATAGACGTATATAATGTACCCTCCGAGAAGTAGGGTTCGACAGGCCAGGAATGTTGTCAAATATTGCATCCGAGATGTTAGGTTGCCTTAGGTTAGGATATATAACGTTATAGACGCATGTAATGTTACCACCGAGACGTAGGGACCGACACGACTGGAATGTTGTCAAATGTTACATCCGAGATGTTAGGTTGCCTTAGGTTAGGATATATGACGTTACAGACGTATATACTGTTCCCACCGAGAGGTAGGGTTCGACAGGCCAGGAATGTTGTCGAATATTGCATCCGAGATGTTAGGTTGCCTTAGGTTAGGATATATAACGTTATAGACGCATGTAATGTTACCACCGAGACGTAGGGACCGACACGATTGGAATGTTGTCAAGTGTTACATCCGAGATGTTAGGTTGCCTTAGGTTAGGATATATGACGTTACAGACGTATATACTGTTCCCTCCGGGAAGTAGGGTTCGACAGGCCAGGAATGTTGTCAAATATTGCATCCGAGATGTTAGGTTGCCTTAGATTATGATATATACCGTTATAGACGTATATACTGTTCCCTCCGAGAAGTAGGTTTCGACAGGCCAGGAATGTTGTCAAATATTGCATCCAAGATGTTAGGCTGCCTTAGATTAGGATATACAACGTTATAGACGCATATAATGTTCCCACTGAGATGTAGGGTCCGACACGCCTCGAAGGTTGTAGAATATTACATCCGAGATGTAAGGTTGCCTTAGGTTAGGATATATAACGTTATAGATGGATATACTGTTCCCTCCGAGAAGTAGGGTTCGACAGGCCAGGAATGTTGTCAAATATTGCATCCGAGATGTTAGGTTGCCTTAGATTAGGATATATACCGTTATAGACGCATGTAATGTTACCACCGAGACGTAGGGACCGACACGCCTGGAATGTTGTCAAATGTTACATCCGAGATGTTAGGTTGCCTTAGGTTAAGATATATGACGTTATAGACGTATATACTGTTCTCTCCGAGAAGTAGGGTTCGACGGGCCAAGAATGTTGTCAAATATTGCATCCGAGATGTTAGGTTGCCTTAGATTAGGATATATACCGTTATAGACGTATATAATGTACCCTCCGAGAAGTAGGGTTCGACAGGCCAGGAATGTTGTCAAATATTGCATCCGAGATGTTAGGTTGCCTTAGGTTAGGATATATAACGTTATAGACGCATGTAATGTTACCACCGAGACGTAGGGACCGACACGACTGGAATGTTGTCAAATGTTACATCCGAGATGTTAGGTTGCCTTAGGTTAGGAAATATGACGTTACAGACGTATATACTGTTCCCACCGAGAGGTAGGGTTCGACAGGCCAGGAATGTTGTCAAATATTGCATCCGAGATGTTAGGTTGCCTTAGGTTAGGATATATAACGTTATAGACGCATGTAATGTTACCTCCGAGACGTTGGGACCGACACGCCTGGAATGTTGTCAAATGTTACATCCGAAATGTTAGGTTGCCTTATGTTAGGATATATGACGCTACAGACGTATATACTGTTCCCTCCGAGAAGTAGGGTTCGACAGGCCAGGAATGTTGTCAAATATTGCATCCGAGATGTTAGGTTGCCTTAGATTAGGATATACAACGTTATAGACGCATATAATGTTCCCACCGACGAGTAGGGTCCGACACGCCTGGAATGTTGTAGAATATTACATCCGAGATGTAAGGTTGCCTTAGGTTAGAAAATATAACGTTATGGACGTATATACTGTTCCCACCGAGTAGTAGGGTCCGACACGCCAGGAATGTTGTCAAATATTACATCCGAGAAGTAAGGTTGCCTTAGGTTAGGATATATAACGTTATGGACGTACATACTGTTCCCACCGAGAAGTAGGGTCCGAAACGCCAGGAATGTTGTCAAATATTACATCCTAGTTGTTACGTTGCCGTTATAGACGCATTAATGTTACCACCGAGACGTAGGGACCGACACGCCTGGAATGTTGTCAAATGTGACATCCGAGATGTTAGGTTGCCTTAGGTTAGGATATATGTCGTTATAGACGCATATACTGTTCCCTCCGGGAAGTAGGATTCGACAGGCCAGGAATGTTGTCAAATATTGCATGCGAGATGTTAGGTTGCCTTAGATTATGATATATAGCGTTATAGACGTATATACTGTTCCCTCCGAGAAGTAGGGTTCGACAGGCCAGGAATGTTGTCAAATATTGCATCCAAGATGTTAGGCTGCCTTAGATTAGGATATACAACGTTATAGACGCATATAATGTTCCCACCGTGAAGTAGGTTCCGACACGCCTGGAATGTTGTAGAATATTACATCCGAGATGTAAGGTTGCCTTTGGTTAGGATATATAACGTTATGGACGTATATACTGTTCCCGCCGAGAAGTAGGGTCCGAAACGCCAGGAATGTTGTAAAATATTACATCCGAGTTGTTACGTTGCCGTTATAGACGCATTAATGTTACCACCGAGACGTAGGGACCGACACGCCTGGAATGTTGTCAAATGTTACATCCGACATGTTAGGTTGCCTTAGGTTAGGATATATGACGTTACAGACGTATATACTTTTCCCTCCGAGAAGTAGGGTTCGACAGGCCAGGAATGTTGTCAAATATTGCATCCGAGATGTTAGGTTGCCTTAGATTATGATACATACCGTTATAGACGCATATAATGTTCCCACCGAGAAGTAGGGTCCGACACGCCTGGAAGGTTGTAGAATATTACATCCGAGATGTCAGGTTGCCTTAGGTTAGGATATATACCGTTATAGACATATATACTGTTCCCTCCGAGAAGTAGGGTTCGACAGGCCAGGAATGTTGTCAAATATTGCATCCGTGATGTTAGGTTGCCTTAGGTTAGGATATATAACGTTATAGACGCATGTAATGTTACCACCGAGACGTAGGGACCGACACGCCTGGAATGTTGTCAAATGTTACATCCGTGATGTTAGGTTGCCTTAGGTTAGGATATATGACGTGATAGACGTATATACTGTTCCCTCCGAGAAGTTGGGTTCGACGGGCCAGGAATGTTGTCAAATATTGCATCCGAGATGTTAGGTCGCCTTAGGTTAGGATATATAACGTTATAGACGCATGTAATGTTACCACCGAGACGTAGGGACCGACACGCCAGTAATGTTGTCAAATGTTACATCCGAGATGTTAGGTTGCCTTAGGTTAGGATTTATGACGTTACAGACGTATATACTGTTCCCTCCGAGAAGTAGGGTTCGACGGGCCAGGAATGTTGTCAAATATTGCATCCGAGATGTTAGGTCGCCTTAGGTTAGGATATATAACGTTATAGACGCATGTAATGTTACCACCGAGACGTAGGGACCGACACGCCTGGAATGTTGTCAAATGTTACATCCGAGATGTTAGGTTGCCTTAGGTTAGGATATATGACGTTACAGACGTATATACTTTTCCCTCCGAGAAGTAGGGTTCGACAGGCCAGGAATGTTGTCAAATATTGCATCCGAGATGTTAGGTTGCCTTAGATTATGATACATACCGTTATAGACGCATATAATGTTCCCACCGAGAAGTAGGGTCCGACACGCCTGGAAGGTTGTAGAATATTACATCCGAGATGTCAGGTTGCCTTGGGTTAGGATATATACCGTTATAGACATATATACTGTTCCCTCCGAGAAGTAGGGTTCGACAGGCCAGGAATGTTGTCAAATATTGCATCCGTGATGTTAGGTTGCCTTAGGTTAGGATATATAACGTTATAGACGCATGTAATGTTACCACCGAGACGTAGGGACCGACACGCCTGGAATGTTGTCAAATGTTACATCCGAGATGTTAGGTTGCCTTAGGTTAGGATATATGACGTGATAGACGTATATACTGTTCCCTCCGAGAAGTAGGGTTCGACGGGCCAGGAATGTTGTCAAATATTGCATCCGAGATGTTAGGTCGCCTTAGGTTAGGATATATAACGTTATAGACGCATGTAATGTTACCACCGAGACGTAGGGACCGACACGCCTGTAATGTTGTCGAATGTTACATCCGAGATGTTAGGTTGCCTTAGGTTAGGATATATGACGTTACAGACGTATATACTGTTCCCTCCGAGAAGTAGTGTTCGACAGGCCAGGAATGTTGTCAAATATTGCATCCGAGATGTTAGGTTGCCTTAGATTAGGATATATACCGTTATAGACGTATATAATGTACCCTCCGAGAAGTAGGGTTCGACAGGCCAGGAATGTTGTCAAATATTGCATCCGAGATGTTAGGTTGCCTTAGGTTAGGATATATAACGTTATAGACGCATGTAATGTTACCACCGAGACGTAGGGACCGACAAGACTGGAATGTTGTCAAATGTTACATCCGAGATGTTAGGTTGCCTTAGGTTAGGATATATGACGTTACAGACGTATATACTGTTCCCACCGAGAGGTAGGGTTCGACAGGCCAGGAATGTTGTCAAATATTGCATCCGAGATGTTAGGTTGCCTTAGGTTAGGATATATAACGTTATAGACGCATGTAATGTAACCTCCGAGACGTAGGGACCGACACCCCTGGAATGTTGTCAAATGTTACATCCGAGATGTTAGGTTGCCTTATGTTAGGATATATGACGCTACAGACGTATATACTGTTCCCTCCGAGAAGTAGGGTTCGACAGGCCAGGAATGTTGTCAAATATTGCATCCGAGATGTTAGGTTGCCTTAGATTAGGATATACAACGTTATAGACGCATATAATGTTCCCACCGAGGAGTAGGGTCCGACACACCTGGAATGTTGTAGAGTATTACATCCGAGATGTAAGGTTGCCTTAGGTTAGAATATATAACGTTATGGATGTATATACTGTTCCCACCGAGAAGTAGGGTCCGACACGCCAGGAATGTTGTCAAATATTGCATCCGAGATGTTAGGTTGCCTTAGGTTAGGATATATAACGTTATAGACGCATGTAATGTTACCTCCGAGACGTAGGGACCGACACGCCTGGAATGTTGTCAAGTGTTACATCCGAGATGTTAGGTTGCCTTATGTTAGGATATATGACGTTATAGACGTATATACTGTTCCCTCCGAGAAGTAGGGTTCGACAGGCCAGGAATGTTGTCAGATATTGCATCCGAGATGTTAGGTTGCCTTAGGTTATAATATATACCGTTATAGACGCATATAATGTTCCCACCGAGAAGTAGGGTCCGACACGCCTGGAATGTTGTAGAATAATACATCCGAGATGTCAGGTTGCCTTAGGTTAGGATATATAACGTTATAGACGTATATACTGTTCCCTCCGAGAAGTAGGGTTCGACGGGCCAGGAATGTTGTCAAATATTGCATCCGAGACGTTAGGTTGCCTTAGTTTAGGATATATAACGTTATAGACGTATATACTGTTCCCTCCGAGAAGTAGGGTTCGACGGGCCAGGAATGTTGTCAAATATTGCATCCGAGATGTTAGGTTGCCTTAGATTAGGATATATACCGTTATAGACGCATGTAGTGTTACCACCGAGACGTAGGGACCGACACGCCTGGAATGTTGTCAAATGTTACATCCGAGATGTTAGGTTGCCTTAGGTTAAGATATATGACGTTATAGACGTATATACTGTTCTCTCCGAGAAGTAGGTTTCGACGGGCCAAGAATGTTGTCAAATATTGCATCCGAGATGTTAGGTCGCCTTAGGATAGGATATATAACGTTATAGACGCATGTAATGTTACCACCGAGAAGTATGGTTCGACAGGCCCGGAATGTTGTCAAATATTGCATCCGAGATGTTAGGTTGCCTTAGATTAGGATATATACCGTTATAGACGTATATAATGTACCCTCCGAGAAGTAGGGTTCGACAGGCCAGGAATGTTGTCAAATATTGCATCCGAGATGTTAGGTTGCCTTAGATTAGGATATATACCGTTATAGACGCATGTAATGTTACCACCGAGACGTAGGGACCGACACGCCTGGAATGTTGTCAAATGTTACATCCGAGATGTTAGGTTGCCTTAGATTAGGATATACAACGTTATAGACGCATATAATGTTCCCACCGAGAAGTAGGGTCCGACAGGCCTGGAATGTTGTCAAATATAGCATCCGAGATGTTAGGTTGCCTTAGATTAGGATATATACCGTTATAGACGTATATAATGTTCCCTCCGAGAAGTAGGGTTCGACAGGCCAGGAATGTTGTGAAATATTGCATCCGAGATGTTAGGTTACCTTAGATTAGGATATACAACGTTATAGACGCATATAATGTTCCCACCGAGAAGTAGGGTCCGACACGCCTGGAAGGTTGTAGAATATTAAATCCGAGATGTTAGGTTGCCTTAGGTTAGGATATATACCGTTATAGACGTATATAATGTTCCCTCCGAGAAGTAGGGTTCGACAGGCCAGGAATGTTGTCAAATATTGCATCCGAGATGTTAGGTTGCCTTAGATTATGATATATACCGTTATAGACGTATATACTGTTCCCTCCGAGAAGTAGGGTTCGGCAGGCCAGGAATGTCGTCAAATATTGCATCCGAGATGTTAGGTTGCCTTAGGTTAGGATATATAACGTTATAGACGCATATAATGTTACCACCGAGACGTAGGGTCCAACACGCCTGGAATGTTGTCAAATGTTACATCCGAGATGTTAGGTTGCCTTAGGTTAGGATATATGACGTTACAGACGTATATACTGTTCCCTCCGAGAAGTAGGGTTCGACAGGCCAGGAATGTTGTCAAATTTGCATCCGAGATGTTAGATTGCCTTAGATTATGATATCGACCGTTATAGACGCATATAATATTCCCACCGAAAAGTATGCACCGACACGCCAGGAATATTGTAAAATATTACGTCTGAGATAATAGGTTGCCTTAGATTAGGATATACAACGTTATAGACGCATATAATGTTCCCACCGAGAAGTAGGGTCCGACACGCCTGGAATGATGTAGAATATTACATCCGAGATGTCAGGTTGCCTTAGGTTAGGATACATAACGTTATAGACGTATATAATGTTCCATCCGAGAAGTAGGGTTCGACACGCCAGGAATGTTGTCAAATATTACATCCGAGTTGTTACGTTGCCGTTATAGACGCATTAATGTTAGCACCGAGACGTAGGGACCGACACGCCTGGAATGTTGTCAAATGTTACATCCGAGATGTTAGGTTGCCTTAGGTTAGGATATATGACGTGATAGACGTATATACTGTTCCCTCCGAGAAGTAGGGTTCGACGGGCCAGGAATGTTGTCAAATATTGCATCCGAGATGTTAGGTTGCCTTAGATTAGGATATATACCGTTATAGACGTATATACTGTTCCCTCCGAGAAGTAGGGTTCGACAGGCCAGGAATGTTGTCAAATATTGCATCCGAGATGTTAGGTTGCCTTAGGTTAGGATATATAACCGTATAGACGCATGTAATGTTACCACAGAGACGTAGGGACCGACACGACTGGAATGTTGTCAAATGTTACATCCGAGATGTTAGGTTGCCTTAGGTTAGGATATATGACGTTATAGACGCATGTAATGTAACCTCCGAGACGTAGGGACCGACACGCCTGGAATGTTGTCAAATGTTACATCCGAGATGTTAGGTTGCCTTATGTTAGGATATATGACGCTACAGACGTATATACTGTTCCCTCCGAGAAGTAGGGTTCGACAGGCCAGGAATGTTGTCAAATATTGCATCCGAGATGTTAGGTTGCCTTAGATTAGGATATACAACGTTATAGACGCATATAATGTTCCCACCGAGGAGTAGGGTCCGACACACCTGGAATGTTGTAGAGTATTACATCCGAGATGTAAGGTTGCCTTAGGTTAGAATATATAACGTTATGGATGTATATACTGTTCCCACCGAGAAGTAGGGTCCGACGCGCCAGGAATGTTGTCAAATATTGCATCCGAGATGTTAGGTTGCCTTAGATTAGGATATACAACGTTATAGACGCATATAATGTTCCCACCGAGAAGTAGGGTCCGACACGCCTGGAATGTTGTAGAATATTACATCCGAGATGTAAGGTTGCCTCAGGTTAGAATATATAACGTTATGGACGTATATACTGTTCCCACCGAGAAGTAGGGTCCGACACGCCAGGAATGTTGTCAAATATTGCATCCGAGATGTAAGGTTGCCTTAGGTTAGGATATATAACGTTATGGACGTATATACTGTTCCCACCGAGAGGTAGGGTTCGACAGGCCAGGAATGTTGTCAAATATTGCATCCTAGATGTTAGGTTGCCTTAGGTTAGGATATATAACGTTATAGACGCATGTAATGTTACCTCCGAGACGTAGGGACCGACACTCCTGGAATGTTGTCAAGTGTTACATCCGAGATGTTAGGTTGCCTTATGTTAGGATATATGACGCTACAGACGTATATACTGTACCCTCCGAGAAGTAGGGTTCGACAGGCCAGGAATGTTGTCAAATATTGCATCCGAGATGTTAGGTTGCCTTAGGTTAGGATATATAACGTTGTAGACGCATGTAATGTTACCACCGAGACGTAGGGACCGACACGACTGGAATGTTGTCAAATGTTACATCCGAGATGTTAGGTTGCCTTAGGTTAGGATATATGACGTTACAGACGTATATACTGTTCCCACCGAGAGGTAGGGTTCGACAGCCCAGGAATGTTGTCAAATATTGCATCCGAGATGTTAGGTTGCCTTAGATTAGGATATACAACGTTATAGACGCATATAATGTTCCCACCGAGGAGTAGGGTCCGACACACCTGGAATGTTGTAGAGTATTACATCCGAGATGTAAGGTTGCCTTAGGTTAGAATATATAACGTTATGGATGTATATACTGTTCCCACCGAGAAGTAGGGTCCGACGCGCCAGGAATGTTGTCAAATATTGCATCCGAGATGTTAGGTTGCCTTAGATTAGGATATACAACGTTATAGACGCATATAATGTTCCCACCGAGAAGTAGGGTCCGACACGCCTGGAATGTTGTAGAATATTACATCCGAGATGTAAGGTTGCCTTAGGTTAGAATATATAACGTTATGGACGTATATACTGTTCCCACCGAGAAGTAGGGTCCGACACGCCAGGAATGTTGTCAAATATTGCATCCGAGATGTAAGGTTGCCTTAGGTTAGGATATATAACGTTATGGACGTATATACTGTTCCCACCGAGAGGTAGGGTTCGACAGGCCAGGAATGTTGTCAAATATTGCATCCGAGATGTTAGGTTGCCTTAGGTAAGGATATATGACGTTATAGACGTATATACTGTTCCCTCCGAGAAGTAGGCTTCGACAGGCCAGGAATGTTGTCAAATATTGCATCCGAGATGTTAGGTTGCCTTAGGTTAGGATATATAGCGTTATAGACGCATGTAATGTTACCACCGAGACGTAGGGACCGACACGCCTGGAATGTTGTCAAATGTTACATCCGAGGTGTTAGGTTGCCTTAGGTTAGGATATATGACGTTACAGACGTATATACTGTTCCCTCCGAGAAGTAGGGTTCGACAGGCCAGGAATGTTGTCAAATATTGCATCCGAGATGTTAGGTTGCCTCAGGTAAGGATATATGACGTTATAGACGTATATACTGTTCCCTCCGAGAAGTAGGCTTCGACAGGCCAGGAATGTTGTCAAATATTGCATCCGAGATGTTAGGTTGCCTTAGGTTAGGATATATAACGTTATAGACGCATGTAATGTTACCACCGAGACGTAGGGACCGACAAGACTGGAATGTTGTCAAATGTTACATCCGAGATGTTAGGTTGCCTTAGGTTAGGATATATGACGTTACAGACGTATATACTGTTCCCACCGAGAGGTAGGGTTCGACAGGCCAGGAATGTTGTCAAATATTGCATCCGAGATGTTAGGTTGCCTTAGGTTAGGATATATAACGTTATAGACGCATGTAATGTAACCTCCGAGACGTAGGGACCGACACGCCTGGAATGTTGTCAAATGTTACATCCGAGATGTTAGGTTGCCTAATGTTAGGATATATGACGCTACAGACGTATATACTGTTCCCTCCGAGAAGTAGGGTTCGACAGGCCAGGAATGTTGTCAAATATTGCATCCGAGATGTTAGGTTGCCTTAGATTAGGATATACAACGTTATAGACGCATATAATGTTCCCACCGAGGAGTAGGGTCCGACACACCTGGAATGTTGTAGAGTATTACATCCGAGATGTAAGGTTGCCTTAGGTTAGAATATATAACGTTATGGATGTATATACTGTTCCCACCGAGAAGTAGGGTCCGACACGCCAGGAATGTTGTCAAATATTGCATCCGAGATGTTAGGTTGCCTTAGGTTAGGATATATAACGTTATAGACGCATGTAATGTTACCTCCGAGACGTAGGGACCGACACGCCTGGAATGTTGTCAAGTGTTACATCCGAGATGTTAGGTTGCCTTATGTTAGGATATATGACGTTATAGACGTATATACTGTTCCCTCCGAGAAGTAGGGTTCGACAGGCCAGGAATGTTGTCAGATATTGCATCCGAGATGTTAGGTTGCCTTAGGTTATAATATATACCGTTATAGACGCATATAATGTTCCCACCGAGAAGTAGGGTCCGACACGCCTGGAATGTTGTAGAATAATACATCCGAGATGTCAGGTTGCCTTAGGTTAGGATATATAACGTTATAGACGTATATACTGTTCCCTCCGAGAAGTAGGGTTCGACGGGCCAGGAATGTTGTCAAATATTGCATCCGAGACGTTAGGTTGCCTTAGTTTAGGATATATAACGTTATAGACGTATATACTGTTCCCTCCGAGAAGTAGGGTTCGACGGGCCAGGAATGTTGTCAAATATTGCATCCGAGATGTTAGGTTGCCTTAGATTAGGATATATACCGTTATAGACGCATGTAGTGTTACCACCGAGACGTAGGGACCGACACGCCTGGAATGTTGTCAAATGTTACATCCGAGATGTTAGGTTGCCTTAGGTTAAGATATATGACGTTATAGACGTATATACTGTTCTCTCCGAGAAGTAGGTTTCGACGGGCCAAGAATGTTGTCAAATATTGCATCCGAGATGTTAGGTCGCCTTAGGATAGGATATATAACGTTATAGACGCATGTAATGTTACCACCGAGAAGTATGGTTCGACAGGCCCGGAATGTTGTCAAATATTGCATCCGAGATGTTAGGTTGCCTTAGATTAGGATATATACCGTTATAGACGTATATAATGTACCCTCCGAGAAGTAGGGTTCGACAGGCCAGGAATGTTGTCAAATATTGCATCCGAGATGTTAGGTTGCCTTAGGTTAGGATATATAACGTTATAGACGCATGTAATGTTACCACCGAGACGTAGGGACCGACACGACTGGAATGTTGTCAAATGTTACATCCGAGATGTTAGGTTGCCTTAGGTTAGGATATATGACGTTACAGACGTATATACTGTTCCCACCGAGAGGTAGGGTTCGACAGGCCAGGAATGTTGTCGAATATTGCATCCGAGATGTTAGGTTGCCTTAGGTTAGGATATATAACGTTATAGACGCATGTAATGTTACCACCGAGACGTAGGGACCGACACGATTGGAATGTTGTCAAGTGTTACATCCGAGATGTTAGGTTGCCTTAGGTTAGGATATATGACGTTACAGACGTATATACTGTTCCCTCCGGGAAGTAGGGTTCGACAGGCCAGGAATGTTGTCAAATATTGCATCCGAGATGTTAGGTTGCCTTAGATTATGATATATACCGTTATAGACGTATATACTGTTCCCTCCGAGAAGTAGGTTTCCACAGGCCAGGAATGTTGTCAAATATTGCATCCAAGATGTTAGGCTGCCTTAGATTAGGGTATACAACGTTATAGACGCATATAATGTTCCCACTGAGATGTAGGGTCCGACACGCCTGGAAGGTTGTAGAATATTACATCCGAGATGTAAGGTTGCCTTAGGTTAGGATATATAACGTTATAGATGTATATACTGTTCCCTCCGAGAAGTAGGGATCGACAGGCCAGGAATGTTGTCAAATATTGCATCCGAGATGTTAGGTTGCCTTAGATTAGGATATATACCGTTATAGACGCATGTAATGTTACCACCGAGACGTAGGGACCGACACGCCTGGAATGTTGTCAAATGTTACATCCGAGATGTTAGGTTGCCTTAGGTTAAGATATATGACGTTATAGACGTATATACTGTTCTCTCCGAGAAGTAGGGTTCGACGGGCCAAGAATGTTGTCAAATATTGCATCCGAGATGTTAGGTCGCCTTAGGATAGGATATATAACGTTATAGACGCATGTAATGTTACCACCGAGAAGTATGGTTCGACAGGCCCGGAATGTTGTCAAATATTGCATCCGAGATGTTAGGTTGCCTTAGATTAGGATATATACCGTTATAGACGTATATAATGTACCCTCCGAGAAGTAGGGTTCGACAGGCCAGGAATGTTGTCAAATATTGCATCCGAGATGTTAGGTTGCCTTAGGTTAGGATATATAACGTTATAGACGCATGTAATGTAACCTCCGAGACGTAGGGACCGACACGCCTGGAATGTTGTCAAATGTTACATCCGAGATGTTAGGTTGCCTTAGGTTAGGATATATGACGTTACAGACGTATATACTGTTCCCACCGAGAGGTAGGGATCGACAGGCCAGGAATGTTGTCAAATATTGCATCCGAGATGTTAGGTTGCCTTAGGTTAGGATATATAACCGTATAGACGCATGTAATGTTACCACCGAGACGTAGGGACCGACACGACTGGAATGTTGTCAAATGTTACATCCGAGATGTTAGGTTGCCTTAGGTTAGGATATATGACGTTACAGACGTATATACTGTTCCCACCGAGAGGTAGGGATCGACAGGCCAGGAATGTTGTCAAATATTGCATCCGAGATGTTAGGTTGCCTTAGGTTAGGATATATAACGTTATAGACGCATGTAATGTAACCTCCGAGACGTAGGGACCGACACGCCTGGAATGTTGTCAAATGTTACATCCGAGATGTTAGGTTGCCTTATGTTAGGATATATGACGCTACAGACGTATATACTGTTCCCTCCGAGAAGTAGGGTTCGACAGGCCAGGAATGTTGTCAAATATTGCATCCGAGATGTTAGGTTGCCTTAGATTAGGATATACAACGTTATAGACGCATATAATGTTCCCACCGAGGAGTAGGGTCCGACACACCTGGAATGTTGTAGAGTATTACATCCGAGATGTAAGGTTGCCTTAGGTTAGAATATATAACGTTATGGATGTATATACTGTTCCCACCGAGAAGTAGGGTCCGACGCGCCAGGAATGTTGTCAAATATTGCATCCGAGATGTTAGGTTGCCTTAGATTAGGATATACAACGTTATAGACGCATATAATGTTCCCACCGAGAAGTAGGGTCCGACACGCCTGGAATGTTGTAGAATATTACTTCCGAGATGTAAGGTTGCCTTAGGTTAGAATATATAACGTTATGGACGTATATACTGTTCCCACCGAGAAGTAGGGTCCGACACGCCAGGAATGTTGTCAAATATTGCATCCGAGATGTAAGGTTGCCTTAGGTTAGGATATATAACGTTATGGACGTATATACTGTTCCCACCGAGAGGTAGGGTTCGACAGGCCAGGAATGTTGTCAAATATTGCATCCGAGATGTTAGGTTGCCTTAGGTTAGGATATATAACGTTATAGACGCATGTAATATTACCTCCGAGACGTAGGGACCGACACGCCTGGAATGTTGTCAAGTGTTACATCCGAGATGTTAGGTTGCCTTATGTTAGGATATATGACGCTACAGACGTATATACTGTTCCCTCCGAGAAGTAGGGTTCGACAGGCCAGGAATGTTGTCAAATATTGCATCCGAGATGTTAGGTTGCCTTAGATTAGGATATATACCGTTATAGACGTATATACTGTTCCCTCCGAGCCGTAGGGTTCGACAGGCCAGGAATGTTGTCAAATATTGCATCCGAGATGTTAGGTTGCCTCAGGTAAGGATATATGACGTTATAGACGTATATACTGTTCCCTCCGAGAAGTAGGCTTCGACAGGCCAGGAATGTTGTCAAATATTGCATCCGAGATGTTAGGTTGCCTTAGGTTAGGATATATAGCGTTATAGACGCATGTAATGTTACCACCGAGACGTAGGGACCGACACGCCTGGAATGTTGTCAAATGTTACATCCGAGATGTTAGGTTGCCTTAGGTTAGGATATATGACGTTACAGACGTATATACTGTTCCCTCCGAGAAGTAGGGTTCGACAGGCCAGGAATGTTGTCAGATATTGCATCCAAGATGTTAGGCTGCCTTAGATTAGGGTATACAACGTTATAGACGCATATAATGTTCCCACCGAGAAGTAGGGTCCGACACGCCTGGAAGGTTGTAGAATATTACATCCGAGATGTAAGGTTGCCTTAGGTTAGGATATATAACGTTATAGATGTATATACTGTTCCCTCCGAGAAGTAGGGATCGACAGGCCAGGAATGTTGTCAAATATTGCATCCGAGATGTTAGGTTGCCTTAGATTAGGATATATACCGTTATAGACGCATGTAATGTTACCACCGAGACGTAGGGACCGACACGCCTGGAATGTTGTCAAATATTGCATCCGAGATGTTAGGTTGCCTTAGATTAGGATATATACCGTTATAGACGCATGTAGTGTTACCACCGAGACGTAGGGACCGACACGCCTGGAATGTTGTCAAATGTTACATCCGAGATGTTAGGTTGCCTTAGGTTAAGATATATGACGTTATAGACGTATATAATGTACCCTCCGAGAAGTAGGGTTCGACAGGCCAGGAATGTTGTCAAATATTGCATCCGAGATGTTAGGTTGCCTTAGGTTAGGATATATAACGTTATAGACGCATGTAATGTTACCACCGAGACGTAGGGACCGACACGACTGGAATGTTGTCAAATGTTACATCCGAGATGTTAGGTTGCCTTAGGTTAGGATATATGACGTTACAGACGTATATACTGTTCCCACCGAGAGGTAGGGTTCGACAGGCCAGGAATGTTGTCGAATATTGCATCCGAGATGTTAGGTTGCCTTAGGTTAGGATATATAACGTTATAGACGCATGTAATGTTACCACCGAGACGTAGGGACCGACACGATTGGAATGTTGTCAAGTGTTACATCCGAGATGTTAGGTTGCCTTAGGTTAGGATATATGACGTTACAGACGTATATACTGTTCCCTCCGGGAAGTAGGGTTCGACAGGCCAGGAATGTTGTCAAATATTGCATCCGAGATGTTAGGTTGCCTTAGATTATGATATATACCGTTATAGACGTATATACTGTTCCCTCCGAGAAGTAGGTTTCGACAGGCCAGGAATGTTGTCAAATATTGCATCCAAGATGTTAGGCTGCCTTAGATTAGGATATACAACGTTATAGACGCATATAATGTTCCCACTGAGATGTAGGGTCCGACACGCCTGGAAGGTTGTAGAATATTACATCCGAGATGTAAGGTTGCCTTAGGTTAGGATATATAACGTTATAGATGTATATACTGTTCCCTCCGAGAAGTAGGGTTCGACAGGCCAGGAATGTTGTCAAATATTGCATCCGAGATGTTAGGTTGCCTTAGATTAGGATATATACCGTTATAGACGCATGTAATGTTACCACCGAGACGTAGGGACCGACACGCCTGGAATGTTGTCAAATGTTACATCCGAGATGTTAGGTTGCCTTAGGTTAAGATATATGACGTTATAGACGTATATACTGTTCTCTCCGAGAAGTAGGGTTCGACGGGCCAAGAATGTTGTCAAATATTGCATCCGAGATGTTAGGTTGCCTTAGATTAGGATATATACCGTTATAGACGTATATAATGTACCCTCCGAGAAGTAGGGTTCGACAGGCCAGGAATGTTGTCAAATATTGCATCCGAGATGTTAGGTTGCCTTAGGTTAGGATATATAACGTTATAGACGCATGTAATGTTACCACCGAGACGTAGGGACCGACACGACTGGAATGTTGTCAAATGTTACATCCGAGATGTTAGGTTGCCTTAGGTTAGGAAATATGACGTTACAGACGTATATACTGTTCCCACCGAGAGGTAGGGTTCGACAGGCCAGGAATGTTGTCAAATATTGCATCCGAGATGTTAGGTTGCCTTAGGTTAGGATATATAACGTTATAGACGCATGTAATGTTACCTCCGAGACGTTGGGACCGACACGCCTGGAATGTTGTCAAATGTTACATCCGAAATGTTAGGTTGCCTTATGTTAGGATATATGACGCTACAGACGTATATACTGTTCCCTCCGAGAAGTAGGGTTCGACAGGCCAGGAATGTTGTCAAATATTGCATCCGAGATGTTAGGTTGCCTTAGATTAGGATATACAACGTTATAGACGCATATAATGTTCCCACCGACGAGTAGGGTCCGACACGCCTGGAATGTTGTAGAATATTACATCCGAGATGTAAGGTTGCCTTAGGTTAGAAAATATAACGTTATGGACGTATATACTGTTCCCACCGAGTAGTAGGGTCCGACACGCCAGGAATGTTGTCAAATATTACATCCGAGATGTAAGGTTGCCTTAGGTTAGGATATATAACGTTATGGACGTACATACTGTTCCCACCGAGAAGTAGGGTCCGAAACGCCAGGAATGTTGTCAAATATTACATCCTAGTTGTTACGTTGCCGTTATAGACGCATTAATGTTACCACCGAGACGTAGGGACCGACACGCCTGGAATGTTGTCAAATGTGACATCCGAGATGTTAGGTTGCCTTAGGTTAGGATATATGTCGTTATAGACGCATATACTGTTCCCTCCGGGAAGTAGGATTCGACAGGCCAGGAATGTTGTCAAATATTGCATGCGAGATGTTAGGTTGCCTTAGATTATGATATATAGCGTTATAGACGTATATACCGTTCCCTCCGAGAAGTAGGGTTCGACAGGCCAGGAATGTTGTCAAATATTGCATCCAAGATGTTAGGCTGCCTTAGATTAGGATATACAACGTTATAGACGCATATAATGTTCCCACCGTGAAGTAGGTTCCGACACGCCTGGAAGGTTGTAGAATATTACATCCGAGATGTCAGGTTGCCTTAGGTTAGGATATATACCGTTATAGACATATATACTGTTCCCTCCGAGAAGTAGGGTTCGACAGGCCAGGAATGTTGTCAAATATTGCATCCGTGATGTTAGGTTGCCTTAGGTTAGGATATATAACGTTATAGACGCATGTAATGTTACCACCGAGACGTAGGGACCGACACGCCTGGAATGTTGTCAAATGTTACATCCGAGATGTTAGGTTGCCTTAGGTTAGGATATATGACGTGATAGACGTATATACTGTTCCCTCCGAGAAGTAGGGTTCGACGGGCCAGGAATGTTGTCAAATATTGCATCCGAGATGTTAGGTCGCCTTAGGTTAGGATATATAACGTTATAGACGCATGTAATGTTACCACCGAGACGTAGGGACCGACACGCCAGTAATGTTGTCAAATGTTACA